>CM046372.1:27373904-27531351 GCA_025413025.1 Ficus hispida
AAAATATCTTCTATATAAACTTTGAAATCTATCCCTTTATCCTGCTTTTGAGCAACTACTCTAAAGATAAAATGTATTACAGGTTTAACACAACATGTATGCTTAAAATTTGAAACATGTTGATACGTATGATATAAATAAGGGCAATTCATAAAGATTTTTTCAGAAACTAATGAACGACATTGGTTAGCTAAATAGGATTACAACACCTGGAGAAAAATGACAAAAAAACTTAAACAAGTGAAAAACGACACCAAAGCAAAACCAACAAGGTGCAAGCGAGAAAAACTCTGAAAACAACACATGCCTTAAAAACGACAATAACGTTAGAAACAACAGCTGAAACGGAAAGAGAATTATAAGAGCTAAATGGCAAAGCCGTAAAGAACTAGTTTATATGTAAACGACAAAAATTCGGTCTACGGCAAGAAATAAACGACAAAATGGTTGAAAATTTACTTTAGAAAGAAGGCAAATGACGTCCCTTTTTCAAGGCAAAATGGATTGTTTGAAAATGATTCTTTTGAAAATTTTATGTTTTTCTTATTTTGTTTCTACTAAAAATTAATTATTTTTATATTAAATTCCTATTAAAGTTTTTTTTTAATCATATAGTAAAAATTCATTGGTAACACCAACAGGAAAGTGAAAAAAAAAAAAAAACCTTTAATTAAGAACAATTGAGTTGTTCATATCAAGAAATAAATTTTTCGATCTGATTGAAAATATAGCTATTATGTAACACTTTCAAAGGACAAAAGCTCAACATAGTCTATAATAATTTATTAGAGGATTTATTTTTATATGCATGTATCCATAGTTCTTGAAAAGCACCATGACATGTTATTTTTTAAATATTTATATATATTATTTGTTTCTTAAAAAAATCAATGTACGCTCCCCAATAATATTAAAGAATGGTTCTGCTGCTAGATCTAAATGCCACTAAAAAGGGTCAAAGACCCAAATGTAACATCCGTGAAAAATTGGGGACTAACGGTGCTAATAAATCAATACTTTTATTTTAAAAACTTCTATTTGTGATAGGATCTGAAAACAATAAAAATAAATAAAAATTGTTATCTCTAACTTTTTTTTTTTTTGGATTATGAGGTCTGTATGTTCTACATATATACATATATATTTAAAATTTTAATAAGAACAATATATAATATAAACATACACTACCTAGAGAGATTTGCAAAAATATTACATAATCATGAACGGCAAAAAATAGAAATAAACTAATAAATAATAAAAAAAGAAAGAATATTAGGTAGTAATCCAAATGTCAAATGATGAATGATGACAACTCATCCGTCATATATGACTATGATCATTACACATTTTCTTTTCTAGAATTTAGAGAGTTGTAAGGATAGATAGCTCAAATAACTTTAAAGGTGGTGTAATTTTTCGCGTGTATATAATGTTTTAAAACATTAAAACTAGAAAAAATATATATATATATACTTAAATAGTCTTTTTTTTAATTTATTGACCAACATGATATAAAGTATAAATTTAGTATGAATTTATATTGATATTAATTTTTTATGTCATGTTGTTTTTCAGGCCGTTTTTTTCCTAATAAATTATACATTAATTAAAGATCCGACTATTAGAGTTGTTTGTATTTGATTCCACCACATTATGCATGACTATTACAACATAGGGTTAACTTTATTATTGATCCATGAATTATAGGTTCAATTTTATTTTACTCCATGAATTTTAAACCATCCCAGAATCAATATGAGAACCATTAATTTATCTTATAATTGTCATTTTCTCATAAAACTGTCTAAAGCTGAGCTATAATTACTATATGATTATCAAGTGTAATTTAATCAATATTGGATTTGTATATCGTATTATTAGAAAATAAGTGTTTTGAGAATTTACAACTTTTAACAATAAAATCTGGAATATAAAAATGACAAAATCAATATTGATTAAGATATATAGTATAGTTTTTACAATTACGTCACAAATTATAATTGGAAACTCGTTCCGTAACGTTTCAAAGTAAAAAAAAATTAATATGAAATTTAAAATTATATTATATTATATTTAAAAAATAATTAAAAAATTTAATGGCGACACATTTATGTAAGTCATCACTAAATATGTAAGCCATGTCATACCTTCCAATTTTTTAGCGACGAGATTTAAATAAGTCATTGCTAAAGAGTACTGTCACGCCGGATTTTTTTTTTTTATTTTTAGCGACGACAATTTAAATAAGTCGTCGCTAAAAATAGATGCCACCTCATTTTCCTAAGATAAACAACAACAACATTTTCTCCGTTATGGCAACTATAAGTCACTGCTATTATGGACATTGTTAGTGATGACGTGTATTTTCGTCGTTAAAAAATTTATAGCGACGGATTTATAGCGACGAAATGCATACCTTTAACAACGAATGTTGTTGTCGCTGAAAGACTTTATTCTAACAGTGCTTTTATTCCTCAATTATCCACACCTATTTAGTAAATAAATTATATTTTACCACTTAAAATATCTGTTCACACACACCAACTAAAAAAGAATACTTTGATAATCTCTTTTCTCTAGCCCGGACGCAAGTTTTTTTAATTGTCGTATACATAAAGCTTTTATCATACATAAATTAATTGTTGATTTAAAAATAAAAAAAATCAGTGTTTTTTTACTATTATATTCAATGTTTAAAATTATATTTAAGAAAACTGTACACTAAAAAAAGTGTGATTAACAAAAAGCAAATTGCAAACTATTATACACAACAGTGTTCCTCTCTCTCTCTCTCTCTCTCTCTCTAGAAAATAAATTCATGAAAAGTACACATCACGAGTAAAGAAGACAATAGAAGAATCAGAGGGGGAAAAAAAAGAAAAACAGTATAAGAAAAAAAATTAATTAAAAAACAGAGTACAAAATTCAAAACTTCTGAAGAGAGAGAGAGAGAGTAAAGAAGAAACACGAAATGTACAAAATGGAAAATTTGTATTAAAGTAAAACATAAATCCATGTTTTTTTTTAATAATCATTAAAATGTGAAAATTATAATTTTGTTTTAGATTTCAAGAAAAAAAAATTGTACGGTGTTTATATGGGTATATATCATGTGGATGATGAATGGAAATAATATATATATATATTATTTAAGGCTTTTTGTAACAAACTTTAATTTTGGATTTAAATCTATATTAGTTGTCTTTTACGTCATTTAGTTTAGAGTTTTTTTTTAATTTAATTGAAGGACTTAATTAATAGGCGTTTGTGGAGAATTAAGAAGGGTGAAGGCATAGAACTACCCTCTGGTTCATTGTCATGCTAGAAGGGGTATTGATGATTAAGTTTGAAGAAAAATCACCAACAAAACTAAAAATAATTGAAATTTATTAAACTACCGGCCAAATTAATATTATGAATATTTTCAAACCGACCGAATTAACATAATTTTTTTCAAACCAATCAGGTTGATGATTTTTTTTTTTTTTCAACACCCTTGATATTAGTTTTTGCTGAATAAAACCCTTGATATTAGTACTCTATCAACTAATGCTATCATGGTCATATAAAGAGTACAACCATCAATCACCTGAATATCACCAAATTCCTTGGACAAATCGAACGTGAATGGATGGAAACGTGACAGAACGGAGACGAAAAATGCTTCCTCATTCTCATTCCCGCCCCAATCCCTAATACCATTTGTGATTAACAAAAATTTTAACAAGTTAACAATAATTTGAAATTCATCATCATGATTTTCTTTTCAAAAAAATTCCAATGAAATAGGTATATAGAACAAATGCATCATTTTTTTAATATATAAATATGTACATCGGAACGGAGATGGATGCATGTTTACCATCTCCGCTCTGAACCGACTCGGGGACAAAAACTTTCCATATCCCACCTCAAACCCCGTTAACAATCCCCCATCCACACATATATTAGGGGCAAGTACTTGCTACGTCGTGTCCGCAGGAAAAAATACCATCCCTACGAACATGACCCAACATGTGACGCATTCTTTTTATCTTTTTCAACTTTCAACGTTTATACAAACAGGCTGCTACAACTGGGAAATGATGTTAATTACATACGATTACCCTCATTTGCTTCAAAAATGGCAATCACCTTGGTGCTTAGTCAGTCGCATCAAACAAGAAAAACTACACAAACAGAACCAAAATATCCCCTCTTGAGAACCTAACTAAAGCAGATCTGCGGGAAGAGAAGCGGGATCGAGCTCCCAACAGTCTTTTGGAAGTTCTGGAGCCTCGTCCCCAGAGAGCTTCCTTGCAGGAATTTGGTGCGAGAAAGATTGAACATCGTCTTTCTCTAGCCACCGAATAGCATGAGAACCAATTTCACGTCTTTTGAATATCGTCTTAAAGACGTCAACCTTCTCAAGATATGCCATGCTCAGACCATGCATCTCACTGTATGTTGTTAAGAACACAACTATGTCATAGCTCCTTCTGTCCCTAACTGAAAGGCTTCTTCCTTGTGTGTTA
Organism: Ficus hispida; assembly: GCA_025413025.1. Lineage (NCBI taxonomy): Eukaryota > Viridiplantae > Streptophyta > Magnoliopsida > Rosales > Moraceae > Ficus > Ficus hispida. The sequence goes on from CM046372.1 coordinate 27,378,419, forward strand.
AAAGTCGAGTCCTTGTAAAGTGCCCAGATAGAACCTTTCCTGGGATAAATCCTATAAACCTCCCTAGCAGCTCTTTCGCAATCCACGGCATGAGAAAAGATATTCAAAGAACTAATATAAGTTGCCCTAGAAACTTTAAATCTCCCACAAGAGACATGAAATCCCATTCTCTCCCCGCTAAGCAGCCCGTCATCTCCACTACTCTGAAGATCCAACCAACTCATCTTCATCTTGAAAGGATTCGTGGAAACAATTCGTCAATCAAACCATAATGCCTTGGCATCCCATCATCATCACCGTATAAGGCCCAAACCTGGCCCTGCTTGAAGCTTTTCTCAACTCTGTCTTTATCAAAATCATAGAAATCCGAATCCTCCACTGCCATTATCTCCACATCACTATTTCTTGACCCTTTGGACTTCACCAATTCTATCAAACTCTTATTCAAATCCCCCGGCTTTTCCAATCCTAAATCCTTGCTCTTCTTCGACACTGAATCTTTCCCAGCCTTCAAATCCCTGTTTCGCTTTGGAACCTCACGCCGTTCTTTCTCTTGTTCTCTATGCACCTCCTTTTCCTTCTCCTTCTTTCTCTCCTTCTCCTTCTCCTTCTCCTTTTCTTTCTTCTCCTTCTCCTTCTCTTTCCTCTCTTTCTCCTTCTCTTTCCTCTCCTTTAACTTCAATCTCATCCTTTCCTCCTGGTTTTTTTGCTTGACTTCAGACTGAAGTTCAGCCAATGTCATTGTTTCTTCATCTATTTTGACCCTCTTCAGCTCAGACCTCTCCATGATCTCCCCAACGCTACTCATTCTCTTCCTCAAACCCCCGCTTCTCAATCTCCCACCACTCCATTCTCCACCATTGACTGCCTTATTCAAATCCCCAATGCCTTTTTCACCTTTCCTATTCAACTCCCCAGTCTTCGCCCTTCCCTTAGTCATTTCACCACCAGCCACTCCTTTCCTCCCTGATCCAGCGCTACCGGCTTTCAGGTTAGAAACTGAACGCTCAATACCCTCACCACCATCCACATTCCTCGTCTTCACCTCTCACTTCTAACCCTAACCCTACCATCCCCATCTTCCCCATCACCACCCTCATCAGTCCCGACTTCCACTGCTTCGAAGCTTTTCCTACAACTTGGGCACACCAAATTATGCCCCAAATATTTCCTCTCAAACTGGTGCAAAAGTCGGCATGTTGAGCATGCAGTCCAAAACGTGTCACCTTTTACAGATTCCTTGCTTTCTTTCATCTTCTCATTCTGAATCTGAATCCTTAGCTTCATATCATACTCCTTTCGTCTAATCTTATCAGAAAGGAATCGAAACCCCTCATTGACGAGCTTGAAGGCCTCCTCAGAACCCGCATTGGGGTTCTTATCGGGATGCAAAAGGAGTGCAAGCTTCTTGTACTGCTTCTTAATGGTGTTGAACTGGCAGAATGGCTCAGCCTGGAGGATCTTGTACCATTCAGGTACGGCCGTAGATTTAGAAGCTGCACATAGGATGTTGAAGGAGGTGACCATGGAGGAGAGGCCATCGAGGTTCGGACAAAAGTGGAGGGCTTGTTTTGCGTATTTAAGGGCTGATTTAAGTTTGTTCTCCTTGTACTTGGCCTCTGCCGGAGATTTAAGCCGCTGAGCTTCTTCCTCTCGTTCTTCCTCTTCCCCCATTCTTGTCTTTTTTGGTTACCCTGAAAGGAAAACATGTATGATAATAAACTAACTGTATAGCAGAACTATATCCCACATAAAATTCTAACAAAAAAAAAACTTAGATTATAGATTTTTCCCATTCAAAAATGTTGGAGTGAAAACCATAACACCAAAGTTCTTTCAAGCTATTCTTCTCTGTTCTCATTGTTGTTTGCCTGACTTGAACGCCAGAGTGTTTTTAACCCAGAAATTTAAACATTTCACATTTCGGAAAATATAAAATAACGTACACACACACATAGATCATTATCATTGAGTATGTCTACTACAATAGCTAAATAATCCATAGTTTAGAACATGCCAAATTCTACCATTATGGGATAGTATTTAAGTATCCTATGTGTTTTATCGAAATGTTACTACTGTAAAACTATATATTTTTATTGAAATGTTATTAGTGTCACTCAAATTTATTAATGAAATTGATTATATGTCATTGTCAAGTTTTCTGTTATGAGAGACTTCGTGTGTGAATTTATACGATATATTACCTTTAATGTTCGGCGTATAATTTTCATTTGAAAAAAAAAAAAGATGGAATCCCAAACTCCCACTTAAAGTCCACCACATATTAGTTTCATGTTAAAAAAATTTCTTTTGACAAGTTTTGATCTGAGAAGATCATTTTAACAAAATTGATCATCCTCATGGTCGACATGGTCTTTCGAGGAAAAGTAAAATAAAAAATAAAAAATCGGTTGCAAGATAGGTAATTTTCCTAGAAAGCTTTTGTGACTCATACCATCACAAAAAAAAATCTTTCACCATTCTCTCCACTAAAACAAATCTGAAAGGGGAAAATATACATACATACATATATATATATATATATATAATCACTGAACTCGATTCATGTATTTTGGGGCAACACTTAGGGAAAAGACAGGGACAGAGCTTGAAGTAGAGCCTATGCATCACCATATTACAGAGGACAACTATAGAAAATTTTTGGAAGAGAAAATATCCAATAAGGATTTGAATCAAGTTCACATGAGCTAGAACCGGAAAATCTCAATGGAGGATACCCCGACAGCGATCGAAATTAGTAAAATCAACAACCTCCAAGTAATGACTGTCATCATGCAGTGAAACAGAATGTATGGACGATTAGAAAGTTACAACATTGTAGACATGAATACTAATTAACAACAAAATAGAGACGTAGAAGAAACTCCATTTCATCCACTTAAGAAGTGCTCTAAAACAACCCTAAGTTAGTATTTTTAAAGCATTCAACAGCCAACTATATCACTATAATTTGAAAGAAAACTAGTTAGGATTATCAGAACAACCCAAGAAATATTGTCTGTGCCGAAAACCGGACGATTTTTGTGCATCTCATGCAACCAAAATGGAAGGCTGCAAACTTGAATGAGGTCCCAAGACGAAATAGGTTTAGTTTATTTTGCCAACATGCTCTTTATTGCATGAATACGCTTAATTGTCATCAATCGAACTTTATTTTCATTTGAAAAACAATTAAAGTTACACATATTGCTTTGTTTTTTCATGAAGTTGTATTGATTTTTTGAATCTTGTATACTGAATTTTAATAGATCTTTAAGAATAGTTTAATAATAAATGCTTTAGTTCAAATTAATTTTACATTAACTTAAAGTAGTGCATATAAGTCTTAAACAAAATGTCATTGAACGAGTGTTTTGGTAACAACTTAAAGTTGAAAGAATGGAAGTTTTTTGCTCTCGGTTCGAAAGTCTTGAGGGATATTTTTGTTAAGTGGTCATTTTGGTCCCTACCTACTGCCACAATTTCTTCGCTGCATTAAATGGAAAAAGAAGAAAAGACCACAAAATGCGCTTCGTGGGAAACTTTCTTTGCATTGACTTGAATGACTTCTATTTGCACAAGTCTTCCTAAAGCTCTTCTCCTCTTTCTCATCTCTTCTCTTGCAACAAAACTTCTCTTTTTCTGAAACAGATTCCGATCACAAAGCTTGAACATGGCTGAAGCTTTCCTTACGGTTCTGCTGGAGAATCTGAACTCCCTTGTCCAGCGGAGAATTGGGCTGCTTCTCGGTGTCGACAAAGAGATTCAGAAATTCTCCAGCATCCTCTCCACCATTTCTGCAGTTCTCGAAGATGCCGAGCAGCAGCAGTTGACAGACAGGGCCATCAAGAACTGGCTGCAAAAGCTCTCCGATGTTTCCTTCGAGTTGGAAGATGTTTTGGATGATTGCGAATCCGAGGCCTTTCGTTTGGAGTACGATGGACAGAAGCTGAAATGGAGCCAAAAGGTACGATCTGCGATATCTTGTTTCAATCCTAAGAATGCTTTCTTTCGTAATAAGATTGCAAACAAGATGAAAGAGATCGGTGATAGACTTGATGAGATTGCTAATGAGCGAACGAAGTTTCACTTGAGGGAGTTTGTTAGGGAGAGGAGAGATCAGGGTGGTTTAAGAGAGAGACGTGAGACTAGCTCCATTGTTACTGAGCCACAAGTGTATGGAAGAGATCAAGACAAGGAAAAGATTGTTGGGTTTCTTGTGAATGAAGCAATGAATTGCAAGGATCTTTCGATCTGTTCTATTGTCGGGTTGGGAGGCATGGGAAAGACAACACTTGCTCAGTTGGTCTTCAATGACGAGAGGGTTGATAAGCATTTTGAGCTTAAGATGTGGGTTTGTGATTCTGAGGATTTTGATGTTAAGCAATTGGTGAAAGCAATTACAGAATCTGCAACCAGAAAAAAATGTGATGAATTGCATATGGATCCTTTGCAAAAAAACCTTCAAGATATTCTTAAAAGAAAAAGGTTTTTGCTTGTTTTGGATGATGTGTGGAATGAAGATGAGGATCGGTGGGACAGGCTGAAGTCTGTTTTGGCTTGTGGATCAGATGGAGCTTCAATTGTGGTTACTACTCGTCTCAAAAAAATTGCATCTTTCATGGGAACAGTCCCAATGCATCACTTGTCTGGTTTATCAGAAGATGACTGTTGGTTATTGTTCAAGCAGCGAGCATTTGGGAATGAAAGGGAAGAACGGCCTAATCTTGTGGAAATTGGGAAGGAGATGGTGAGGAAGTGCAAAGGAGTCCCACTAGCTGCAAAAACTTTAGGAGGCTTGATGCGCTTCAAAGGGGAGGAACGTGAGTGGCTTTCTGTTATGCAAAGTGAACTTTGGAATTTACCACAAGACCAGAGTTCCATACTGCCTGCTTTAAGATTAAGCTACTTTCATCTTCCAATAGAGCAAAGACGATGCTTTGCTTACTGTGCCGTATTTCCCAAGGATTACAGAATCCGTAAGGTACAACTGATTCATCTCTGGATGGCAAATGGTTTGATTTCTTCTAAGAGAGGACTTGATATGGAAGAAATTGGTGATGAGATACTCAATGAATTATATTGGCGATCATTGATCCAAGATATTGGGAAAGATAAATATGATTACATTTCGACTTTCAAGGTGCATTATTTAGTCCATGATCTAGCTCAATCCATCATGGAGGATGAATGTCGCATTCTGAAGGTAGATGACAATGCACGCCCTATTAACTTGTCAAAAAGAGTTTATCATTTGACTTGTTGTCCTTCCTCGCAATCACGGAGTACAATTGTGGACATACCAAGTGCTCAGTCCTTGCGGACTTTCCTGGTATTACCCAATGCTGTAACTGAATATACCTGTGACTTGAAGTTTTCCTCTTTACGAGCTTTTGATGCTAGTCTATTTAATCCATCGACACCTGTACTAGCTTTGATTGATAATTTAAAGTACTTACGGTACTTGAATCTTTCTAGAAGTGACATGGAAATCCTTCCGGAGTCAGTCTGTTTCCTAAACCATCTGTTGACTTTGGACCTCAGCTGTTGTCGTTCTCTTCATAAGCTGCCCAATCAAATGAGTCGTTTAAAAAGTCTTCGTCATCTTTACATTCATGGCTGTGAGAAGTTATTTCATATGCCCCCAAACATCGGGCGACTAACTTGTTTAAAGATTTTGACAAACTTTATCGTGAGTCGGAGAAAGGGCAGTCACTTGGACGAGTTATGCAACTTAAATATTGGAGGTTTGTTATGCATCAACAGCCTTGAGAATGCGGGATGTCCAAAGGAAGCTAACTCTGCCAATTTGTCCGGGAAAGGGAATCTCACAGAACTGGAGTTGTCTTGGAGTACAAATGATAACGAACCTCAGAGCAATGCCGAACAGGTATTTGAAGCCCTTGCTCCTTCCCCGAATTTGAAAAGCTTGAGAATCATCAATTATAAAGGCATCAGATTCCCATACTGGTTTAGCAGTGAAATCCTTGAAAATGTAGTTGAAATCACTCTCTCTAATTGCAAAAATTGTTCAGAACTTCCTCCTTTGGGGAAACTGAAATCACTACGAGATCTCAGAATATATGGAATGAATTTTGTGCGATACATGGACAATGAATTCTATAATGGAGACTTGAGGAGAGCTTTTTCTTGCTTGAAAACTCTTCGGCTTGAGGATTTACCAAATCTAGAAAGGTTGTCAAGGGAGGAAGGAAAAGAGATGTTCCCATGCTTGTCCAGGTTGCACATCAATAAATGCCCAAGACTAGCGTTACCTGATTTGGGGTCTCTAAAAGATTTAGATGTCTATGAATGCAGTGAGCTGTTACTAAAATCAATATCTGGTCTTCCTGGTCTTACTCACCTTCGCTTATGGAGCAATGATCAATTGGCTTTCTTTCCTGAAGGAGTGCTACAGAATCTCACAGTTCTCCAGTCAGTTAGAATTGATGGATTCACAAAACTTCAGGAGTTGCCCCTTGATATGCTAATTGGACATAGATCTCTCGAAGAATTAGATATCAGTTTTTGCCATGAGCTCAGGTGCTTACCAGAGAGAATACCATTCCAAGGTCCTACTGTTCTTAAACGCTTAACAATACGGAGTTGTAAGAAGTTGAAATCTTTATCTGACAGTTTTCAAGACCTTACCGCACTTCAATCTCTAGACCTTGTTGATTGTCCTGAGCTGGAGGGATTTCCAAGTTGTCTTAACCACCTTTCTTCTCTCCGACGTTTGACTATGTCAGGCCACGAAGTCATTATGTTAGGTGGTTGGGTTTCCAGTTCTGAAATACGTGCATCTCATAAGTTAGCTGCTTTACCTGAGGTCTTGCAACAACTCCGTTCGCTTGAAGTCATGACTATATCTTATTTTTTGGAGCTTACGTCACTGCCAGATTGGCTTGGAAATCTTGCATCTCTTCGTGAATTATCCATTACTGGTTGCCCGGATTTGACACATATACCGACGAGCATCCAAAGTCTCTCGAACCTGCGGAAATTGACAATTGAATCTTGTCCCAATTTAGAGAGGCGCTGTGAAAGGGGAGTAGGAGAGGATTGGCACAAGATATCCCACATTCCCGATGTCTATGTCGGGCCATACAGGTAAATCATAAGCTGCTTCGGCTTTTCTGCTTTTGGTACTTGAGATATTTATTGAAACAGAATTTATATGCATTTTCGTATTTTAATATAGCAAATTACATCTTTGCAGATATCATTGAACGCTATAGGCAACAGAGAATACTCCGTCGTGATTCTCCTCATATTCACAAAATGTATGTACTTACGTGATTGATATCTTGTAGCGTATTTACGCAATAAAAAAGCATGTTAGCAAAATAGAGTACTGAACCTATTTCCTCTTGGGTCCTCTTGGGACCTCATTCAAGTTTGAAACCTTCCATGTCGGTTGAATGTGATGCACAAAAGATGTTTATATTCAAGGAACTTGGTCTTTTGAATCGACAAGGACGATATTTATTAGGTAGTTGTAATAATTCGAAATAGTTCCGAGCTGGGTTTCAAATTATATTAAATTTGGTTGGTTGTTGAATGCTTAAATCAGGATGTATTTTATGATTTACAAAAAACTGATTTAGATATGCATGCTATTCTGCTATAGCTTCATGTCAACTGCAAGTACTTCTGGTTTCCACTTTGTTTCGACTCGGCAGACATTCATATTATCCTTCGAATCAATTTCAGGCCGTGGTGACGATCATCAGTCGGAGGTTGCTGATTTTGTTGATTCCGATCGCTGTTGGTGTAACCTCCAACAAGTTCTTCTGGTTCTAGCTCCTTCTATCTTGTTGCAAGTGCTGGAAGTTCCAACTTATGTCGTGTGTTGTTTCTGATATTGTGATGCAGAGGCTCTGTGTCAGCTCTGTCACTCTCTTTTCCCATGAATTTGTCTGAATGGCAACTTATTTGTTCACTGATTTTATCTCTTTGGTGTCAAATTTGTTCTGTGAGGAGAATTTTTAAAGTTTTCTGTGATAACATTTACAACAAAATATACTTTGCAAAATAAGTCGGTCTAGAAATTGTTTGGTTAATATGATTGAACTTAAATTCTATGCTTTCCGATGGAGTTGCCTATTTGGGGTTACTTTTTGGCTTTTTATCATGTATTTTATGCATCTTTTTTTTTTTTTTTTTTTTTTTTGTCTTATGTTGTAAAATAAACTTCTGCACCTTGTTCTATACCACAAAAAACATAAACAGAGGTGAGGATCTCTGTTATCCATAGTTCTTGAAAAACACCATGACATGTTATTTTTTAAATTTTTTCATATATTATTTGTTTCTTAAAAAAAAAAAATCAATGTACGCTCCCCAATAAAATTAAAGAATGGTTCTGCCGCTAGATCTAAATGCCACTAAAAAGGGTCGAAGTCCCAAATGTAACATCTGTGAAAAATTGGGGACTAACGGTTCTGATAAACCAGTACTTTTATTTCAAAAACTTCTATTTGTGATAGGATCCAAAAAATAAAATAAATAAATAAAAATTGTTATCTATAACAATTTTTTTTATTATTATTAGATCTGTTTGTTCTACATATATATATATATTTATAATTTTAATAAGAACAATGTATCACATAAGCATACGCTACCTAGAGAGATTTACAAAAATATTACATAATCATGAACGACAAAAGAAAAAAAAAAAGGAATATTAGGTAGTAATCCAAATGTCAAATGATGACTCATGACAACTCAACCTTTGGCTTTTAATCCGTCATACATGACTATTATCAGTACACATTTTCTTTTCTAGAATTTAGAGAGTTTAGGGTTGGATAGCTCAAATAACTTTAAAGGTGGTGTAATTTTTCGCGTGGTTTATAATGTTTTAAAACATAAAAACAAGAGGGAAAAAAAAAACTTAAATTACCTTTTTTTTTTAATTTATTAACTAACGTAATATAAATTTTTATTTCATAATCAACATGATATAAAGTATAAACTTTAATATGAATTCATATTGATGTTAATTTTTTATGTCATATTATCTTTCGGGTATTTTTTTTTTTCCAATAGATTATTCATTAATTAAGATCCAACTATTAGAGTGGTTTGTATTTGATCCCACCATAGGGTTAACTTTACCATTGATCCATGAATTATAGGTTCAATTTTATTTTACTTCATGAATTTTAAACCATCGTAGAATCAATATTCGAACTATTAATTTATCTTATAATTGTCATTTTCACAAAAAAACTATTTAAAGCTGAACTATAATTACTATGTGATGATCAACGTAATTTAATCAATATTGGATTTATATATTATATTATTAGAAAACAAGTATTTTGAGAATTTATAACTTTCAACAATAAAATCTTGGATGTGAAAATGCAACATGGATTAAGATTTACAGTCTAGTTTTTACAAGTACAACACAAATTACAGTTAGAAACTCGTTCTGTAATGTTTCAAAGTTAAAACACTATATATAATGTATGTATGATTCCGTCTCTTCTTTCTTTCACTTGTATCATATAGCGGGGAGGAAACTAGTAAATTGTTTTGTCTAATTTTCTCCTCTTTTTTTAAGGTAAGTCTGTGGTAAAATTTTATTTATATACCATGTCGGTAAAACTCATTTTTAAACCGTCTTGATATAATCAAACGGTTGAGATATTATTTTTACATGATAACTATAATATACATTAACCTATAATATAATATACTAAAATTAAAAAAATTAGAAATCTTAAAAAAATTAAAAAAAAAAAACTAGTCTTCTGACTGTCCACCGACGGCCCCCGACACCGGCGACGATAGTGAAGAGGCCCCCTCTCCTCCGATGCTGACCCCCTCCCCCAAACATCGACTAGATCTAGTCTCGGGTGACGGGGGAGGGTTGGGAGATTGGGCTTGTCAGTTTGGGATGGGGGTGGGGAGGGTTGGGAGATTGGGCTTGTCGGCATTGGGATGAGGATTGGAGGGGGTGTTCGATGTCAGGGGGGGGGGGGGGCGTGGTGTGATTGGGTACTGAGCTTGTGGGGGGTGGGGAGGGGGTGGCAATGGGGTACTGGGCTCGCGGCTGGGGGAAGGGGCCTCTAGGCTCAAGACATTTTGGGTTGGGGGGGTCGTCTGTCGGGGAGAGAATGAGTAGTGTTTTCTTTTTAATTTATTATTTTTAAAATTTTTAGTTTATACTAGTATAAAATAAGGTGCACTATAACTATCATATACAAGTAATATGTCAGCGTTTGATTACATCTTAATGGTTTAAAATGACTTTACCAATAGGTATATCAAGGGGTTCTACCGTAGCCTTACCCTTTTTTAATGTTTAATTTTTTTATTTTTTATTTTGCTTTTGCTATTTGCGGTGAATAAAAGGATTTTTTTTAAGGTTTCGATAGGCATGATACCAACTTAAAATTTGGGATTCAAATAATTTTCATTCACAATTTATATTAATTTGTACAAGATTATATAGAGAAGAAGTACAATCAGGAAACCTAAAATCAAGTCATATAATCATATTAATTTATATGTATAATTTTGCATAATCTCTAAATATAAAAGAATCACTAAATGGTAACTACAAAATAATTCCACAAATCTCAACATTGTTAACTCCAGAACTGATCATTTGTTGATCAAAACTGGAGTCTTCTTCGTTCTCTTCCCTACCAGATGGCCAGACGTGAACATCACGTAAACGAAAGGTGAGGTTTTCGAGGGAATGGTCCAGAGAATATAGTGTTTAGAATAGAGCGGTGGTGGATGGTTCTGGGAGGTTTGAGGTTGCCATTGATGAAAATGGTGAGCAACAGGAGAAGACGAAAGAAAGAAAGAGGAAGAAGTAGAACGCTTGAGAAACTGAGAATTGTGTGTTAAGAGGACTTGTGAAGAACAAAGTTGAGGCCTTGGGATATATAGATTGGGAATGTACGGGGAAAATACATTCGGAAACAAAAAAAATAGAAAATGACTTTGTAAAAAATAAAAATAAAAAAATAAAAAGAAGAAGAATGGCGACCGATCACGCTTGCCAGAATAAAGGAGGATCTTTTTCGTAAGTAGGTGGAGAGAGAGAAGAGAGAAGATAGAGATAATTTTATGCGTTAATTAACATAATATGGATAGACAAGTGATTAGATTTATCATCCTGAGATCATTTTTATTATATGAGTATGTTAATGTTATATTTGTTATAAAATAATATAAAAATATATTATTTTATTTTATATTTCAATTATTATGTTATTTTTAATACTATTTTTTTTTTTATCATTATTATTGTACTTTAAAGTTTTAAAAGTGAACTTGTATTTTAAATAAATAAAAAATAAAAGTGTTGTAATAATTATTTAAGAAAAATCAATAAGAATCAAAAGTGAAATTTGTTATTATTTATATCTTGTGATAAATTTATCATAAAGTTAAATGAAAATTTAATAAAGATAGACTACATTGGAGAGTATTTTTTAATCCGAATGTCAAAATTTACATTGAATAATAATTTAAATGTATTAGAGATCTTGAGATGACATTATATGAGTGTTGGACGCATTTGGATGGAAATATTGGCAAAAATACAAGTAGAGATGGAAACAATGGAGATAGAGAGCTTTGAAACAGAAGAATATTTTAGTATTTTAATTTTAATTTTAAACTATTATAAAAACTATCATTATGCCATTCATATATTTACTTTGTTTCCAATTCTATGCCTTTTTCATATATTTTGTTATACAATATTTACCTCGTATAATTAGACGACTAAATTAAACGACATAAACTGTTTCACTCTTTGTATTTTTAATTGTAAGTCTATTAAAATGTAATGAGAAGTACTTTAATTACCACACAAACAAATAAAATGGATAAAATGTAAAACGAGTGAGAAATTAATTATTTTTCTTTACGAGGTTTTTAATTTTTGTTCGTTTGTTTTCTATCCTTGTTTTCTTTCAATAATTGAAATAAAAAATTGGTTGCTACGTTAATATTCCAAAAGAAAGATTAAAAAATATATATATATTTAATTAGAAAGGAGCCAATGGTTAGACAGCAGACACAGTGGAGAACGGAGACAAGACAGAGGATGGAGCACTAAATTAAACAGAAAACAACAAGCAAGCTTCTTGGGAAATTGTTATTGCATTGACTTGATATTGAATTAGTTGCACTAGTCTTCCTAAACCAACTTTACTCTTCCATATCTTGATATTTGAAACCCCCCACTTTCTATCTTGCTGACAATCCGTAAGAAAACTCTCTTTTCTGAAACTGATTCCAATCACCAAGCTTTAACATGGCTGAAGCTTTCCTTACGGTTCTGCTGGAGAATCTGAACTCCCTTGTCCAGAGGAGAATTGGGCTGCTTCTGGGTGTCGACAAAGAGATTCACAAATTCTCCAGCATCCTCTCCACCATTTCTGCAGTTCTCGAAGATGCCGAGCAGCAGCAGTTGACAGACAGGGCCATCAAGAACTGGCTGCAAAAGCTCTCCGATGTTTCCTTCGAGTTGGATGATGTTTTGGATGATTGCGAATCGGAGGCCTTTCGTTTGGAGTACGATGGACAGAAGCTGAAATGGAGCCAAAAGGTACGATCTGCGATGTCTTGTTTCAATCCTAAGAATGCTTTCTTTCGTAATAAGATTGCAAACAAGATGAAAGAGATTGGTGATAGACTTAATGAGATTGCTAATGAGCGAATGAAGTTTCACCTGAGGGAGTTTGTAGGGGAGAGGAGAGATCAAGATGGTTTAAGAGAGAGACGTGAGACTAGCTCCATTATTACCGAGCCACAAGTGTATGGAAGAGATCAAGATAAGGAAAAGATTGCCGGGTTTCTTGTGAATGAAGCAATGAATTGCAAGGATCTTTCGATCTGTTCGATTGTCGGGTTGGGAGGCATGGGAAAGACAACACTTGCTCAGTTGGTATTCAATGACGAGAGGGTTGATAAGCATTTCGAGCTTAAGATGTGGGTTTGTGTTTCTGACGATTTCGATGTGAAGAGACTGGTGAAAGCCATTATAGAGTCTGCTACTGGCAAGGGCTGTGAAGCACTGGACATGGATCCGCTGCAGAAACGGCTTCAAGAGATTCTTAAAAGGAGAAGGTTTTTGCTTGTTTTGGATGATGTGTGGAATGAAGATGAGGATCAGTGGGACAAGTTGAAGTATGTGTTGGATTGTGGATCAGAAGGAGCTTCAGTTGTGGTGACTACTCGTCTCAAAAAAATTGCGTCTTTCATGGGAACAGTCCCAATGCATCACTTGTCTGGTTTATCAGAAGATGACTGTTGGTTATTGTTCAAGCAGCGAGCATTTGGGAATGAAAGGGAAGAACGGCCTAATCTTGTGAAAATTGGGAACGAGATGTGAGGAAGTGCAAGGGCTCCACTAGCTGCGAAGCTTTAGGAGGCTTAATGCGTTCAAAAGGGAGGAACGTGAGTGGCTTTCTGTTATGCAAAGTGAACTTTGGAATTTACCACAAGACCAGAGTTCCATACTGCCTGCTTTAAGATTAAGCTACTTTCATCTTCCAATAGAGCAAAGACGATGCTTTGCTTACTGTGCTGTATTTCCCAAGGATCACAGAATCCGTAAGGTGCAACTGATTCATCTCTGGATGGCAAATGGGTTGATTTCTTCAAAGAGAGGACTTGATATGGAAGAAATTGGTGATCAGATACTCAATGAATTATATTGGCGATCATTCATCCAAGATATTGAGAAAGATAGTGTTGATGACATTTCATATTTCAAGATGCATGATTTAGTTCATGATCTAGCTCAATCGGTTATGGAGGATGAATGTCGCATTGTGGAGGTCGATGACAATACACGCCCTATTAACTTGTCAAAAAGAGTACATCATTTGACATGTTGTACTTCTTCGAAATCATGGAGACGAATTGTAGACATACCAAGTACTCAGTCCTTGCGGACTTTCCTGGTATTACAGAATGGCAAAACTGAGTTAATGGTGACTTGAAGTTTTCCTCTTTACGAGCTTTTGATGCTTGTTTTTTAATCCATCGACACCTGTACTAGCTTTGATTGACAATTTAAAGCACGTACGGTACTTGAATCTTTCTAGAAGTGACATTGAAATCCTTCCAGAGTCGTCTGTGTTCTAAACCATCTGTTGACTTTGGACCTCAGCTATTGTCATTCTCTTCATAAGCTGCCCAATCAAATGAGTCGTTTAAAAAGTCTTCGTCATCTTTACATTCATGGCTGTGAGAAGTTATTTCATATGCCCCCAAACATTGGGCGACTAACTTGTTTAAAGATTTGACAAACTTTATCGTGAGTCGGAGAAAGGGCAGTCACTTGGACGAGTTATGCAACTTAAATATTGGAGGTTTGTTATGCATCAACAGCTTGAGAATGCGGGATGTCCAAAGGAAGCTAACTCTGCCAATTTGTCCGGAAAAGGAATCTCACAGAACTGGAGTTGTCTTGGAGTACAAATGATAACGAACCTCAGAGCAATGCCGAACAGGTATTTGAAGCCCTTGCTCCTTCCCCGAATTTGAAAAGCTTGAGAATCATCAATTATAAAGGCTTCAGATTCCCATACTGGTTTAGCAGAGAAATCCTTGAAAATGTAGTTGAAATCAATTTCTCTAATTGCAAAAATTGTTCAGAACTTCCTCCTTTGGGGAAACTGAAATCACTACGAGTTCTCAGAATATCTGGAATGAATTTTGTGCGATACATGGACAATGAATCCTATAATGGAGACTTGAGGAGAGCTTTTTCTTGCTTGAAACTCTTCGGCTTGAGGATTTACCAAATCTAGAAAGGTTGTCAAGGGAGGAAGGAAAAGAGATGTTCCAATGCTTGTCCAGTTTGCACGTCGATAAATGCCCAAAACTGGCATTACCTGACTTGGGGTCTCTAAAAATTTTAGTAGTCTTTGAATGCAGTGAGCTGTTACTAAAATCAATTTCTGGTCTTCCTGGTCTTACTCACCTTAGCTTATGGGGCAATGATCAATTGGCTTTCTTACCTGAAGGAGTGCTACAAAATCTCACAGTTCTCCAGTCACTTACAATTCTTGGGTTCACAAAACTTCAAGAGTTGCCCTTGATATGCTAATTGGACATAGATCTCTAGAAGATTTAAGTATCAGTTTTTGCCATGAGCTTAGGTGCTTACCAGAGAGAATACCATTCCAAGGTCCTACTGTTCTTAAACGCTTAACAATTCACAGGTGTAAGAAGTTGAAATCTTTATCTGACAGTTTTCAAGACCTTACCGCACTTCAATCTCTAGACCTTGTTGATTGTCCTGAGCTGGAGGGATTTCCAAGTTGTCTTAACCACCTTTCTTCTCTCCGAAGTTTGAGTATGTCAGGCCAAGAACTCGAAATGTCAGGACCAATGTTACACTTGGAAATCGAGTGCTTCTCACAATTGGCTGCTTTGCCGAGACTTTGCAACATCTACCTTCACTAGAAGTCATGACTATATCTTATTTTTTGGAGCTTACGTCACTGCCAGATTGGCTTGGAAATCTTGCATCTCTTCGTGAATTATCCATAACTGGTTGCCCGGATTTGACACATATACCGACGAGCATCCAAAGTCTCTCGAACCTGCGGAAATTGACAATTCAATCTTGTCCCAATTTAGAGAGGCGCTGTGAAAGGGAAGTAGGAGAGGATTGGCACAAGATATCCCACATTCCCGATGTCTATGTCGGGCCAAGAAGGTAAACCATAAGCTGCCTCTGCTTTTCTGCTTTTGGTCCTTGAGAGATTTATTGAAACAGAATTTATATGCATTTTCGTATTTTAATATAGCAAATTACATCTTTGCGTATTAACGCAATATAAATATATGTTGGCAAAATAGAGTACTGAACCTAATTCCTCTTGGGACTTCATTCAAGTTTGAAACCTTCCATGTCGGTTGAATGTGATGCACTAAAGATGTTTATATTCAAGGAACTTAGCCTTTTGAATCTACAAGGACGATATTTATTAGGTAGTTTTAATAATTAGAACTAGTTCCGAGCTGGGTTTCAAATTATATTAAATTTGGTTGGTTGTTGAATGCTTAAATCAGGATGTATTTTATGATTTACAAAAACCTGATTTAGATATGCATGTTATTCTGCTATAGCTTCATGTCAACTACAAGTACTTCTGGTTTTCCACTTTGTTTCGACTCAGGCAGACATTCATAATATCCTTCGAATCAATTTCAGGCCGTGGTGACGATCATTACTCGGAGGTTGCTGATTTTGTTGATTCCGATCGCTGTTGGTGTAGCCTCCAACAAGTTCTTCTCGTTCGAGCTCCTTCCATCTTGTTGCAAGTGATGGAAGTTCCGACTTATGTCGTGTGTTGTGTCTGATATTGTGAAGCAGAGGCTCTGTGTCAAGTTCTGTCACTCTCTTTTCCCACGAATTTGTCTGAATTGCAACTTATTTGTTCACTGATTTTATCTCTTTGGTGTCAAATTTGTTTTGTGAGGAGAATGTTTACAGTACAACAAAATATACTGATGTAGGAACATCTGTGTTTACTTGTCCTTTTTCTTTGTTTGCTTGTCTCTTTTTATTCCTCTGTTTTAGCCTTTCTTTTTACTTGTCGTTTGGCTACTTAGTGTGTCGTTTGTTATTGAAGACCAAAAGGTGGTCGTTTGGCTGAACGTAGCCTTTGGTATTTGTTTCTCTGCAATGTGAAGATCAAGGCAGACTTGAAGAGTCATCTTTCCGGCTATGGCGCCGTTTCATTTTTCCTTGATCGGTGACGAATCGATCAAGTTTCCCTGATTGTTTGCTCATCAAACTTACGGTAAATAAGTCATCGCTAAAAATAGATGCCACCTCATTTTCTTAAGGTAAACAACGATAACATTTTCTCCGACAACGATAAGTCACTGCTATTATGGACATTGTTAGCGACGATGTGTATTTTCTTCGTTAAAAAATTTTAGCAACGGATTTATAGCGACGAAATGCATACCTTTAACAACGAATGTTGTTGTCGCTGAAAGACTTTATTCTAACAGCGCTTTTATTCCTCAATTATCCACACCTATTTTAGTAAATAAATTATATTTTTCCACTTAAAATATCTGTTCACACACTCCAACTAAAAAAGAATACTTTGATAATCTTTTTTCTCTAGCCCGCACGCAAGTTTTTTAATTGTCGTATACATAAAGCTTTTATCATACATAAAATAATTGTTGATTTAATAAATAAATAAAAAATCAGTGCTTTTTTTACTATTATATTCAATGTTTAAAATTATATTTAAGAAAACTGTACACTAAAAAAAGTGTGATTAACAAAAAGCAAATTGCAAACTATTATACACAACAGTGTTCTTCTCTCTCTCTCTCTCTCTCTCTCTAGAAAATAAATTCATGAAAAGTACACATCACGAGTAAAGAAGACAATAGAAGAATCAGAGGGGGGAAAAAAAGAAAAACAGTATAAGAAAAAAAATTAATTAAAAAACAGAGTACAAAATTCAAAACTTCTGAAGAGAGAGAGAGAGAGAGAGTAAAGAAGAAACACGAAATGTACAAAATGGAAAATTTGTATTAAAGTAAAACATAAATCCATGTTTTTTTTTTTTGAATAATCATTAAAATGTGAAAATTGTAATTTTGTTTTAGATTTCAAGAAAAAAAAAATTGTACGGTGTTTGTATGGGTATATATGATGTGGATGATGAATGGTAATAATATATATATATATATATATTATTAAGGCTTTTTGTAACAAACTTTAATTTTGGTTTTAAATCTATATTAGTTGTCTTTTCACGTCATTTTAGTTTAGAGTTTTTTTTTTTAATTTAATTGAAGGACTTAATTAATAGGCGTTTGTGGAGAATTAAGAAGGGTGAAGGCATAGAACTACCCTCTGGTTCATTGTCATGCTAGAAGGGGTATTGATGATTAAGTTTGAAGAAAAATCGCCAACAAAACTAAAAATAAAGAAAAATCACCAACAAAACTAAAAAAATTGAAATTTATTAAACTACCGGCCAAATTAATATTATGAATATTTTCAAACCGACCGAATTAACATAATTTTTTTCAAACCAATCAGGTTGATGATTTTTTTTTTTTTCAACACCCTTGATATTAGTTTTTGCTGAATAAAACCCTTGATATTAGTACTCAATGAACTAATGCTATCATGGTCATATAAAGAGTACAACCATCAATCACCTGAATATCACCAAATTCCTTGGACAAATTGAACGTGTAATGGATGGTAACGTGACAGAAGGAAGATGAAAAATACTTCCCATTCTCATTCCCGCCCCAATCCCTAATACCATTTGTAATTAACAAAAATTTTAACAAGTCAACAATAATTTGAAATTCATCATCATGATTTTCTTTTCAAAAAAATTCCAATGAAATAGATATATAGAACAAATGCATCATTTTTTTAATATATAAATATTTACATCGGAACGGAGATGGATGCAGTGTTTACCGTCTCCGCTCTGAACCAACTCGGGGACAAAAACTTGTCCATATCCCACCTCAAACCCCATTAACAATCCCCATCCACACCATATATTAGGGGCAAGTACTTGCTACGTCCTGTCCCGCAGGAAAAAATACCATCCCTACGAACATGACCCAACATGTGACACATTTCTTTTTCATCTTTTTTCAAACTTTCAACGTTTATACAAACAGGCTGCTACAACTGGGAAATGATGTTAATTACATACGATTACCCTCATTTGCTTAAAAAATGGCAATCACCTTGGTGCTTAGTCAGCCGCATCAAACAAGAAAAACTACACAAACAGAACCAAAATATCCCCTATTGAGAACCTAACTAAAGCAGATCTGCGGGAAGAGAAGCGGGATCGAGCTCCCAACAGTCTTTTGGAAGTTCTGGAGCCTCGTCCCCAAAGAGCTTCCTTGCAGGAATTTGGTGCGAGAAAGATTGAACATCGTCTTTCTCTAGCCACCGAATAGCATGAGAACCAATTTCACGTCTTTTGAATATCGTCTTAAAGCCGTCAACCTTCTCAAGATATGCCATGCTCAGACCATGCATCTCACTGTATGTTGTTAAGAACACAACTATGTCATAGCTCCTTCTGTCCCTAACTAAAAGGCTTCTTCCTTGTGTGTTAAAAGTCGAGTCCTTGTAAAGTGCCCAGATAGAACCTTTCCTGGGATAAATCCTATAAACCTCCCTAGCAGCTCTTTCGCAATCCACGGCATGAGAAAAGATATTCAAAGAACTAATATAAGTTGCCCTAGAAACTTTAAATCTCCCACAAGAGACATGAAATCCCATTCTCTCCCCGCTAAGCAGCCCGTCATCTCCACTACTCTGAAGATCCAACCAACTCATCTTCATCTTGAAAGGATTCGTGGAAACAACTTCGTCAATCAAACCATAATGCCTTGGCATCCCATCATCATCACCGTATAAGGCCCAAACCTGGCCCTGCTTGAAGCTTTTCTCAACTCTGTCTTTATCAAAATCATAGAAATCCGAATCCTCCACTGCCATTATCTCCACATCACTATTTCTTGACCCTTTGGACTTCACCAATTCTATCAAACTCTTGTTCAAATCCCCCGGCTTTTCCAATCCTAAATCCTTGCTCTTCTTCGACACTGAATCTTTCCCAGCCTTCAAATCCCTGTTTCGCTTTGGAACCTCACGCCGTTCTTTCTCTTGTTCTCTATGCACCTCCTTTTCCTTCTCCTTCTTTCTCTCCTTCTCCTTCTCCTTTTCTTTCTCCTTCTCTTTCCTCTCCCTCTCCTTCTCTTTCCTCTCTTTCTCCTTTTCTTTCTCCTTCTCTTTCCTCGCCTTCTCCTTTTCTTTCCTCTCCTTCAACTTCAATCTCATCCTTTCCTCCTGGTTTTTTCGCTTGACTTCAGACTGAAGTTCAGCCAATGTCATTGTTTCTTCATCTATTTTGACCCTCTTCAGCTCGGACCTCTCCATGATCTCCCCAACGCTACTCATTCTCTTCCTCAAACCCCCGCTTCTCAATCTCCCACCACTCCATTCTCCACCATCGACTTCCTTATTCAAATCCCCAATGCCTTTTTCACCTTTCCTGTTCAACTCCCCAGTCTTCGCCCTTCCCTTAGTCATTTCACCACCGGCCACTCCTTTCCTCCCTGATCCAGCGCTACCGGCTTTCAGGTTAGAAACTGAACGCTCAATACCCTCACCACCATCCACATTCCTCGTCTTCAACCTCTTACTTCTAACCCTAACCCTACCATCCCCATCTTCCCCATCACCACCCTCATCAGTCCCGACTTCCACTGCTTCGAAGCTTTTCCTACAACTTGGGCACACCAAATTATGCCCCAAATATTTCCTCTCAAACTGGTGTAAGAGTCGGCATGTTGAGCACGCAGTCCAAAACGTGTCACCTTTTACAGATTCCTTGATTTCTTTCATCTTCTCATTCTGAATCTGAATCCTTAGCTTCATATCATACTCCTTTCGTCTAATCTTATCAGAAAGGAATCGAAACCCCTCATTGATGAGCTTGAAGGCCTCCTCAGAACCCGCATTGGGGTTCTTATCGGGATGCAAAAGGAGTGCAAGCTTCTTGTACTGCTTCTTAATGGTGTTGAACTGGCAGAATGGCTCAGCCTGGAGGATCTTGTACCATTCAGGTACGGCTGTAGATTTAGAAGCTGCACATAGGATGTTGAAGGAGGTGACCATGGAGGAGAGGCCATCGAGGTTCGGACAGAAATGGAGGGCTTGTTTTGCGTATTTAAGGGCTGATTTAAGTTTGTTCTCCTTGTACTTGGCCTCTGCCAGAGATTTAAGCCGCTGAGCTTCTTCCTCCCGTTCTTCCTCTTCCCCCATTCTTGTCTTTTTTGGTTACCCTGAAAGGAAAACATACATGATAATAAACTAACTGTATAGCAGAACTATATCCCACATAAAATTTTAACAAAAAGAAAACTTAGATTATAGATTTTTCCCATTCAAAAATGTTGGAGTGAAAACCACAACACCAAAGTTCTTTCAAGCTATTCTTCTCTGTTCTCATTGTTGTCTGCCTGACTTGAACGCCAGAGTGTTTCTAACCCAGAAATTTTAACATTTCACATTTAGGAAAAGACAAAACGTATACACACACACATACATCATTATCATTGAGTATGTCTACTACAATAGCAGTACCAGGAAACTAAACTAAATTCAGCCTTAAATCCATTTAAAACACTGCCCAAAATTAATAAAATAAAATAGAAAACATAATTCTTGAATTCTATTCTTAAATTCGAGTTCCTTACAATTAGGAAACTTTCCTTCAACTTATTATCCATTAAAGTCTCAAAATATTGAAATTAATAACAGTAATTAGTTTTTTTTTTCAAAAACAAATGCTCAGTTTGATTCTTTAATCCTTGCAGAACTATTTCTTATTCAGAAAATAAATAAATAAATAAAGAGAGCGGGAGTAGATTTAATTAAAACCAAAAATACAGAGGGCTTCAACAGCACATGCAAAACCAAGATAACAGAAAGATACTCCATCAATTTTCAGAACCATAACAAGAACATTATGAAGCAAAAAAAAAAAAAAAAAACCAGAAAAACTGAGAATTTCGGGAGCAAAATCAGAATGAGAAAAGAGAATTTCATGATAATTAGGATAGAAATGAAAAGTGAAACAGAAATTGAATAAGGAAACTTCAGATTAAGTTCATGGAAGAGAGAAAACCCCAACCCTACCTCAAAATGTCTCCTGGTTCCGAAAAGACAAGCTTGGGTTTTGACTTTTGCTTCCGTCGAGAGAGAGAGAGAGAGAGAGAGAAGAGAGAAGAAGAGGAGGAAGAAGAAGAGGAAGAGAGAGAAAGACCAACGGGGATAGAGACTGCGAAGCGTGGTACGCAGTGTGTTTATCAGTGGTGGCGTGATGGTCGGGCAGTTGTCAGGGTTTTCCTGGTGTTGATTACGACGACGTCACGTTAGGATTTGGACGACAGAGTCTATGGTTTGCCATCTGATGTCGTTTTTTTCGGCTCTAGTTGGAATGGACGAGGCACATGGCAGAGGAGGGGTTTTAATGAGATCCGATCAACCCATCAAACCGATGGATCATTCTAATTCAATTTATTTTTAACAACCTCAATTGAATTATACTCTATATCAATTTTAGAAAATCAGCTTAGATGGTAAGGGAGATATTTTTTTACCTTCAAAGACATCCAATTCAATCAAATATATATATACACATGAAAAATTAAGCTTGATGACTTATTTTGATAACTCAATCTACTAAATATCGAATTTTATTTTATTTTGTAAATAGTAGTCGTTTGTTATTTTTTCAGATTTAATCAATCATTAATTGATCATGATAAATCAGTGATTAATTTGAAAATTTTTGTATTTACGTCATAGTCAATTAATAATTAATTATGATCATCACTGATTTATTAAATTAAAAATATTATGTGATCAATCACTGATAGAACATTTTTAAAAAAATGATTATCATTATAAAAGGGTCTTTTCATTAATTTTTAAAAACTTTGATCATTTGTTAAAAAACTTTTTAAAATAGGCTGTTTACATCTAAATCTCAATATATATGTAAACAGAAAATAAATAATATTTTTATAATTGATTCAAAGTTAGTATTTAGGTTTAAACACTTTTTTTTATCAAATAAAACCTTCAAAGCCTTCAAATTATGAAATTATCACAATAAAAATATTTTTATCTCATTTTTTTAATTCCCTAACATATTATGATACACTTTTATTCTCAAAAAAAAAATATTATGATATACTTTCATGCCTTCTATAATTCCTACTTGTTTTGTTTTAAAATTTAGTATATAATTGATATATGTCAAATCAATTGATCAAATCCCACCCAAACCAACCTTAAATAGATTAAATTAGATTAGATAATACATTACTAACGGATGAATTTGGATAAAATTTTTAAAAACTGATTTAAAATTGGACCGAATGTAATACAACTAAGATAGGAAAGATTTTATGCGATGGAGACTCCTATGCAGCGCATTGTGCGTATCTTATTTTTTGAATTTTCTTTTTTATTTTTATCTTGTACATAAATATAAGATTTTCAAGGGAATAATAATTTCTTTATAGATTTATATAACTATATAATTATGAATGCTTGTGTGTTAGAGCTTTCTACTTTGTATTATCGATATAAACTGCTATTTTAGTTGTTGTATTAATTTTTTTAATGTTATAGTTTATACTGAGATAGTTCTGTATCACGCACAATAAATTTTTAATGTGAACCATCATAAATCAAATCGATTAAAAAGAATTATATAACGGCTCAATTATAACAATTCCTACTAATAGTTTAAACTAAGAAGTTCTATAATAGAAGCTCTTGTATAATTAATTGATAAAAAATTTTAAAAAATAAAACATGATGAAAGGTTTACTAATTATTGTCACTTAAGTCAATCATTTAAAAAAATTAAATAGTGGAGACATATTAAAGAAAATAGACCCTTTTACAATAAGATATGTTATCATACATTATCAAAAGAAACTGTTTTTTAATTGTTAGATTAATATTTTAACAGATTGATCTAGGAATAGTCACCTTAAAAATTTGTAGCACGCGACATAAAACTGCTACATTAATCATAAGTCAAAGCATTGAAAATTTAATCAAACACTTAAAATCGCAGTTCCTATCTGTATTACAAATAAAAGGTCATATCATAAAAATTCTCAAAGAAAATTAAGAATACATATTAGAAATTAATTGAGAAGACTGCAAGAAGAATATGTTTAAGTAAGAGGATGCATGAGAAATAAAATAATGGGATAATTAAAAGGTAATTTAAAAAAGTACTTGCATGTATAATTTAGTTGTAATTTCATAATTAACTCTATCATAATTTATAGGGTTCAAATTCTTTTACTCTTAAATTTAAAATAAACTAAAAAAAAAAGATTAAATTTGTATTTTTTTGGACTCCCATAAAGCCGTTCCATGACAAATCATTCGATTGTATCAAAGTTAATTGTCGGCCTAATACGTAATTCAAATTCCAATTTTTAGATATTTATTTAAATAAATGTTCAGAATTTTTTTATTTAGGAAAAATAATCATTAATAATAAAAATACAATGATTGATAATAATTAATCAATAAAAATATATATTAACATTAGTCAATTATTAATTAATCATAACTAGTTGATTTTTTTTTATAAGGTCATTTTACGAATTTTAAAAAACTTTGATCATATATTAAAAACTTTAAAAAAAAAAAAAAGATAGTTATTTACCACATTATATATATATTTAGGGTTGGTTCGGTAATGTGAATTTCAGTACTTGTAAATGTAAATTTCAATTACTATAAATATGAATTTATGTATAAGAAAATGTAAAAGTAAGAGCATTCACATTCATTTTAGCTACATTTTTTCAGTACGAATTCATATTTTTAATAACTGAAGTTTACATTACTAGATACTATACGATACTGGATACAAAACTTTGTGTATATATTTATATATAAACCTGTTGTTCGAGAACATCAAAACATTAATTAGAATAAGAATGTCGAGCAATTCAAAGTCGGAAAACAATTCATGGGATTGCCACCTTTCATACAAAAATATTGTATGCATTGACGGAGCTGTCGAGAAATATTTTTTGGAATTTACCACAAATGTACTAACTATAATTTAATAACATAAGGTTTGGCCTGCAATTATCACGATATTATACGAAAATTATATATATTTATAGCTATAATATATATATATATATATATATATATCTTTCTAGTCATATTCACTATGCACTTTAGCTTTGCCGCAACAAGTCATTTATCTCAGGAAATCTCTCACTGAAAACTGTTAGGTCAGAACGAGGAAACCTGAAGATCAGAGTGATGGCTGAGACGTTCTTGAGCCCTGTCATTGAGAAATTGCTTCAGCTTCTCACCCACAAGGCGGCGAAAAAAACGTTGGAGGGATCGGTCGAAAGCGACGTCAACCGTCTAAAAGAAGAGCTGGAGATCATTCAGCCATTGCTC
This sequence comes from Ficus hispida, assembly GCA_025413025.1. Classification (NCBI taxonomy): domain Eukaryota; kingdom Viridiplantae; phylum Streptophyta; class Magnoliopsida; order Rosales; family Moraceae; genus Ficus; species Ficus hispida. Next base: position 27,403,461 of record CM046372.1, read on the forward strand.
AAAGATGCAGACATGAAGTACTTGGAGACAGGAGACATGGCGAGCGAGGCGACGAAAGCATGGGTGAGACAAGTAAGGGAAAAGGCGGATCGCATAGAAGATGTCGTCGATGAGTATCTTCGCTATGAGGGCGGCGAAGATCGCGATCATGATCGGCACGGAAAACCGCGCTACGACATAGCTTCTGAGATCCGAGATATTAAAGATTCCTTACGTGAAATCAAACGATCGAGTAGCAAAACACCAAATGTGGCGCGGCACGACGTTGTGGGTATTGGTGCCGAAAAGAGAAGGCTTATAACATGGTTGACGGAGGGAGATCTTTCGCGCTCCGTGATTTCTCTAGTTGGTCAAGGTGGAATCGGTAAGACGACTCTTGCATGGAAAGTCTATGATGACGAGGTGGTTAAAGGTCATTTTGATCGCCGTGCTTGGATCACTGTGTCTAAATCATTCGATGCGAAGACGATTCTGAGGATCATGACAAGTCAGATATGTTTAGCCGGGGAAAGAATTGAGGAAGATTCTACTGTGGATGAGTTTATTAGTCATTTGAGGCAACATCTAGAGGCAAAGAGGTACGTGATTGTCTTTGATGATGTTTGCGAAGAAAATTTTTGGGAAGTCATAAAACATGTTTTGCCTGAAAGTAACAAAAGCAGTAGGATAATTGTCACAACGCGCGATGCCAAAATTGCCATTTCTTGTAACGAAAACTCGCGTGATTATGTCCAAGAGCTAAAACCTTGGTCTCCGGAAATGGCGTTCGAATTATTTTGCAAGAAGGCATTTGGAAACGACGAGCTGTTTGAGGGGAATTATTCTGAAGGGTTCAAGCAATTGTGCGGTGAGATTATTAGCAAATGCCAAGGTTTGCCCTGTATTGTTTCGACCGTTGCTCGTCTCTTGTCGACCAAAGAGAGGGTTTTCGAATGGACAAGAGTGCTCGATATTCTCGGTGCGGAGAACGGGGAAAAAGCGCTCTCTCTGATGAGTTACTTTGATCTACCTTACCACCTCAAAACTTGCTTGTTGTACTTCGTCATCTTCCCTCAAGGCCATCGAATTTACGACACTACGCTGTACGGATTGTGGATCGCGGACGGTCTTGTTAAGGCAAGAGAAGGCAAGACATTGGAGGAAGTTGCTGAAGAATACTTAGACGAGCTAATCCGAAGAAACTTGGTTGCTTTTCAAGTGATACCGGGAGAAAGTAAATTATGCAAAGTCGACAGTTTGTTGCATGAGATTATCTTTTCAAGGGCTGATGAACTGTTTTTTTGTCAAATTTGGGATCAAAACAGGCCAAGATTTGTTGGAAAGAGTAGTCGCCTAGCAATCTTCGGCAGCCCACAAACAAATGTTCTAGAAACTATCGATCAGAACAACGAGCTTCGTTCGGTCTTCCTTTTTAATTCCAATAGTAAGAGGCTGACAGAATCTTTTGTTGCGAATCTGCTCAAAAAATTCAAGCTTCTAAAGGTGGTGATTTTTGAGAATACTCCTCTCCATCAGCTTCCGGATGAAGTGGGAAGTTTATTCCACTTGAGTTACTTAAGTCTGAAATATGTGCCTCTCAAGAAACTACCCGGATCTATTGGTAAGCTGCGCAATCTACGGTCATTGGATGTGAGACATACCTTAGTAGAAGAGCTACCGATCGAGATCAACAAGCTTCGAAATCTGCGACACATTTTGGCCTACTACATGGCTTATGACAGGCTTGGAGGTTTTCGGGGATTGAAGCTACACGAAGGATTCGGATGCTTGGAAAACTTACAGACACTCTCATTACTAGAGGCACACCCCAACAACATAGCTTATTTGGCAAAAGAGCTAGAGAAGTTAAAACAGTTGAGGTGGTTGGATGTTTGCCAACTTACCGCGGAAATTGCGAGGGCTCTTTGTGCTTCTATTGCAAAGATGAACCACCTCGAACGGCTATGCCTGGCCTCAATCGGCGGAGATGAAATTCTAGACATCCATGACATGCCATGTTCCCGTCATGATCTCTTGTGGGACGTACTTCTGATCGGCCCATTGAAAACGCTGCCGGATTGGATCTCGAGGCTCCAAAGTCTGCGCTCGTTGGCTCTACAGCACACGAGGTTGGTTGATGAACCGATCCGGTGCATCAAAGGCTTGACAAGCTTGGAGAGTCTTTCGGTTATGCATAACGCATATGACGGAGAGCAACTTCGTTTCGAGGAAGGCGTCTTTGAGAAACTCAAGAGCCTTAACATACGCGGATTGAAAGGACTAAAGACGCTGAAGATAGAGAGAGGAGCATTGCCTCTTGTTGAAGTGCTTCTTGTTGTTGAGTGTCCTTTGTTGAAGAAGGTGGAGACCATTGAGCACTTGACAAACACCAAACAACTCTTGGTTGAGATTCCACAACCGATTTTTCAGTCCGGAGGGTCTGTCAATATTGAAATAAAAGGTACATCCCTTCCTACCCCCTTTTTTTTTTTTGTTACTCTCATACGTCCCTTGAACTTTAAAATAACTCTTATTTTGACTTCTACACTTTTCCCACTTTACCCATTCTATGAGAATTTCACTTAATATATATATATATATATAAAGTGAGTCAAGTACAGTCATCATACGGTCTTTTTCTTTTTTGTTTTTTAAACAGAAATTCTAGCATAATGGACTTAGTATAAAGACTAATTCTCTTATTTTTTTCGTCTACTTTAAACTACAATTCTGATAGAAATATGGGTTAAATTCAAAGTTTCAGATTACAAAATGAGAGTTTTTAAAGTTCAGATAAAAATAGGAGACCCTAAAATTATTATTGGGAGGGAGACGTAATGATATACCATGTACCGATGTACGTGGTTCAAATTCAGGTGTTGAATGATGGAAGTAAACTATTGAAGTCGTTGAAATATTTCAATTAAAAGCTGATCATAACTTTCTTTTTAACTATTGCGATCCCTTTTTTTTTTTTTTTAATCATCTAGTGGTTGAAATTTAGACTGCATATATGGCACGTTAATTCAGAATTTTTGCTGATACTTTCTCTCCTGCAACTTACTGACTATACGTAGCTCACCTGTAATTCCAGAAAAGGTTTCTCAGATAGCTTTTCCAACCTCTAAAGACAACGAATGATGGAATTCAAGTCTGAACAGATAATCCTTTTAGCTCTTCACATTCAAGGTTTGTAAATCCCCTTCTTTCACCAATCTTACAAGAAATTGAGCATATGTTTCACAAATCGGTTTGGATGTAAAATTTCATTCTAGTTTTTTCTCTTTTTCTGAAAAGTCAATAAAAAATTATGACTAGTTTTTGAAAAGTCAACAAACGTCAATTTAAAATCGGTGTAATAAATGTACCATATAAGGTAAAACTCAATATAAGTTAGCCACAAGTATTGTACAGATAGAATCTTATAAAATACGACACAGAGTTACTGTAGTTATTGATCAAACCATTGAAAATGTAACCAACAGGTAAAACAATTGTTTCTCTTGATAATGTAAAATAGAACATCTTATTATAAAAGTTATAGTAGATTCTTTTGGGTATTAGATTTTGATTTTTTTTTTTTTTTTTGATTTTTTTGATTTTTTTTAATTTTTGGCTCTACTACCATTTTGATCCACATTCTTACTGCTCGATGATATGTTGATGGATCATGTGCTGATCGTTTCCTACTTGCCTTCCAGGGGAACATGTAATGCTAAAGGAGTCTCTGGAGAAGATTACTGATCAAACAAGATTTTAATATTATTATTATTTAGTTTAATTGGTAATTATGTTGCTAATTAATTCGCACTTGTAATTCTGAGCTCTTGGAATCCATTAATGCTTGTGTGTGTTTTGCATACTTTATTTTTTATGTCATTTTTAGAAATGTTTACCAAGCTTCTTAATTCTATATGGATAGGCATTTTTCTTTTTTCAATAAAAAATTAGGATAAGTAACAGAAATGGTCCCTCTACAATCTCATAATTGTTATATGTCCAAAAGTTGAAATTATTTTCTTTTATGTGATATTGGTGATAACCTTTTTGCCATAGATCTTTTAGTCTCAATCAATCGAAAATTTCTACCGATTGTAGTGTTATTGTTAAAAGAGTCATCTATGTGCTGGATAATTTGTATCTTTTCAATTTTTTATTATTAGAATTCGGTGCACATTTTACTTATGTACTTCATTCGAATTTACTGATAAAACCGATCCATAATTAAGATTAAATTTTCTTGTATTATAAGATCATTCGAGTCAAAATATATGTTTGTATTTTCTTGATTTGGAATATAATTATCCTTTTCAAAAATAATAACAATAACAAGAACAACAATAACAATATTATTATTATTGTTGTTATTATTATTATTATTATTATATTTTTTATTATTATAGGAATACATGTACTAATATAGTAATATTGTGCATTCTCAACATTACAAAAAAAAAATCATCTAATTATTTGGTTGGAGAATTATGTAATAGACAATAGAGGTATCCTATGAGCTAGGACAAATTATGAATCCCACCTTGAACCTAAGTTACTTTTTCAGTTCTTTCACTTCGTCTCTTAAACTTAAAAATTGTCAATCCCACCCCTGAACTGTAAAACATTGACAAACTTGGACGGAAAATTCAAGTTGGTCCTAAATACCAAATATTCAACCCAGTTTAAACTAAACACTTTAATTTTGTAATGTAACTATGAATTTATTTTTAAAGAACTAATAATTAACCATTTTCGGCTGAACGAAATATAAGATCTTTGTTACCTTTGAAGTTGTTACATAAATTCTGGAGCTTCAAATATAAAAAATTATGTCAAAGCGATGCATTCTTTGTTGGCGCTCATTCTTGAATATTTGTCCTAATTAAATTGATCCTTTTGTCGCTTGTCCTAATTAAATGAAGGCCAAAAACGACTCTTCGTTTTGGGTGGTGAGAGAGTATATAATTTTATTCGTAACTTGCTTGTTTAGTTTTTTTTTTTTTAATGAAGTTGTGATTTGTTCCACACCTTTCTATTTTTTTCTTTTCTTTTTTTTTTTTAAGCTAAAAACTCCTTATACTTTAAAAAGGTACAAAAGTCCTTTTCGTTAGCGTTAAAAATTTAGTAGAAAATGTTATATAAAAGGAAAATTTACATGATTCAACTTACACATGTGTGATCTATTCCATCTTATTTTTAACTTTTGTTAATTAAAAAAAAAATCATTTTCTACCCCTTTAAGAGTTTAAGGAGTTTTTATCTACACAAAAAAAAGTTGGAAATCAAATTACAACTTCGTATAAATATTAAAAACCAAACTAGTAATTTATCCTAATTTTATTAGTCAATTTTCAAAGTGAGGTGAGGGCTATTATTATTTCATATTTACTCAAACTTTTATAATTTAACATACAAATGGCAAATCGTTGCCCTATTTCCAAAGTCGTAATTGTTTTATTGTACCTTCAACTTTTTTTCTCCAATAAGTCGGCATATAATTATATATAATTATATTCATTACAGAGGTGGCGGCGGTTTATTTTTTTTCACATTAATGTTGGACCCTTTTCATTAAAAAATTTAATCAGGTTATATTTATTCTGCCTAAATGTTCTTCTCTTACACATTTATGTTATGTTGTTTTCTGAAAAAACAAGAACGTGAATATTCACTTTAAATAATAAATTGCATATGTTTTTTTTTTTTTTGAAATTATAGTTGCAACCTATAATAATACACTAATTTACTAATTTACCCGATCAGTCATTGATGTTTACCCACTCAAGCAGGTCGCATATACATAAGTTAAGATAATAATATCACCTGCAAATGTTGCCACCTTTACAATAAATAACTTCGCAATTTTTAATAAAAACAACCCACGTTGGTAAAGGAATTAACGTCCTCCACGAAGGACATTAGCATATGCCTATATCTACATAAGAGGGAAAACTAAATTTGTTGTCGATTTTGTACGTCCAATCTAATAGATAATAAAAAAAATCTTTTTTTTTAATTATTTTAATGTCATTTTTTCAGTCAATCAAGAATTGTGACGATGATAATGCAAATTGGCAAGAGAAAATAGTCTGACAGCCATATTGAGGCTGCTTAATAGTGTCCTTTAGTTAGAGATATATACGCGAAACTCCTCAATTTTGCATGACGAGATCAACAACTCTTTCTTCTTCTTTTTTCGAAAAAAAAAATCAATTCTTTTAATACATACTAATCTTGGGCATTTTAATTAATAGAGTAATGATTGATAATATCATTAATGTTTAATATTATTCACTAATAATATATGAGTCACAAAAGATAAGACTCGTCAGTAGGATCCACTTCTCTATTAATGTGATATTATTGAACATCACTAATGTTTTCTAAGACCCTGTTTGTTACATGGTATTAGTCCTAGTCTTGTGTTTGGTGGCAGATTTCAAAAATAATCCCACTCTCATGGGATAAACAATCCCTCAAAAAACCATGGGTTTATTAATCCCATGAATTGGATTATAATAAAATATTGCAAAACCCGCCATTTCTTTGTACAAACCCACCCATGCCAAGGAAGAAAGTCCATCGGAGCTTGCCACAAGCAGTGCTAAAGATTGCCATGTCCACCGTCGAAGCTCGACGAAGCTCTTCGTCGCGTCCGCTCCCGCCCAAATCTCACGCGGCCATTACCTCTGAATGGAAGGTTGTCCATCGTAGCCCCCCATTCCAAACGTCACCCGATCTCCGTCTCCCCCATCAAGCTTGCACTCCGCGTCCCCCTCCTCTGCGAAACCCAGACGCCGAGCCTCTTTCCTCATGAAACTCAGGCGCTACCTCCGCCGAGATTCTCCGCTGCCACCAAGATCGCCGTCACAGTAACATCGAGAGAGAGAGAGAGATTGGCGGAGAAACATTCAAAGAGAGAGAGACTCTTTCAGGATTTTTTTTCTTAAGAATGCTGACTTTTAATTTTTTTTAGAGATAATTTTTTTTTTTTTTTGAGGCCATATTTTTAAATTCTTTTAGTATCAATTGATGTTTTCTAAATTAAATTAAGTTTTAATCTTTTTTAATTAGAATTAAGTTTTAATCTTGTTATCAATGTTATAATTGGGATAAATTAATAATTAAAATTGATTTAAACAAAATAATTTTAATGTTATAGTTAATGTAGTCAAGTTTGATGATTTATTAACTATTATATTGTTTTTCCAAACATCTTAATTGACAATTTACCAAACACATGATTGGATTAAACATATTATAATCCAGTTCTATCCAATCCAATCTGAACTTCTTTATCCAATCCAGATCGGCATACCAAACACGGCCTAATATGTTTTTAATCGCCTAACATTTTTTTAATCAATATGATACAAAAATTTTATCCAATTTATTTGATTGGTTGATAATCATGCGATAGACAATAGAGTTATCCTACCCAGATGAACTATGACAAATTGAAAATCCGTCTTTGAACTTGCATTAGACCAACTCCAATGCATACTCTAAAATAGAGTTTTGCACCAATTTGGAGTATGGAGTTTCTCCAACCCATACTCTATATGGAACTTCAAATGTAGAGTATGAACAATATACTTCATATTTGAAGTATAACTGTTCATACTCTAAACTACTTTTTCTTTTTTTTTTAATTAAATTATAAACTGATATTTAGATAAAAATAAAAATTATAAAGTTACCTTTAACTTAATTTTTCTTTGAAAATTACCCATTTTTCTATATATAAAGTATTTGTATGTTTAAATCTTAAGCTATATTTATTTTTTATACCTTTTTTTATTTTATTATTTTAAATAAATTTTGTAAGATAGTAAATCAACGTACAAGTTTTACATAAATTAAAAAGTTGAGAAGCTATTTTAATTCATAAACAAACCATAAATAAACATACATAAAAATACATTAAACAATTACATGTGATAAACCAAACATAATACAAAATACATAATGTAAAGGCGTAAAAAGAGATAACATAGAGATATTATGATGGAAGAACAATGATTTAATAGTCTGGTATACCAGTACCGGATCCTCCAATATCATTGAAATATTGGTTGAATGCATTATTAGACCTATGCATATCATCTTATTGTTCTTGTTGCTGCTGTTCTTGCAATCTTTTATTTAAAATTCTTGATTGTTCATTTCGTGTGTATTCACGAATAGATGGGTCTGCAATTGAACTCAAGTCCATGTATAGAATCTTGTTTTCCTCTCTTTGTTGTCTCCTGTCTTGACTCTTCTTTAAGAAGTCAAGGAGTTATCGATTATCTTCTCTGAGGTCATTGATCCGTGTTGATGTTTCTTATGTTATTTTTCCTTTTAATTTTGCTTTTTTAACGCCAATAGGTCGTTGAGAGGAAGTACCACTAACTTCACCAGAATCATCTAAATTGAGAGAAAATGATTGTATGGGAAATATATACTAATTCGGAAGCCTAGAGACAAATGTCATGTAATTTTAAGTTTTTTTTATTTAAATATTAAATGTCAGTTTGTTTCTTAACTAAGTTGATATCTATTTAGCATCCTTATTATCTATCGATCTCTAACATTTTATTAAAAAAGAAAAAGAAAAAACAATAATAATTCAGGTCTAACATAGTACAAACCTGCCATAAAAGGTAAAACAACAAAAATGTAAATACATGTGGGAAACAAAGTAAAACAGATTCTGACATCAGAAGATATAGCCGAAACTATAACTTTGAAAATCAGAATCTATGATAAGGAACCAACTCATGTGCCAACTTATTCATATCTCATTCATGTCCCTCTTATAATATCATGATACATCAATTGAAAATATACAATATTATATCACATTAATTAAAAAATCATCTCATTTAAACACAAGTCATAATCTTCTTGGAGAGAGACAGGAATATGGATACAAATAAGGACACATATGAACCAAATATGATAGATTTTATCAAAAACCTTGTTACAAACATACGGTAAGCCTGTTAAAAATAATAATAATAAAATCAACAAAACCTACACTGTAGATTGTTCTTCTACAATTAAATAGTTGGAAAATCGAAGTTGGCACTAAATAACTCAATTTAAACTACACACAAAATATGTTAAAAAAATAAAATTAAAACTATTCCCAATATTACGTAATTAGCATAAACTACTTAAAACTCAACTTTAATCTTTTTTTTTTTTTTTTGGGCTAGATAGTTTTCTTCAGTACTTAAAGATATTTAGTTGGAACTTAATAAATTTCATGTCCAGAGCTTCAAATATAAAAGATTATGTCGAAACAATGCATTCTTTTCTTGGCGCATTCTTGTGTATTTCTTCTAATTAAATTGATTCTTTTGGTGCTTGTAAGGGGACAAATTGATTTTTTTTTTTTTTTATTTCTCTTAAAAGGGCATTACAATGATACTTAGATAAATAAAAGCTGATAACTTCAGGGCACACACAATAAGATAAAAACGACAAATTAATTAATTAATATATATATATATATATATTTTTTAGGTTTTTAACCATGACATGAGATTAGTTGGTTGGTACAAAATTAGAAGTTCTTTTTTTCTTTTTCTTTTTTTTTTTTTTTGGGAGATAAACAAAATTAGAGGTTTGTGGGGTAGAATTGGCCCATACTAACTATATTAAATTCTAAACTGAATAAACGACAAACTATAAGTGTTCAAAAAACACTTGCACTTTCTTCATAGCAATTATAAATGGCAACTAGCATGCATAAATCGATTTTCTTCATATCAATTATCTTGATGTGCTTCTTCTATATATATATGTGTGTGTGTGTGTAACAATTCCAACAGTGGTACTATTCCCAAAATGTAAGGACTAAAATAAGTTGCCTCTTATTCCTTTTCTCAAAATGGAAAAAAATGAGCTAAAGTACTTTGCTAAAGCAAACCCGAAGTTCTATAATTTTCGTTTTTTTTTAATATCCTTTTTCTTTTTCTTGTCATTTGTTTCCTACTTTTTTGGTCACTTAAATCATAGATATCTTGATTATATACATAAATTAGTGATAATTTCATACCATATATATATGAAACAAATCTTTATTTCTAATTGCCTTTCTTTCAAAAAAAAAAAAAAAAAGGTGGAGCTTAGACATATATATACACACCTTTCTTTGGGACATTGATTTGTTACTATCCCACAAAACAAAACAAAACGAAACGAAACAAAACAAAACAAAACAAAACAAAAAAAAAAAAAAAAAAAAGAGTTTGCCACTATATGAAAAAAATTGAATCACTTTCTAGACATATAGTCAAGTGAGAACCCAAGTAATGTATATATACTCGATGGACACACAGAAAAACTGTAATTTCATTATTTTTATTTTTATTTTTTTAAAAATTTTTTATTGACAAGAGGAACTTCGGGAAGTTTTTTTCCTGTTTCTTTTTTTTTAATCATGGCATGAGATTAGTTGGTCGGCACAAAATTAAAGGTTTATTGACTAGAATTATAGCCAATCATGTATTGTCCTTAAAACTCTAAACTGAACAGGCGACTAGCTATAAATACCAAAAAAACACTTTGCACTTTCTTCATTTCAATTATAAATTTGGCAAATCACATGTATAAATCAGTTTTCTTCATATCAATTATCTTGATGTGTTTCTTCACGGAACAATCAGGTTAGTTTATCTATTTCATATATGTATTTATATATTGAGAGATCATAAGCAACTTAATTCTTTTTCTCAAAATACCCAAAAAAAAAAAAAAAAAAGCTAAAGTATGTGGCTAAAGCAACCTGAAGTTCTTTTTTTTTTGCCCTATCATTTTTCCTTTTTTTTTTTTTTGGTCAGTAAAGCATAGAAATCGAGGATAAAACATAGATTAAGATAATTTTATATTTGAATTCACCATAAATGTTAAGTTTAAATTCCCTACATCCATATTATAAAAATAAAAAAATAAACAATAAAAAAAGAAAGAAAGAAAGAAAGAAAACACACATACACAAATCTTTATTTCTTGTTGGCTTTCTTTTTCTTTTTCTTTTTTTTTCTTTTTTTTTTTTTTAAATTAGGTGGAGCATGGATCTATATACCTTTCTCTGGTACGTTAGTTTGCCACCATATTGACAAAAATGGAATCACTTTCTATACATTGTAGTTAAGGATACCAATGCTAGTGTGGTAAGAGCCCAAGTAATTTATTTATTTTATGGGCACACAAAAAAAAATGTAATTTAACTATTATTATTATTATTATTATTAATTTAATTGACAGGAGGAACGTCGGGAAGTTTTAAAATACTATGGTGGAGAATATGTTGAAAAGAAGAAAAATGCAATGAGATATGCAAAAATATATATATATATATATATAATGACTTAGTTGGCTTCTGTAAAAAATTATTGTCAATCATCATTAAACTAAAAATTATAATATTAAGACAATAAAATAATAAACATAAATAGTATAGTTATTTTTTCTTTAAGAAAATCAAAACGAATGTAAATTTGAATTAAAATAAACAAAATAAAATTGTGGGTTAAGAAAAGATAGATTTTCTTTTACTAAAAAAATCTTTTTTTTACCTATTCTAAAAAAGTTAATAATTATTATGTAATCATATAATGTTAGATAAATAAAATAAAATAAATAAGATAATTTGACAAAAATATTAAAGATCAGGAAATACTTTGACACAAATATTAAAGATCAGGAGGCATTTTGACACAAATACAAATATCAGGAGATATTTTAATATAAAAACAAAAGATTGGAGAACAATTTGACATTAAAGATAATGGAAAAACTAACAGAATAAGCAAAATGAAACACTTGTCAAAGTTTAGAGGGCATAACATGTACTTTTCAAAGTTCAAAGGACTGAAAAGGACAACTTGATACTAGTGACAAAGTTCATAATGAATTTTTGAATTGGCAGAAGGTAATAACTTCATTCCTATAGGTATCAAATAATGTGTTCACCAAAACTTCACCCGAACAAGGGTTTTCGTTCAAATAAATACATGGTCTTTCCAAACATATAAACAAGAGTCTTGAAAGACTTCTCGTACTGTTGGTAAAGATGATTTTAGTTTGCCTTGCTTCAAAAATAACCATCTCGTGAGGGTATAAATAGACTGCCTATAGATTAGTACATCCTATAACAAGGAAAACATGTCGGGCACAGGCCAATCGGGGACGCAAAGGATTCGAAGAAATCATGGGACGATTTACCTGTAGTGCCTTTAGACACACTGTACAGTGCTCCCCCAATGGTCGGACTAGTCTAATGATGAGACGGGAAAATGATGGTTCACACCAATACTAGATCCCCTTCTTCTTGTTGAACTTCTTGTTGCTCGGGCAACCGCCCTTCCCTGTAAGGAAGAAGGATGCGCTTAATTTCTTCGGCACCAAGCGTCTCATACTCTAGCAGTGCGTTCGCCAGCGCATGTAATGCCTTCTCATGCTGCAAAAATTTCGAACAAGATTTTAGCAGTGGGTTTGCCAAAAGGAGTTGAAAGGTAGTAATACATGCAATTTTATGATCATGTGGAGCGACGAAGATCTTATGAACAAACCTTCTTTAAAAGGGATTTTACACGATCATACGCTTCTCTTAAGAGCTTCACAACCTGCATTATCCATGAATTAATTAACAACCCATAATAAATATCGATACATAATTGCAAAAACAGAAAAGCCCAAATACCAAACACATACTTCAGCATCAACACGCGATTGCATTTCTGAACTAGGGCGTTCTTTTATATGAATTGGTCCAATAACATCGCTCATCCCACAGCTCGACACCTTAAATAGGAACATGAAAATGGCAAAAGCGATCAACCCAGGAAAGAGAGACATTATAAAGGTAACAAAATATTAACGCTCTAAGAACTTTCGTAACCTGAAAATTTTATATGGGTGATGATTGTTCATCCATTATTTGCAGAAATGACATTCGTTTCCGTTGATTTTAACAAGGCCATAAGAGAGGAAATACCATGTACTGAGCAAGCTCTGTAGCTGTGTTTAGATCACTACTTGCTCCGGTTGTTATATGGTCCCGACCAAAAATGAGCTCCTCCGCTACTCTTCCTCCCATGCAGACATCAAGACGGGCCAGTAACTGCTTCCTGCTAACAGATGTCTCGTCACTAGAAGGGAGCTGGGTCACCATTCCCAGGGCAGACCCACGAGGCATTATCGTCGCCTTGTGAATTGGATGTGCACCCTCTGTATTCAAAGCAACAATTGCATGGCCACTTTCATGATACGCTGTAAGCTGAACGAGGCATGGTTATGTTAGCAAATGTAAACGAAATTAAAACCCTGAACTGTGCATATTGGAAAATTCACGCTAGCGGGGGTCCAATTTCACCACCATACAAGAAACATAAGCAAAAAGAAAAAAACAACAAAATTGTACAAAACATAAAATTGAACGACAATTATGACATCTCATGTTCATAACATAACACACTCGGGTCATAAGCAAACGTTCTGTTCTATGTAAACAGGAATAGTATAAGATAATCCCGGAAACAATTTCTTTTTATGGTCCATAGTTTGGTAGCTACATTTCGTTACCCGTCCGTTCCTATATAATACAAAATGCCAAGTCAATGCAAAAAGATTAAAACACATGTGCACAAACCATCCTAGAAGCCTCATGATGGAATACAAACCTTCTTTGACTCTTCAGATATGAACATTGTTTTCCGCTCTGTGCCCATTACTATTCTGTCCTTGGCAAACTCCAACTGCAGAGCAGTAAGCTTGTCAGCACCTTCAACAGCCGCTTTAATGGCAGCAATGTTTACCAAGTTTGCAAGATCTGGTAAGGAAAGAGAGAGAGAGAGAGAGAGAGAGAGAGGGAGATTCAGCAACGGAAATTAACTCAAGGAAAGAAGAGAAGAGAAAAAAAAAAAAAACCCTTTTTTCATGTGAAATGGATATTATTGTAACACATTAATAGGCAACAGACCTGCCCCGTTAAATCCTGGTGTACCACGGGCAATAGCTTTGACATCTACGTCGTCAGCCAGAGGTTTATCCTGTAAATAGAGCTCCAATATCTCTTGACGACCTCGAACATCCGGATTTGGAACAACAATCTAAAAGAGTGGCCATGGTTATCAAACTACTCTATTTAACATCACAGAAACACTTCAACAATAATTTGATGAAAACAACTAGACAAAATGATAGCAGATAACCGTGAGATAATTCTGTAGTAGCGAACCGGTGGTGACTACTTAAAGAACCAGCACATACAACATCATTTAACAAACCTAGAGGACTGAACGCAGGTGTAAACAGATTAGTAGCAGCAGAAGCCAACAACCAAAATAGGACAAGCAGTCGTCTACAAGAGAATAGACAAATTACAGAGACCACCTAGAAACAACCAATAGCAACTAAAAACTACCCCCAATTCCTAGAAACAAAAAAAGAAACAGATATCTCTGAAACTGTTAAATAAATCCAATCGAAGCCCAAAACTGAATCCAATGCCAAAGATCCTGAAAATACAAAAACCTCTAGCTATAGGATCTTCAGTTCCTATAGAAATCAACATATCATACGCTTTCAGAGAAAGTTCATAGCTAAAAGAAAAAGAAATATAAACAGTAGTTGAGGAAGAAACAACTTACATGCCTGTCAAATCTACCCGGCCTTGTTAAAGCTGGATCTAGAATATCAGGCAAGTTTGTTGCAGCCATTAAAATTATTCCCTACAAGATGTGATGAAAATAGTTAGAAACGCCACAGAGAGAGGGGCGGAGACGGGGAGAGAGAGAGAGAAAGAGCCCAATAAGATTGCAAGATGTTCAAACACCTCATTCTGCTCAAAGCCGTCCATCTCCACAAGCAGTTGATGTAGTGTTTTCTTTGTATGTCCTTCCCATTGTTTCCGTGTGGAACCAACAGCATCTATTTCGTCAATGAAAATGATGCAAGGAGCCTACAAAAAATGGAGCATATGCATGAACAATAAAATAAATAAATAAATAAATAAATAACACACACACACACGTGCACACAGAGTATAGGTAACTCACTTTTCATTATTTAGTTATTTATTTTGATAACTCGTTTTTTTCTTTTATTTTATGCACGCCACCTGTTATGGTCGTGTGTAGTACTTTATGCCTACCCCTCATCATATTTTCCCCTTTTCCTTAAAGTTTCAGTTGCCTAACAAACCATCTCTAACCACCTCTGACCTCCCAAATTAAAAAATAATCTGTTTAGACTAAAGGAAAGAGAAAAATCTTGCGTCAATTGATATTTAAGGGCACATTTCAAGTCGTGACGTGTAAGCAAATCAACTCAGTTTCCTTCACAATTCTGTCAACATTTGAGGCCCAACCAATAGACACAAGCAGAATGGTCTTGCATTTGATCAAAAAAGTAGAAAGGTCTTGCATACTAAAATTTTGCCACTGGATAGAGTCTAATGAACGAACCTTCTTCTTTGCTGCTTGGAATAAGGATCTCACACGCCGAGCACCAACTCCAACAAACCTGCCACACAAACAGCAAAGATTGATCACTATATTGTAAGAGAACCAGCTTACTTATGACGTAAAAAATATCAAATATATATAACTCACATTTCCTCAAATTCAGATCCTGCTCTGTAGAAAAAAGGCACTCCAGCTTCTCCAGCAATCGCCTTCAAGATCGAACATGATTCAAACAAAAAGTAGAGTGCATCATAATTAGACAACAGATATCACTTAATGTATTACAATCTAAACATCAGAAGCAGGAAAGCACTTAAGAGACCAAATACAATTCCCCCGAGGAAAAGGAAAACAGGAAAGCGCAAGGAGAGGTTACCTTGGCAAGTAGAGTCTTTCCCGTTCCAGGCGCTCCCGTCAAAAGAATCCCCTAAATGTATGCACGTGTTAGGCTCAGATGGAACAAAGTATAAAGGAAAACCAAGCAGAAAACAACGGGGTAAAGCAAAAATGGGGAATAAAAAACAAAGCACCTTTGGCAACTTGCCCCCGAGGCGAGTAAACTTCGTTGGGTTTTTTAGGTACTCTACTACCTCTTCAAGCTCTTGCTTTGCATCATCACAACCTTTAACATCCTTGAATGTTTTAACATTCTGCAAATGTACATTTTCCTGTCAGCAGATATAAACTCAAAATACAGTGTTCTTATCTAATTGAATTTCCTAATGCCAAAGTCATTAAACCCAAAACGTAACCCCGGTCATTCTAATTGTGCATAAATTTAATCAATTCTAAATCAAACCTTTTGATCTCCTTTAATTAATCGAATAAATTCAAAATAGAGCATTCTATACATCTACCTTTTCTGGCATAATTTCTTTATTCAATTCTTTTGGGGCATAGGAAGAACTTGAGCCAACGCCTGAAGTTCCTATACCACCTAAGCTCCCTATGTACTTCTGAAGCGCAGCGGCACCCATAAACCTGAAGGCAATTAAGACGTTCTAATAGGCATAAAAATTTCAAGATCACTGGCTGGAACCAACCAAATAATGAGAGAGTGAGAGAGAGATACAGAGAAATAGGTTTCGGAAAAGAAATTCCCATACCACACTAATCCGACAGCAACAGTGAATAAAATCGTTGAGATAAGCTCTTGTGCAAAACGGGACTTGTTTGACACTTTCGGTTCAACCTAATAGATGAAACAGCAAATATTAAGAGCAGAAGATAAAAAGGAAATAGAGCAACATAGCCATGAGGTAATTAGATATACGACAAAATGAAGTAACTTGTACACGACATGCTCGAACTGATTAAAGACACTGCAATTGCAGTTTAGGAAACAAATCGTACCATCATCACGTGCAAGGGCTGCTTCTCATTTATTCCAGGATTGAGAAAAGGCTCATCCATGTTGCCTGAAGCTCGCTGCTTCAGCTCTTGCAACTGCACGTATATAAAGTAACAGTTACTCAAATAACAATACTTGTATGATAAAGGTCGTGAGATAGTAAGGCCAGACAGAAACATTGTGATATTAGAGAAACATTGAGAACTGAGAACACTTCTCACGATTCATACTTCTCTTATACAGAAGCAATTTGCAAAAAGAAAATAAATTAAAAATTATAAGACAGGAAAGTCTACCATGTTCAGAAATCTTTCTTCTTATAAATTTTTGGTTTTACAAAAAAAATAATAATGATTGTTTATTAAATATCCACCATAAGATGATGCTTTATTATAATCTTCTTTATTATAATCTACATGTCACTTAACTTCACATCCATGGTTTTGTCATTTCTATACTCCAATAATAGGTAACACTGAAACCTTTCATTTTCTTTTTCAATATTTTCCCAAAACAATAGAACGTGAAAGAGGACATGCATACTGTGGACATCATCGATATGAAAGAAATATGACTCAAACTTAAATCCACTACAACAACAAACTATGCTTTCTGTGTCGAACACAGACAATTGACTACTTTCTAAAATCTTTTTGCAACCATGAAGGTGTCACCTTATAGTGGATACCAAATAAAGCACGACTTAAATAAAGCACGAATTGTATCCGAAACGTACGGTTAAGGTTAAAAATTGTGAAGAAGAAGAAGAAGAAGAAGAATAAAAAAGAAGACAAGAGTACATTTCATTACCAATGAAGGAAGACTAGAAGGCTTTCCAGATTCCTCATCTGGAAGATAATCTGCAATCGCATTAGTAACCACAAGAGCTCGAAGATACTCCGCAACTCCTCTACTATCTACAGCATGATCCCTTTGTTCAAATCGTTTGATGACGGACTCAGGGCTAGAGAAAAACAGAGAGGAAAATTCATGTATCTAGTAACTTACTAGAAACAGATGCTACGCGAGAGTGAGAAACATAAAGAGCTTAGGACAAAACTGCTTCTACGTACAAAAACTTTGTCAAAAGCATCTTAACAATAAACGACACAAACAAAAATTGGGACTTTTAAAACCATGCCAGTTTTTACCTTAACAACCAAAGGAGAACAAAAAAGAAATTTCCAAACTTGCACCATCTTAGCCTAATTTAAACTAACACTTCAATACCAAAATCAAGTTCTCATTCCACCATACCACAGAACAAGTTTAGCCACCATGGAATTGCAGCCTCAAACATTTACAGCACAATCCATTAAACAACTTAGAGCGAGTATATCAATGCTTCACGTAAGCTGCTTTTGGCTTCTTGAGTCCAAAAGCTCCTTTTGTCAGTGTTGTGGACTTTAGAAAAACTTCGGCCCTCCAGAGGAGCTTCGAGTCAACGTCACAAAATCCGATTTCTCAAAAGAGCTCTTGTAAAAAAACTTTTGTACCATTGCTTTAATAAAATTTTATAAACTTTATTCGATTTTTTTTTTTTTAACTTATCACAAGATTTGAAAAGCCATCGCTTTTACTTCTCTTCTTTCAGAAGAAGCAAAAAAGCAATGCAAAACAAGACCTTATTCTCAGCTAAACAGTATCATCGTGAATACTACAATATAGTCTAACCTTCCATAGGTTCTTTTGGGATAAATATAGTATCAAAGAAATAAAATTTCATTAATTTCAACTACCTATTCTCAACAACAACATCACAACGAATCCTACAAAATAGTCTAACCTTTCCATTGATTTTTTCCCGGATAAAAATAGCCCCAAACATATGCAATGGCATTCATTTCAACTCCTTATTCTCAACAACAACCTCACAATAATACGACAACATAGTCTAACCTTTGCTTGTTGAGCTCAGCAAGTAAAGCGCTCTGCTTCACGGCGTCCATCGGATTCGCATCGGCCTCAACGATCAACCGCTCCAACCGCTTCTCCTGCCGCCAGAACGGCCACCAACTCAGCCAATCCCACATCAAAATCTTCTCAAACCCACTCCTCACCCTGGCCCACACCCCCAACAAGAACACCATCAATGGCATCCGACTCGTCTCCGCCACCAAAACCCCGCCCTTCTCCTCGCTCCCTGCCGCATTTCCCTGCGAACCCGCCTCCGAAAAGTCGCTCTTCTCCTCCAATTCCCCTCCGGAAACCGAACTCTCCAAACGAAGCTCCCTGGCTTTCGGCTCCCCAGTCCCGGAAACCGCAGCGGCTTCCGCCGCGGCAGCCGATTCCGGGTCCGAATTCGCATTCTCCGGCTGCAATGCGAAGGAAATCGCCGGGAAAAACCCGGGTTTTCGGAATCCTATAGAGATAAAACGAGAAGAAACTGGAAGTGGGTTATGGTTGGAATAAGGTAAAGAGCAAGAAAAATGTAAACTTTTCCGGGAAGAAGAGAAAATCGATTGAACAGAAGACCGTGAAGGCTTAAGGAGAAGAGAAGCTTGGAGGGTAGCCATGGTTTTGAGCTCTCTTTCTCTCTCTAGACTCCACTCTCTCTCTAGACGTAGAGGAGTGTAATGCGTGTGGAAGAGAGAAGGGAGTTTGTGAGAGTTGAGAGCCACACAAAGGTAGAAACTTTGGAGTTTTAGAGAGAGGAGAGAGGGGAGGATTTAGAGAAAGAAACCTTATCCCTGGGATTGGATTGAAATTGGCGCCGGCTTTGCCTTCTAAATGAGGCTTTTTTTTTTTTTATTGTTTTTAAGCACCACTAAAATTTGTTGATTTTGACCCGGTTTCTTAACACCGTTGTTTATTTCAAAGATATATATAAGAACAAAACTCCAAACAAGATATTCTTTTCCCCATGGGGACACATTAGCTGTTCTTGAACGAGAAGGCAACTAATCCCATGTGGTAAAGTAATGCCTATTCGAAAAAAATATTAACTTTTATCAAAATTAATAAATTAATATTTCATTTGATATTTTAACTCATAGTTAATTAAAACTGTATTTTTTTTAATTAATAAAAATTATGACTAATTTTTAAAAATCAACTAATTATAACTTAAAAATTGCATCATCAACCGACGAACTACACACAAGCTTAGATTGCATTTACCAAAACTTAAAGCAATGTAATAAGAAAATAAATGGAATTGTGATTCCACTATAACTAGCAGTGATATCATATCTGATTTTACTAAAATATATAGAGATCGAATCCCCTCCACTTTTAAATTTAAAAAAAGAAAGAAAGAAGCAAAGAAAATGAAGGAATTGAAAAATGAAGTAAAAAAATGAGGAGAGACTGTGGCAAAACTCAATTTTGGGAGTACTACTCATAGTTTTGGGACCGTCTAGACTAAATCAAAAGGTTAGGACAGATGAGTTGCATAAAATCCTAAAGTGCACACTATCACAAGTTTAGGCGTGACAATTCGTATCACGTGTTAGGTTCGTGTCGTGTTAAAGTCGTGTCAATTTTTTCTTTCCCAACCTAACACAACCTGTGACATGAAAATTTCTTCAAACCGCATCACGAACATGACATGACCCGTAATGGATTGACATGACACAAACCGAACTTGACACGAACTCGAACTTGACCCGCGACACGAATTGAACCTGCTACACGAACTGAACTCACATCACGAATTTGATCTAAATTGAAACCGCACTCAAATTGGACCCAAATTAAACCCACAACTTGAATTTGACACAAAAACTAATTCAATTTAAGCAAAATTATATATCAAATTCATAAAAAACCTAGAATAATAATAATTTACCTTCAACAAGAACTTACCATTAACAAAATAACAAGTTTTAAGGTTTGTTTTCAAATACAAAATCATAAAATTAAACTTCCAACTCAAGTACAAAGTTCACAATCATAGTTAGGCAAAGTCCTATTACAATGCAAATATCAAAATAAATCCACAAATCCAAATACAAACATAAAAAAAGTCTAAATTCAAACACATAACACCAACAAAATATAAAGTTCTAGTAGACAAATATAAATGCTAAAGGTAAAGGGGCTTTATGGTTTTTTTTTTTATTTTATTTTAAAAGCATATTAAACATTTTTTTGGGTTGGACCCGGGTTGTGTTCGGTTCGACCCGAAATTGATCTGAAATTGATACAAATTAACTCGCATGAAAAATGGGTAGTGTTCGGGTTCTACAGGTCCAACTGAACACGACTCGTTTTTTCCCGTGTCCAATTCAAGTAACCCAAATTTGACCCAACCCCTATTTTTCCCAACCCAAATCTGTGAAATTCGTATCATTTTCAAATCGGTGTTGTCAAGACCATATTATCAGCCTTACACAGCTAACCAATTCTTGTTTTATTTGCTTTCTTTTTTTTTTTTTTGTATGTGGTTGGGTCCCACATATTAAATATTTTAAAAATAAATAGACACATACATATTTTTAACTGAGTTATTCCTAAGTCGTTTACTTTTTCTGGTCAACAAAAAAGCTGTTTTGTTTTCTTTTTTTGTTTTCGAGTAATTAATTTAAATAGCCCCTGAATTTTTTAAAAGGTGACAATTTGATCTTATTTTATTTTATTTTTTGAGTGAGATGACCCTAAATCTTAAAGTGTTAGCTATTATAGTTCTTTCGTTGAATTCCGTTAATTGCTAACAGAATGAGAGGGTATTTTAATAATTTACTAATAATTAATTTTTTAAAAAATTATAAAAAAACTTAAAAAATCAAAATCAAACCTAGATTTGGGGGATCTGGATCAATTCACTCCGCAAGGGTAGGGGCCTGGGTTTATTGACGATGGGGATCAGGGGGTGGGGCCTGGGTTCTTTAGGGGGCGGGCTGGGGGTGGTGTGGGTATAGGTCCTGGGTTCATCGATGGCGGGGGCGGGGGCGGGGTCGATGAGGGCTGGGTTCGTCCACAGATTTGGAGGGGAGGGGGCAACTCGGAATCGGGTGGGGTCGAGTCAGAATCACGACGGGGATACTCGGATTAGAGGGGTTGGGGGGACCACGAATCGCCGACCAAATTTATCGGAGGGGACTTTGCCATGACGCTTGTCATTGAAAGGTTGAATTTGTTGAGCTTAAGATTCGCTAGCCCAGCGGAATTTCTCCGATCTGGAGGTTGTCAAAGAGGTCGAAGTAGAGAGAGAAGTTAGATAGTATTTTAGTTTTTTTATAATAAAAATAATTATTTGAGCAAGATTCCATTAGAATTTTACAGAATTGGACGGAAATGATTAAAACGGCAAAAAACCAAAATTTAGGATCATCTCAGGAAAAAAAAAAAAAAAAAAAACAAACCCTCACCTTCAAAATAATTCAGGAACTATTTAGGTCAATTACTTCCCCCTCCCAAATATGAATACCGTTCTTCAATTATCAAGGAACCAGAACCAGAAGGCAAATTTTGCAGCTCATAACCTTGCAAAGTAGTCTCAAATTCTGAATATCTATCACATTGTTTGTTTTTGAGAATGAGATAGAGTGGTCTCTCATTGATTCCTTTGAAGGCCTATCTCCTTTCTTTTTGTTTTCTTCAGTTTTGTTTTGATAGTTTTTTCGCTTTTCGGTTGGTGTCTTTGTCCTTCTTGTTCGTTTCGGTCTTTTCCTTTATAGTTTCCTTTGTTTTTGAATGAAATTCCAAAAAAAAAAAAAAAAAAAAAAAGCCATTCCCACTTTTTTCTCTCGTTTTTTTGGATTCACATCCTTTGCTATTCTCTATTTGATTTCCACATCTCCATATCAAAATTCAAATGAAAAGGACGTTCATCCATGAAAAATCCTCGTTTTTTGTTAATTCATTGGTGCATTAAAACATAAAAGCAACTGTATAAAAGTTTCAAAAATCCCAAAACCAAAAATGCCTCTATGGGTCCAGATTCAATAATAAGAAAAAAAAAATAAAAATAAAAAAGGAAAGAAAAAACAAAAATGGAAGAGATTGCAATTCGTAATGAACTTAAAATCTAAAATGAAAGATCCTTTTATCCTTTGCAATTCGTAATGAACTTAAAATCTAAAATGAAAGATCCTTTTATCCTTTCTTCCTATCTTCAATCTATTTTTCCTCTTCTTTCCAATTGAAAAAAAAAAAAATGAGAAGAGAAAAGAAGATGAAGTATAAGAAGAAACTCAACATCCATGAATGACTTCAAGGTGTTTCTGGCCACGGATTTCAGGTTGAAGCATTCCAAAACAGACTTTGATCTCAGATCTCAATCTGTTCACGAAAACGATCGTTAATGGAATTAGTTGTTCAAAAAATAAAAGAAAGAAGAAGAAAAAGTAGAGGAAAGAAAAAGCTTTAGAAGAAAAAGAAAAAAGAAAGAGAGAGAAAAAGCTGAAATGAAAATGTATGTGCTCGAATCTGGATCAAATCCGGTATATCTTATTTTAGGACCATTCATTTACCACCTCAATTTTTTGGACCATTGGATCGAACACTATGATAGTAATCTTTAATTAGACACTACCTAGGTCTTTCCTAAAAAAAAAAATATCTATTTTGTGTTTGTTAAATTAATAAATGTTTTTTTAATAGAAATAAATTAAGAAATATTAATATTATCAGTATAATTATTAAAATATTCTTTTACATAATAAACAATCATCTGCATATATAAATTATTCAAGAATATGTAACTAAATTTGACATTCATATTTTGAACGAGAAATCAATACTGAAAAGATGAAAAGGATTAGCATTTTTTTTTCTTGTTCCTTCTATTGTGTGGGATCCGGTAAATTATTTTATTTATTTTGTAAATAAACAAATGATTAAATAGGAACGGAAATAACTATTTATATTCACTTTCTTTTCATGTGAGGTAAACACGTCTTTAGGATTTTTGACATTTTTGCTCCTGAACTTTGCTTTAATTCATAAGTAGCACCATGAACTTTTAAATGTAGCAAATTATCTTATGAATCTAACAAAATATTGCAGAGTGCCGCTTAATTGATGAATAACGTAATTAGAATGTAAACACCCTCAAATATATGTAACGACATGCTCTAATGTATATATATATTTTAGTCTCTCCTGTCAAATGAACTCATAGAAGCATCTATGAGTGTGGTCTAAATTTTAACAATTATTTAGGATTAGAGACATTCTGCAACACTTTTTTTTTTTTTTTTAAACTCAAGAGATAATTTGTCAAAACTAATAATTCAAGGTAACTTGCAAACTAATAGAGTTTTGTCATCTAACGTCACAAAACTCTATATATCATACAAATAGCAACGATCCTATTTAAAAACCAATCATACACTTTTAATGGTTCCGTCCAATATAGATCAATGTACTATTTTATTTTGATATGATTTTCTTAGTCAAGTAAATGGGGGAATGGACCTGTCAATGAAATGGTCGTTTCTCATGTCATTGTTTAGTTTGTTTTTTGAGTTAGGAATAGTAGAAAATGTCAATTCCACCAATCTGGTGGAATTACCTTTCCCAAACAAAATGAGTGGAAAGGATATTTCAACCCATTTTTTAGTACCCAAATCATGCTCAATTATTTTATAAATCACCAAAGTTTGAAACCCCAACACGTCACTAACCAACCCCATCCCACACTACCACCAAATGAACGTCTCTACTAGCAAGCACCATCTTTTCGTCCAACCCCTTTTTGCCGCATCGGTGTCGTGCACCGACCTTTTTGCCGCATCGCGTGTCGTGCCACCCGATTATTTGCCAGGCAAGCCCTCTCGGCTGCGGCACCCTTTTCACACCATCGTCGATCTCCGCTTGTGCCAGAAGTTTTCTCCATCATTGCCAAGCTTCTTTCTTTGCCTGAGAGTCCAATTTTTCTTCACTATTACAAGCCAAATCCTCTCGAGTCCCTTCCTTTACCTATCGTCTTATCTTGGCTTTTTAATAACTTCATTTTTTGGAAGCAATAAACTTTTATTTTTTCGGAATCAAAATTTTTATTCATTTTATCAAAAGAATAAAGGATAATTTTGTAAATGTTACATTTCATAGTATATTCTCTTTCTATCAATATTATCATTGCATTTCCATAATGCAACTAGAAACAACTTTAAAGTTCGTATATGATTTATTATTCGAGAACGTGTTAACAAAATAGTCTTTCTCTCTCTCTCTCTAAAGAACAAAATAGTCAATTGTTTAGCCTAATCACAATATTCGTTGTGTTTTTATTTTCTTTTCTAAAATTAAGTGTATTTTACTATATCCAAAACAAATAGTAAAAATACTATATTAGTGTGGGTAGCCAGCTACCTTGGAATCCGGCCGGTTTGGTGAGCAATGGTAGCAACGGAGAAAGTTCAGGCTTCAAGAGCAGAGAATTCATAGTCTTTATTGTCAAATATTGGATATTGTGTACGTCACGACTTGAACTTGATCTTGATACGTATTAAAAGAAAAGACTAATAAGATATTATTATCATCATACTACGACGGCATATCATCAGTTTGAATCTAAATTTGTGCATTGGAATTTGTGTAATTTTGTTTATGGATATTCATTGCCAATTGTAATAAAATGATTGAGAAAAGCAAGTTTACTTCCATGATTGCTCTTCAACGAAGTATTTGATATATGATGCAATTTATTTTTTCGATAAAATATGATAAACTTGGTGAAATTTTCCACTATGTATAACAAATTCCATATTTAATATTTGATTCTATTGGTTGATATCTTAATTTTTTTATCTAATCATTAAAAATATTTTGATTTTTAAAATTTTTAATTTATTTATGAGTTTCAAAATTCAATAACGATAACAAAATATAAAAATCCCATTAAAAATAACATTTATAGAGCACAAAATAAAAATAATATTAATTTTCATATTTTTATAATTAATATAGCATTAACATTTACATATACTAGTTTTTAGGCACCTGTGAAGATTTACTTTTTTTTTTTAAATACAATTGTTAATTTTTCTGATAAAAGAAAAAGTAGATTTTTAAATTTTGAAGAAATCAATATTTTTTCTTAATTTATTTATTGTCTCCTAAAGAATTTAACAACATCAAATAATTAGTAATTAAAAGGGAACATAATAATTTGAAGAATTGTAAGAAAAAAATTGTTGAGACATATTTGAAAAAAGTTTTTTTTTTTTTACATAAAGAGATATTGAAAAAATGAAAAATATTTTAAATGAGTCAATTATAAATATGTAAAACTTTTGGGAAGAGAAAATAAAAATAGAGAATAAAACAAAGAAAGAGGTAAACAACTCAATAAAAAAAAGAAAAATAAAAATAAAAATAAAAAAATGTACAAAAAGACAAAATAGCGATCAAATTTAGTGTAAAAAAGGACAACATTATTTTATAATATAGTTATTGATATAGATCATATATATATATATATACACACACACACATACAGATGTTCTTGCAGCGAATACTTTCTATTTGAATTTATCATTTGGATGCAAGGTCCAAAACATTTTTTTTTAGGTTTATTTTTGTTTTTTTCCCTTAAAAAATTAAAATTAATTTTTAAAAAATCAATCAATGTTAATCGAAAAAATTTATTTTAAATCTGTGTTCTAAATACATGCTAAAATTTTTAACTTAGTTTTTATCTTTTTCTAAAAAGTCAATAAAAATTATAATTAGTTTTTGAAAAATCAACTATTTTCAACCTAAAAATTTTATTCAAAACGTGTATACCAAACGTAAACGAAGCTTTCGTTTAGTGTTCGAGTTTATTTTAAACTCAGTTGTATTTTACGACTGATTTTTTATCTCTTTTTTTTAGAAAAAATTAATAAAAATTATAATTAATTTTTGAGAAATCAATCAATTTTGACATAAAAATTCAATTTTAATTTTCAACTCAATACGAACCCCAAATATAATAGGAGTTTTTAATTTTTTTGGGGGTATTCCTGTAAAATGCCCTTCTCCAAAGGTGAAAAGCTGTTGGTACAAATTGGAAAGAGGCCCAAATAGCATGGGAACTCGGCCCAAAAACAACCTCAAACCAGAGATGTCTCCACGATAGCAAACCTGGAAATTTCCTCTATTAATTGGCAACTGAAAAATTGAAACAGGAAAATTAAAGTGTGAAAAAAAAAAAAAAGAAAAAAATTAAAAGAAAAAAAGGAAAAATCCTTTGGGACAGCGACACCGTACGACGACCCACAGAATCCACTCCGTGCAACCAACCCCAATCAAACCCTAATTCACAAATTTCTCAAATCCCCTGATCTTTCCTCAATTTCTTTCTCGGGAAAATCCCAACCTAGTCTCTCTCTCTCTCTCTCTCTCTCGAAATCCCGGAACGAACCAGTCTTCTCTCGAATTCGCCTCCTCTTGATCTTGTTTTTCTCCGCCCACTACTCAGCTCAGCTCAGCTCTCACTGTTCGTGCAGTTTCGGATTTTCCGTCGCTTGATCGGGTTGCGATTTCGCCTCAAGGGGTAAGTAATCCGGCTTTTTGAATTTGTTTCGCTTCCCCAGGGTTTGAATTTTCTCTCTTTTTGATCATTTCTGCGTAATTTTTCTAGATTTGTATCGAAATGTGTAATCTGTTTGGTTGCCTGGAAAATTTGGGAAAGTTTGGAACTTGATTTTTGAAGAATATGGTTTTTGTTTGAGGAAAAAGGGGGGAATTTTGGTTTCTGTGGGTACTAGTGCGGAATCTTGAGTGAATTTCGTGAGCAAATGTTTTTGTTTTCATTAATAAGATTGTTTGAAAGGCGCTACTTTTTGTGAATTTGCTTTGTAGTTCACGAATGATCGGCTAGCTTAGGGGGCGTTGCGTTATGTTGTTTAGTTTTCTGCGTAAATTCAGTATGTAGTTTTGCTGATTTGCTTGGAATGTAACGGTGCCTGTAAATGATGCAAGTAATGCTGATGTTTAGGATATGATTTGAGGGGTCCAGTGAAGGCGTTCGAAAAATGGGAAGCAGCGAGATGGATAAACCAGCTAAAGATAAAGACAGAGATTCGAAGACCCCGCCAACTAGTACACAGGTCTACTTATGCGTTTCTTGTTAGATTTGTCATAAGTTTGAGAAACTTATATATGGGCAGTTTCTGAAAGTCTTCCCTTTTTTTGGTGGTTATTTTATTTCATGTTCTTCAGGAGCAGTCTTCAACAACTAGTGCGGGTGCTGTAAATCCTGATTGGTCGGGTTTTCAGGTTTAGTAGTTTATTCTAGTCCTATATTTGTGGCTTCAATTGTTTGTTGGTTTTCAGTTGTGCCTCAATTTTTATGTTGCTTAATTAATGATGTTAACAGGCTTATTCTCCTCTACCTCCACATGGGTTCTTGGCGTCAAGTCCCCAAGCTCACCCGTATATGTGGGGTGTTCAGGTAAATAGTACTGATTATCTTCTGAAGTAGTTAAAAATTGAAGTGTTACTTTGATGGCTATCTATTGCTTTGTTGTTGCAAAAAGTTTTTCTGGCCGTTCCGATACCGTGGTGGTGTTTCTGGATATTCAATTTTAAGAAAGGGTAGTACAGGGCCACATAAGTTAGTAGTCAATATATATATATATATATATATATATATATTGAGGTGTGCCTTAATAGCACAATAATTGGTCCAGAGAAGTATGCTGTCATTTTTATAATTTTTGTTCTCTGACTTCTAAAGGATTGTAGAACATAATTATGCTATTCTTTATTTTCAAGAAGCAAAAACCTTTGCTACCCTTTATTGTCAAAATAATTTTTATTTCCTCATTAGGCAAACGTGTGTTCTTGACACTTTGGTGGTTCTGACTGCTGAGTTCATCATTTTCTTCTTCTTGTTCCCCGTTTATTCCCCTCTTTAAGTTAAAGCGATGAACACTCAATGTGCGCAGGTCAAGGAACAAAAGACATAAAATTAGTTGTTGGAAAAAATATATGTCGAAATTGTAAGTCGATGCTTAAATGACAGCTATACTTGAAATATTGAGCTTAGGTGGTCAACACCTTTATTTCTGATTCATTAACTAGTTTAATGGTAAAGGATGTTAGCATACTTTAATCTGACTTTTCTAGAAAACGTTTTTATGGTATTTCACGATCATGATTCGTTAAATTTGTCACCTCTATGGTGTTTAAATGTCAAACTCTAGAGTGTTTACTTAATAGTTAGATTAATGATTCAATAATGGTACCAGAACATTTTATGTAATCGCTGTTTCTAGCAACAACTTTTCTAAACAGAGCATAAACCAACCAATTGTTAATAATTCTTTGTATTCTAACATTAATGTCTAAATGCAGCATATTATGCCTCCATACGGTACCCCTCCGCATCCATATGTAATGTATCCTCATGGTGGTTTATATGCTCACCCATCTATGCCTCCGGTAAATATTTTGTTCACTGTGATCTAGTTGTGCTTTTAAGTTCCGTGTTTACGGTTTTTCTCCCCATATGCCAGTAACACTTAACTTCTGTTCTCAAACAGGGGTCTTATCCTTTTAGTCCTTTTGCAATCCCACCACCAAATGGAATTGCTGAGGCTTCTGTGAGTGCAAGCACTAGTATTAATTTGTTTTCTGATCTTGCTATGCCCATTTGATTTTGAGTAGGTAACACATCGGTGACATGAACTTGTATAATTGCTTGTAGGGTAATACGCCTGGCAGCATGGAAGCAGATGGCAGGCCGTCTGAGGTTAAGGAAAAGTTGCCTATTAAAAGATCAAAAGGAAGCTTGGGCAGTTTAAATATGATTACTGGGAAGAATAACGAGGCTAGTAAAACATCAGGTGCCTCCACTAACGGAGCTTACTCTAAAAGGTATGTCGAGTTGTTGAATCCTTTGGAATGTGGTGGTTGATGCTGTTATAACAGTACACTCTGGATTTAGGATTCATACTCACTTAGTCAAAGGTCTGGGCATAAGACTATGGATGCTTCATAGAAAGGAAGGGGGAGCTTGGGGTGGAGTTGTTGCTTCATAGAACAAAAATTTAGCTTGTGTTTGGTATATGGGTTTGGAATGGAAATTTTAGGTTGAATTTGGTTGACTTTTCAAAAACTAGTTATAATATGTGTTGACTTTTCATAAAAAGACAAAAATTGATATGAAAACTTTAGGTTTGAAATGGAGAGCCAAACAAAAGCTTAGACGTGGAAGTTACACGTCACCCTCCGTATTGTTGATTAAAGGCAGCTTATGCCCTTGAGAACTTCTTCTTGCAATAATGTTCATCTAACTAAAAGTCTTTTTCCAGATGGAATGGTCCTTTCATTGTATCAAAATTGTGTATAATTTGAAGTGGTGCATGTTTTTCCTGAGTTTATGTCGATTTTTTCCTTCAAGTTTCTTCAGCTAATACTTGAAAGAACATGGATGTGCAGTGCTGAGAGTGCAAGTGAAGGCAGCAGTGAAGGAAGTGATGAGAACTCACAAGATGTAAGTGTAATGCCTACTACTGTTGATTTTTTTCCCCCTCTTGTACTTTCTTATTGTGTGGGGGTAGCGGCATTATTTGAAACGAGGTTCCGCTTTGTTTAGAAGACTTTTTATGATTCCTATAAGAAAAGTAAAGGCAAAGCAGATATTAGCTGGCCTGCTGAAGGAATTGTTGCTTACTTGTTTTGGTTTTTTTTCCTTTCCTCTATGGTTGGGGTTTGTTACTTATACTAGTAATATGATAATATTTCTTTTCGAATTTGAAGTTTTATAATTGTCAGTCCCCCCCCCCCCCCCCCTTTTTTTTTTTTTAAATTTTGGAAATTATCTCGGCATGTAGTGAAGTATCTGTCTAAAGCAGTGAGACAGTCAATATATAATTTATGAAAGTGCCTTCTTTTTGTCCTAGTTATTGTGACGAACTATGCAATTCAGATATCATTTAAATGTTAGAGATATAAGATAGTT
This sequence comes from Ficus hispida, assembly GCA_025413025.1. Lineage (NCBI taxonomy): Eukaryota > Viridiplantae > Streptophyta > Magnoliopsida > Rosales > Moraceae > Ficus > Ficus hispida. Next base: position 27,434,089 of record CM046372.1, read on the forward strand.
TGTGGGTGGCGTCACCTACGTATGACATGGTTAGTCATTTTCATCATGTGTATGAATATGGAACACGTAATGCAAGTAACTATTAGTTTGTGATGGGACCCAAGGTTAAGAAAACTGAAAGCTGCGGTATGGCTTTCTTGTGATGCATGAGCAGGAAAAGGTTATTCTTCTTCTTTTTTTTTTTTTTTTTTTTTTTTTTAAATTATTTTTTATTATTTTATGTTTTGAATAATACTTTACACTGTAGGGCTACCTCCCCTGGAAAGTACCTCGTAACTATATCTTGGATTTTCTTCTTTTTGTTTTTAGCCTTTTTCCTAGTCTTGCTCAGTGTCTTAAATCCTTTTTTGCCAATTAATGTCTTAGTTTGCTAGTAACTAAGAGCGTTTGTCTTTTGCTCTCCTCTTTTCCTTAAAAGAATTCTAGAAATGACTTGAGCACAAATTATTATTCATGAATATTGCTTCTTCCTTCATTACGTTTGTAGGACTCACAACTCAAGTCAGGTGGCGGGCAAGATTCTTTGGAAGGTCTGATTGCATTCTCTCTTATGCTATATCTTGCATGCAAAGATAGCTGCTAAACTTGTAGTCTCTCTTTCTCGTTTCGATAAGCAACTTCTATTCTATTATTGAAGGTGATGCATCCCAGAATGGAAATTCTGTGCATCCTCAGAATGGAGGACCGAATACACCTCATACAATGGTTAATCAAACAATGCCTATCATGTCAATGACACCTGCTGGTGCTCCTGGTGTTGTTCCTGGGCCGGCAACGAATTTGAATATTGGTATGGACTATTGGGGGACGCCAGCTGCATCCACCATTCCCACATTGCGTGGGAAGGTTCCTTCTACTCCAGTTGCTGGAGGAATAGTCACTGCTGGCTCTCGTGATAGCGTTCAGTCACAGCTTTGGTTACAGGTTAATTGGTTCTTAGCGTTGTTTCACTTTATAAATTTGTGCTTTGATTGTCATGGTTTCTTACTTTCTTTGAAACTACATCTTCTCAAGGTGATAACCTAATCCTCTAGTTAAAAAGAGGAAGGGACACGTACAGGGAGGACTTTGTTATCCATGTATGACGATAAAAACAACTGCTTAGTAACATGCCAGCTTGTGATGCTCAATATCACGCTTTTGGTTTATGCATGCATGCACACACGTGTGAATGCGTGGATGCTCATAGTATTTTGAATAATAACCGATAATTAGGTGCGTTATCACTTTGGGTAAAGCGGACATTGTTACCTTGTTGGATGGATATTATGACTTGAGAGTCGAATGAAGAGTTTGGTTAGATTTGGTGTGCTGCACAACTGGACCACCAATGTATTTGACGTCCCTTTGTTCTTTTTGAGGCTTAGATATGTATTTTGATGTTTGTAGCATTTAAACGTGATTGTATTCGCCTCACAACCACCACCCCCCCCCCCCCCCCCCAAAAAACCCAAAAAAAAAAAAATTTGTTGTCTGGTTAAAAGCATGGAAGGTATCTACTACAGTTCGCATGATATTATAATTTAGGGCTTCAGTGAATACTGAATGTATCTCATTCAGGACCTTTGTGGGGTTTTACAGAATTGGAATGACCATTCACCTTGTAGTTCTCATTTTTAGGTTTCCTTCTCTCTCTTGTTATCAAGCACTTAAATTGTTTCGCCCATTGTTTATTTGGATTCAGGATGAAAGAGAACTTAAAAGGCAGAGAAGGAAGCAGTCGAACAGAGAATCTGCTCGTCGCTCTAGATTGCGCAAACAGGTAATTGTGCGACTTTAATGGTGTGGTTGTTTTGAATCTCGAGTCTTGAGATGAATTGATTGGTTGTGCGCATGCATGCTTTTGATTTAGGCGGAATGTGATGATCTGGCTCAGAGAGCAGAAGCCTTGAAAGAAGAAAACGGCAATCTTAGATCAGAGGTTAGCCGAATCAGGAGCGAGTATGAGCAGCTTCTTTCAGAGAATGCTTCTCTCAAGGTGATGTTCCAATCTTGGTTTAGTTTAATGATTTTCTTCTTCTTCTTCTTCTTCTTTCTTCTCTCTCTCTCTCTCTCAGAAGAAGCAGACAACTTTCCTTCGTCATTGATTTCAACATCAGTAAAGGAAGTTTCTTACATAAATATTTAAATATAAAAAAAAAGATAAAAGAGGAAAAGGAAGAGAGCAAGAAGTCCTCATCATAATAGGAAAAAAAAAAAAAAAAAAAAACCAAAATTACAAGTAATCTTGCCAACCCGACAAGATCAAAGGAAAATCTTCAAATAGAATCAATAATCCGAGAAGAATCTCTTAACTTTCTCCCGGAAGAGCCAAACACTAAAAAGTAAAATGGAGTATATGCTTAAACCTTTCCAACTTAGTGCTTGCATTGAATTATTGGTTGCTTAATTTTCTCGATACGTTTTCTGCAGGAGAGGCTCGGGGAAGTTCCTGGACAAGATGATTTGAGATCTGACAGGAACGATCAGCACTTGAACAACGAAGTGCAACAAACTGGGCAAACGTAAATGGTACGGCAGGCTCTAGAAGATCGGGAACCCACCCAGTTTCCTGCTACTGCTTACAAGGAGCATAACCTAACCAACTAGCAACAGAAGTTTTATTTTGGCATAGCTTTTGTAGTTTGATTTCGATCAAGGTAACCTTTTTTTTTTTTTTTTTGTTAATATAGATTTAGGACAATGTTGATTTGCATATCATCCTCTTGTTTCTGATTTGGCTTATATCTTCGACAGTCGAATCGAAGCACTAGGACGATATGTAAAATGAGTGTGAAATTCATGTTGTACCCTCGTTATAAATGGGTGGTATTCACACTAATGTTTTTACCTGTATTAATTATGATTTGATGAATGCACAATTTGGGGGAGTATTTGCTCCATGCTTTTTTATAAACTTAGGCACATTTGTCGGAGGGCTTTATGCTTTTGCAATTTTCATGTCATTTAGTATCATACACACAATGGAACATTTGGAAGTGGAATTTGATTTTTAAGTGAATTTCTGCTCCCTCGGCCGATGTTTAGCAGCGATGCCGGTAACTTAAAGAAAACTTGGAATCCATGGTCGATTGAGAAATAATATCGACATATGATTCTAAGCTCGTAGGTGCCCAGGTCACTTTAGACAACAAAGTAGAAAACGCTCTGCGTGCTGAAGGTTTTAGTGATCAGTCCATTTTTTATTGTTACAATCAATGGTGTCAAAGGGTTTTGCAAGGGTTCTTGCTCGTGCCTTTCAATGCTGGAGCCGTCCTCGTCGAGGAGGTGCATGTTTGTCTCGTTGTGCATTTGTCGATGGCTCGCCGTCTTGTCTTATAGTCGGAAGAATCAATATCAGTTTACTTGAAATGACATCAGTTTCTCAACAAAGCCTCCTGTCTTTTCTTCTTCTTCTTCTTCTTATTTATTTATTTTTTAAGCAATTTCTATGACGTTGACTCTAGTTGCTAAAGTGATTTTTTTTTAAAAATTATTTTTCAAATGTTGTGCACTGTTATTTGTCTAGGCCAAGTCTATATGCTGAGCATGACGAAGATGAGTTGGAGCTCACATCAAATTATGCTCGAGCATGCCTTTTAATTAAAAAAAAAAAAAAAAGGACCTATGAAATTTGCTTTAGCATTTTCCAACCTAGAAACACACAAGTAAAATACTGAATTTTATTGTTGACCTATATTATGCATGTGTCGATAAAAATAAATAATGAGGCGTTAGTCTTTTTTTTTTTTAATAAATAATGGTCGATTATTTATAATAAATTATTTATTGATCGTGGTGAATTATTAAATTGTCCAAGGTTTATCATCTGATTTATCAATTTCAATCATGTTAATTGTCGATCCTTACCTTTCAAAAACATTTTTTTATTCTTAATAAAATAAGGGACATTTGTTAAAATATGTTATAGAAAGGGTTATTTTTGAACATGCCCAAAAATAGATTGTCAAATGCATAATTATTTTAGGTTTGTATGATATTATAGTTTAACTTTACTAAATGTATTTTTTAATCTTAATTTTTTATTTTTATTTTTTAAAAGTAATAAAATTTATAATTAATTTTTAAAAAGTAATTAATTCTAATTAAAAATTTCATCCAACTGATAAATTAAATGCAAGCTTACTCTCTAATAATAGTAATAACAATGGTGTCACTTGTATGTCATACTACGTGTCATTTTTCTCCCTGCTGTCTTTTTTTTTTTTTTTTTTTTTCTACTTCATAATTTACATTAAACTGTCGAATTGGGCCGGGCTCATTAAGATTGAGGCCAAGCCAGCCCAATTTTTGGTCCAAGACCAAAGTCGAGGAAGATAAAGTACCGTTCCTCATCATTTTCTCACTTTTCTATTTTGACTGCAAAATACGAGCCGATCAGACGTACAACTCAAAATACTCAAAATTATATCTGAAATCTGAACAAAAAAAAGAAAAATACTTCACAATCGAAAAAAAAGAAACTTTTGGTCGAGAAAATTCCCAGGAAACAAACAGCCTCTCCAGAGTGCAGAGGCGGTGACTGTGAGAAAAGTTAAAAAAAAAAAAAAAAAAAAAAAATGCACGTTTCAGGCGTAGTCAGCGACGTCTCGTTGGTAATCCCAAAGGCGGCGCTCTCCGCTGCCCAGAATTCCGACACTTCCATTGCCATTCTCTCTTCGATTCCAAGTCCTTCCTCTCTTCTTCTGGTTTTCTCAGAGTCAGTTCTCTCTCTCTCTCTCTCTCTCTCTCTCTGTTTATATCCGTCGCTGAATTGGATGGAAAATGATACGAATTTTGGATTTCTTGCTAGCGCTTCTTCTTCTTTTTTTTTTTTTTTTTTTTTAATTCTGTTCGGAGAGAGTTGAGAAAACGCAGTTAGTATATAACTTTCGTACGCTCTGTTTGGTTGCTGAGAAAATTAGGAGTGAAATGGTTGATTCAAAATACTGGCATGGTCTATAATTGGAACCTCTTGTCTAATAAGCCATTCTAAGGCAAAGATTTCTCAGAAAATGGAAGGATATTTTTCTTTCCAAAGCTTGAAAGGGATTTTTAAAGAATTATCTGAATAAATTTATATATATATATATATATATATATATATATTAGAGCTAGAGATAAGACAAGTAAAGTAAGGCTTATTATTTCTCGTCTGCAAATATCCTAATTTTGCTAGTTTTAGTCCCATTGATAGTTTGAGCTGCATTGGAACATCAGTAATCAATGCTTTGTAGAGGCAACTTGCCTTCTCGGTTCCGTTCAACACCTGTCGCCCTGCATTTGTACTTGAATTACTTGGGATTTTTCATTGCCTTTTGGAATTGAACTCTACTTTTAAATTGCCCTACTATAAATTGTGTAAGAATATCAGCTTGTCCTTGAGGATTTGCAGTTGTTGTAGTAGCGATGTCTGAGTTTTCGGTTCGCTGAATTAAGTTCTTTATGTATATGCATATTGATTCTTTTTCTTTGACTTGGTATAAAGTTTAAAGATCACGTTTTTTTTTTGTTTTGTTTTGTACCTAGAGCTGCCCTTCGTTTTACATTCCCAAGCTTGGAAGCGGGGTGTACAAATATCGAGCAAGGGATGTGACTTTACGGGCATCGCAACATTCAAGTGGCGATTTGGTGCCATTTGCTCCTCTTCAATTTGAATCCCCTGTCGGTCAGCTTTTGGGCCAGATTTTGCAAACACACCCACATCTACTCCCTGTGGCCATTGATCAGCAGCTTGAGAACCTTGAAACTGATAGAGATACCCAGAAAAAGAAAGTTTCTTCTTCAACTCAAGATCTACTCTACAAGTGAGTTCTCAAATCTCTCTGTCTCTCATTTATGCTCTGTTTATCTCTAGTAGTTTAGTGTTTATCAGGTTGGTCAACCATTAAACCGGTTAGAAATAGAACGTAGATGTTCTATGGAATAAATTGGGATTTGAGAAATGATGGTTGTCAGAATCAAAATTTCATCGTTGAAGTACTTTTGAGAAATATATTTAGACAAATGATGTCAAACCTCTAGGTTCATTGAGATCATGATGCCTGGAGCCGTCAACTTGAGGAATAGTGTATTTGTCCCTCTTACATCTGGTTTCTCATGGTGACCTTCAGAGCCTTATTGGATATACTGAAAGACCGAGGCAGCCAAGTAGGTTGAATATGAGGAATTACCTTTTCATTTTCTAGGATCATTGAGATGATGACGTGCAGGGTAAAATAATTAACTGAAAATGAGGAATGAACTTCCAACATATCGTAATTATCAAGATGGGGATAATGTGAATAATCTGTTTAATTGGTGAATCAAAGTCTTCAAAGCATAAAATACAAAACCTATATATACATCAGCAATTTTTCTTCAGCTACAAAACTAAAGAAGCTAAACTAAATAAAACACTAAAGAAAAAAAACATATGTCATTATATCAGATCTGATAACAAAGGAATTCAAATATATAATATCGAATTTCACCTTCCACTTCAAATTTTTGTGTTGTATCTGATACTGAAAACTGAAGGCTTACATTGTTGATGTTTAAATATGCGTATGGACATATACATGAAAAGCCTATACTTGTGTACACGAAGACAGTTTGGCATCCTGAGACAATTACTGGCTTTCTAACAAGTTGCTTTTAGAAATGTAGACCAAGGACAGACCAATTGAAGGGGTATTTTCTAATTTATACTCATACTATGTGATATAATACTTACCTATGTTCCAGGCATATTTGCTTTCAACTTGCAGGATATGTCCAATTACCATATAGCCAATAATTCGGTATAAGGTCCTTAACAAAATGCAAAGAACTCCATAATTCTGCAGTCCCTTTCAAGCAACCGAAGGCTAATTATTTTAGCCACCCACTTGAATTTTGTTCACAGGTGGACACGAGTGTCACATAGGTACTAAACAAACATTTTTTTACTGCTATCATAAAAATCATAGACCAAACTAACATTTATAAAAACATGATAGGAACATTGTTTTTGGCCATTTATGACATTGTAAAACCTAATTGATAGTACGAACTAATGCGGGATTTCATTCACTTTTAAAAATTGGGTGGAGGTATGGAGCTGTATTATATAGCCTATGTGAATGAAATCTCAACAGTAGTTACACTCCAGGCTGTGGTATACTTGATACTCTCACTCTTCTAGCCATCAAATTAGAACTGCCATTTTAAGCGCATCATTTCTCACTGTTGGTTGATTGGATTTTTTTTTTCCCTTCAATTTTTCAAAGGGTCCTTTGACATGGTTCTAAATTCCTCTTTTGCTTATTGGTGTATTGAGTTGCAATGTTGCATTGTTTCAAATTCTTTTCCAACTACTGCTTGCTACACTTTTGTTCGTCTTTTACTTGGCTTGACTTGAATGAGTTGAACCAAATACTCAGGAGAATAGCTGAAGTCAAAGAGAAGGACAGGCAGAGCACGTTAGAAGAGATAATATACTGCCTTGTTGCGTGGAAATTTGTGGAGAATGATATTTCGATGATACCAAAGATTACAGAAACTAAAGATCCTATTGGCCGAGTGGATTTTTGGCCAAACCAAGAGCAGAAACTTGAATCCATTCATTCTACTGAAGCATTTGAGATGATACAGAGTCACTTATCTCTTGTGCTGGGAGAGCGAGTTGTAGGGCCCCTAGAGACCTGTGTTCAGATCAGCAAAATCAAGCTCGGAAAGCTGTATGCCGCTTCTATAATGTACGGATATTTTCTCAAGAGAGTTGATCAGCGGTTTCAGCTGGAGAGAACCATGAAAACCCTTCCTGAGCGCTTCGGCAAAGACCAAGACAGGTTTGAAGAGCCGTCACCAGCAAACCGGTTATGGGATCCCGATTCCTTGATCAGGGTTCCGCCTGATGATGACGGTGGTGATAGCGATGGAGATGGGAAGTTGTATAGACTGAGATCCTATGTGATGTACTTGGATGCAGATACTCTTCAGAGATACGCTACTATAAGATCGAAGGAAGCTATATCTTTGATTGAGAAGCAGACACAGGCTCTGTTCGGTAAGCCTGACATTAAGATTGCCGAAGATGGTTCAATCGATATGTCTAATGATGAAGTGATCTCGATCACCTTCTCCGGTTTAACAATGCTCGTCTTGGAGGCTGTTGCCTTCGGATCATTTCTATGGGACGCTGAAAGCTATGTTGAATCCAAATACCACTTTGTTAAGAGCTAAACGGACCATGTTGTAAATTGTTTGTACTTTCAGGCTGTATAAATTGTGATTATCTCGAGAATGTTTAGTTTCTGATATATACAAGCTTAGGCGTATCTTGATACTAGAATCACATGCCGCTCATTGTATACGATCACAATCAATAAACATGTGGTTGAACAATAATTCAAAATTTGATAATAAAGTGATTTAAAAAAAAAAAAAATGAAATGACGAGAGGTAGCAACTAATATCGAGTTTTAAAGATACTTCCCAATTAGGTTGGCAACCATCTAAGAAGCTATCACACACAAATACGCACACTCAATAATAAAGTTAAACTTGTTCTAGCATACATAGCATCTAATTGATCTTTATGATCCATTGATACCACAACATATTTAAACTCGATTATAATTCTCATTTCGGGGTGGTTTAACTTAACTTTTTCTTGAGGGGAAACGTGAAACTTAATTCAAATAAGCAAATCCGCCTTGACAAGTGGTCCGAGGAATAATGGGACGATTCAAACCAAAAGGAATTACTAGTCGATAAACAAGCAAAACTAGCTAGATAATGCACTAGAGGATTCTATGGTGGATACGTAGCAAACATTTCCCCACTGTCATTACAAGCCATAGCATCTCTTATGTCTTCACTAACATGAGATTTTGGAACTCTGTAACTCGGTGTCTAAATAACTCGAACAACATTGATCGCATCTGACTCTAGAACTCATCTACGAAGACCACACCCTCCCTAGCCGCTAAGCATTCCGCAATGTGACGGCAGAAGTTCCCATGCAGGAAAGTTGGAGAAACGTTAGGGACCTTTTACGTCATTTGCTAATTTTCCTTGAACTTTTTTCACAATCGATAAATTATCTTTCATACTGTTAATTTTGAAAATTACCCTCAAAAATTAGAAAAGTATCCTCAGATCGATGAGGACATAAAATAAAGATTAAAAAAATGCCCTCATACACATTTGACATTACATAGACTCGTTTAAGAAAAATACCGAAATTTCATATGGTGCTTCCATGTATTTTTTACAATAGTAAGGTAGATCCTCACTGTCGGCAATATAATATGCCAAGTCAAACTTTATACTTTCTAGAGATGCCGACTTAGTATTCAGAAATTTCCAGCCACTGAATTGCTCATAAAGTTTGTCTTTCAAATATTGCTTTGAATGTTTCTTTTCTACAGTTAATATATATATATATATATATATATATACTGTTTCTTTCTCTACCTCTTTTTTCAAAGAAAAAGACACCATGCCTTTCCTCCATTATCCTATCAGCTGCCTAATCTATTCAATTCTTTTTCAGGACAATACTGATTTTCATTGTGATTTACTTTATTTTCTGCAATAAATTTACCTGTTACATGCAAGTCAGGGGTGTTCAAGGGGTGGATTCATAATTAGAAGTCAATTTGTAGTTTAATCCGTAATTTTTGGATTAAAAAAAATCATGATTTATTATCAATCCTTAGACAATAAAGTACAATTTATCACAATAAAATCAAATTCAAATTTTCAATAATAAACCAAATTTCACTATTACAATCCATTAAAATAGACAAACTTCAATTCAACTCAAAATAAAGTGTTTGTCACCATCAACATTATTTTAAGTAATTCAACATCCACAATTGTTTATGCAAATATTAGAAAATAATTAGCAAAAAAAAAAAAAGTATAGTTTGGATTATCGGATTTTATAGATTGAAAAATCTTTAGGGTTATTTATATAGATGTCTAATTTAGAGATGTTGATTTGAAAAATGTTTTTTTTTCTTGTATTCATTAAAATGTTTAAAATAATACTTATAAAGATAACATTACCCTAAAAAATGGAATTAATAAATAAAGGAATTATTAAAAAAGGAAACAAAAAAAGGAAAAAAAAAGTCTGAACAAAGATGCCTTAAAATAAAAAAAAAAAAAAAAAAAAAAAAAAAAAAAAAAAGTCTGAACAAAGATGCCTAAATTTAATTTCATGAAATTGGTAAACAAACTGTTATAAAAGGAAAAGATATCATTATGTTATAGCAATTATCATAAAGAAAAACATCATAATGATATAGTAATATCATAAAGAAAACATCATAATATATAATAATTATCATCATAATGGTAAAAAATGTCATAAAAGGAAAATATATCATAATGATATAATAATTATCATAAACAAAAACTTCATAATGATATAGTAATTAATTATCATTTAAAAATAAGCAATTTCTTATGACATTTAAACTTTAGAAACTAACTATTAAAATAATATCAAAGAATAATATAGACGAGAAAATTATCATCATAATGTTATAATCATCACAAAGAACCTAAATCGTACTTAAAACAAATTAGGTTTCTAAGAAACCTAAACCAACCATACTTAAGATAGAAGTTTATAAAAAACCTAAATCATACTAACAAGCAACCACTATAATAAACAATTAGTCATTAAGATAAAAATATAATAATTAATAAATAAGAAAAAAATTTGAAACATAACGAGGGAAATGATTTTAAATATACTGAAATAGCAAAATGGGTAGTACAAATGATTGTTTCTTTAAAAATGAATATTTACGTAACATTATAAAAAAAACGGTACGTAAATTTCATAAACATCCTTAATGCAAATGACAGCTAAGCCTTTTCTTTTTCATAATTATGATGTTTGATGGGATTTGCTACTTTAGCCCCCAAGTTGACTTAATTATGCTTTTTTTTTGGGGGGGAAAAATACAGAGAGAAATCGTTTTCCTTCCCATCTTTGTGCAAATACAATGTAACGTAACAATGAAGTAAAAAAGTGAAGGAAGAAGAGAGAAGAACTTGAGCGATTGAGCTACTTTACTTTTAAAATTGATTTCTAAATGTTTAATCCTATCAATATCACATAAAATAAAATAAAAAGTAAATATATATAATTGATAGAATTAAAAAAATATGACGAACAATCATTTCATAACTTATCAAAAAATTCTCATTGAATGAGCAAATAATTATCCAACATGATTAGATAAACGACCATTCAATCCTTATTAGATTGCATTGGATTGAAAAGTCTAATTGAAAATTGAAATGCTCTCGAATCGATATTTGTGTGTCAAAATTTAATCAAGGAATTCAATATGATCCATTGCATTATATATTCTAAAAGTATTTCGTATCATGAATTTCCAAAAAATTAATTCTTTTTTATTTGATTAGTCTTTAAATCAGTTATTATACACCCAACACACATAATAATTTTCAATTTAAAACCCTAGGTTTTTAGTCACTTTTGTCTCCATATGTTTTATGCCTCTTCACTTCCCTCTAGGGTTTTAACTTAAGGTTTTAGTCTCCATATCTTATTGGTCTTCAAATTAGTTTAACCCCAGAAAAATTATCCAATATATGATTGTTTGGATTGAATTTAATCTTTAAGTTATAAATTTGAATAAAAGAATACCAAAATTAAATTGGACTTAATTTGCGTATAAATTGAATCAATTCGGATAAAACGTCTTGAAATTCAATGCGCATTTGTTTGAATTTGAAATATTGAAAACTATACTATTAAATTGAATGCCCAAACCTAAATTTCGGACTAGTCCGAAATCAAACCAATCGTGTGCATGTAATCAAAGTGAGACTTCGTTATTGACATTTTGATGGTGAGTGATCAAAATGATTTTTTTTCAACAGTGAAAAGACTAAAAGGAAAAAAAAATCATATAAAATTTCAAGGGTCCTCATATAAAATTTAACTATTTAATTTCGTGAACCCATTCAGCCAACTGTATTTGTTTCAGGACATTAATAATATATTAAGCGTATATTGACTTCTTAAGGGGGAAAAAATTAAAAGATAAAAGGCTAGGAAAAAGGATTGGACGGCTGTTTTAATTGGCCTTTTCTTGACAATCCTTAAACTACAAGAAATTGATAAAAATTCCTCGCTTTTTGTTATGACCCTTATATATCATGTACTTGAACAGTTTTCGTGGCCTACTATATATCTACTTATATTATATATATATATATATATGTGTGTGTGTGTGTGTGTGTATGTATATATTGAGCATCTTTTACGTATAGCGTCCATTTACGCCCAGCCAAAAGTGTCAAGCTCGTGACCATCTTTGTAAGAGGCCTCTCATGCTCTGGAATATCATTTTTCAAAAACTTTATTTATTTTCAGAAGTCAGATTAAGTATGTGGTTTACATTGGACTTTATTATGTTATAATCTGTTTGATGTAAAAAAAGGGCTGATTCTCTCAAATACAAAAGCTTCTCAATATATATATTTCCTAAAATGTTGTGACTATCTTATGTTTTGGTGCACTTTTTCTTTAAATTAAATTTTTAATACAATATTTACGTATTTTGTATATATTGATATATATATATATATATACACACACATACACTCACCATCCCATCTATATTCAGCCTGCTCTTCCTTTCTTGAATCTACTGAAATTCAAGTGTGTATAGATGTTACAGCTAATTACATCCAAATGAAATATGTAATTAAGTGTGTCAATCAAGTTGAAATATACATACCTAGGTTTTCAAAAGTCCTATCACTGAAATTTAATATAAATATTTATACAATCAATAAATATCATATAACAGTGTATGATTGAGCATAATTCATTTAACAAGCAAATTACTAACTAAAAAATGTGAGCATGTACAATATATCGATTCGTCATAGATAATAAAGAACAACCAAGTACCAAAACTATTCATATTGAGAGAAACAATATGTATAGATCCTACAGTGTCCATCTTATAAGTAGGGTTTACTTTTTATTAATTATGCCGTTGAATACCACTTATGCTTAAAGGTAAAAATATCGGCTAACAGCCTTATCAGGTTAGGTCGATACAGACTTAGAGATAAAATCGATGTGGGTTTGTCCGGGAGAAACAAAGGTGGCTCCCGCCATGAACGAGACGTGTCATGAGCCAAGGAGGCGGGCCACAAGTCTGTCTATTTGGCACGACCCATATGTACAGCTCTATTTGTGTGCCTAAGCATCTTTCTATATTGTGACGACTACTAATAGTGCTCATAGAATGATAATGTAGCCCTAGCCAGCAAGTCCCAACCTCTTTTTTAGCATGGCTTGGGGGACCCTATAATCATTTTATGCAACTTGCTCACCTATATGAATCCCAATGGTTTTGGATACATGATCCGAAACCCTACATGATTACTAATTAGCTAGTTTCAAATCATTCCAGCCTAGTTCAGGTCTTACCTTTTCTCTAGTAAGGAAAGCATAAACCTAAAGATATAGATATAGATACAAACATATATATATATATATATATATATGTATGTATGTATGTATGAACATATGTAGAGATGCAAGAACTTTGTTGGCCTGCTTTTGGTTTTGGTCAGTTTGTTTGGTGTCATCCAATACATGTGCATGTGCAAGCCCTTATCATTGGCATTGAGAAAGATTGAACATTCGAGTATTATTCCTTTAGACTTGTTCGGTTGCTTATGAATTCAAAACTCTTTGAGAAGATATATTATGTACCGGAAAATATATGACTCTGCGTGTGTCTCTCATTTCTATATATAGTAATATAAATATCTATCAATTAATGTTGCTCTATAATATTAGGCCATTTGAAATGAAGGTAACGTTTTTTTTTTTTTTTTCTCCTTTCTTTCTTTGAAGGTGAATGTAGGTATGGTTAAATTATATGTCATCATATTACTTTTTTTTTTTGATGGAATCCCAAATTTTTAATTTTTGATAGAATCCCAAATTTTTAATGCCAAGAAAATATATGGATATGAGACGTAATTTTTTATTAATAGGTGTTTAAAATTTTTCTCGTTAATTAAAATTAAAAAATGAATCAATTAAAAAAAATAATAAAGTGTACTATAAATTTTTTACTTGTTGCTATGCGAGTTGATAATAAAAAAAATTTGAGATTAAAATTAGACTCCTTAGGATTACTTAAAAAAATAAATTAACAGATCAATAGATTCCTTTTTTTTTTTTTTTTTCTTGGCAAGATAATTTAACTCCCTTTTTCCATACTTCAAAGGTTATCATATAAACAGTATTATTAGGATGAGAAAGTATAAAGCAGTTGAAACGGGGAAGCATTGAATTTTTGAACAATAATGTTCATACATTACCCTCATTCTAGTATTAAATATATTCTAGTATTAAATATATGACACGTGGGAGAGAGGATTCGAACTCTGCACCTTGATGAAATTATGTGTGGTATTATCATTAGGTGTAATATGTAACACGTGTACTAAATTGTACACTCATGAATTTAATTAATAATTAATTTTTTATACGAAATAATTAATAATTAATAATTAATTTAGTACGTAGTGAAATTGTATTACACGTTTTTCCTTTTAAAACAGAATAACAGCAGACGTTTTTACCACAAAATGACGTATTTATGACCAACCGTTTTTCCTCTTTTATCACAAACATATAAAGATAGTAGTTTCAGCACCCCAACCATAATTATTATTATTATTATTGAGAACAAAATCTCCTAATAATAATAATAATAATAATAAAAAGACTGGAAAGTGTAAAATATTAAAAGAGAGAAAACATAGACAATAGTTTACTAATCCAACCCCATGGAAAGGAGAAGTCTGTTGTCATTTTTCTACTATTAAATTCTATATAATATAATCTTTTAATTTTAATTAATACAATAATTATTTAAAAATTTATCAATAAAAAATGATAATTCACATTTTACATAGTTTAAAAATAATTAAATTTAGTGTCCCTAACATGTTCTTTTTTCTAGTGGAATGGGAACAATCACATTTCCTTTATATCGATTACTAGATTTAAGAATAAGGTGGTTGTAGTCACAGCCTAACAATTATTTTCCACCTGATTTGATGAAGAGTTTGAATATTCTCATCTCAAATTAAAAAAAAAAAAAAAAAGAATACGGGTTATTAAACGTTTTCTAATGAACTTATTAATGATATATATAAGTATATTTGATATTCATCTTATTAATGATATATGTAGTATATTTGATATTCATTCTCTTTATCTAATAATTTTTTAGTTAATTTTTTTTGCCTAATATTTTCTTTTATTAATAGAAGCCTGGTGAATACTACCACTAATGACCTCAAAATTAAAAACCAAAATTGTAACCGTGTGGATTAAATTTGTGACAAGCATCAGTTTTGTTTTACCTTATCCGCATAAGTTGTTACGCTAAACTTAACAAATTAAGCTTTTTTTAAGCAAAATTTACTAAATAGAACCAGACATTTTACCCTTAAATTATTTATTTAAAAAAATAAAAGACAAAAAACAGCAGCTTACCTACTGAAATGCCACCGTTTGTGTAGGACGCGGTTTTTTAGGCAAAAAAAAAAAAAAAAAAAGGAAAAAAACTTTTTTTTTCCCCCATTATAACCTATATCTTTCGGACAGTTTCTAATTTTAAAAAAATGCCCCTAGAACCGAAAATTAATTACAAAATGTGCTCTCACACGTCTCTTCACTGTCCCTCACTTTTTTCTTCTGGACAAAAATACCCACCTACTTGTGTTAGTTTTACCAAACTCCAAGATTAGTAGTTGAAAATTTGGACAATATTTTGATTTGTTTCACTAACCCACTTTTTAATATTTGTTTTTTTTTCCTATGTATGATTCACTGTTAAAACAAACTTTGTGTTGTTCAACATTTTTCAAGGGCAGGTTTCTATAGCTCTTTCAACCGGCTATGCGCAACGTATATTTTTCAAAATAGCTTTTTGTTCTACTCATCATGATAAAAAAGTTACATTTGCGACGATTTTAATAACATGTTAAAATTTCGGAACACAGACTTGTTATGAGCTAATTTAGTATGTATTACATAATGGTTTCTTTGTTTTTCTTTGAAAACCTTTTGTTTAATCTATAATTTGCAATAACACCAGTTCTTGTAATATGATTATCGGAAAAAGTTCTGTATTACCCCAATTATGAGAAATGCTAATACTTGTTATAACTTACAACACGTTAGATTTGTATATGATAGAATGTGATTCGGCAAATTGATGATGTTGTTAAGCACCATTAATTCTAGTGGCGAAACCACAAATAAAGTGAGAACATGCTCAATTTTTGGAATTTCAATTTTTTGTCTAATTTTTTTAATTTTCAATTGTATCCTTATGTTATGATAATATTCTACTTATTCCCCTATTCAACTATTTTTTTTTTTTTTTTGTATTCAACTTTTAAAATTTTAATTTTATGCCTAAAACTTTTTAAAAAAATATCAGTTGTATCTCTGCCCATACTCTATAACCAAAATTCATAACTAGGTCCTATTTGATAATGCCCCATTGAAAATGCTTTTAGCTTTGTCACTGAATACATACTTAACAAAATTACGTATCAATGAAAAATACACTACTAAATAGCATTATTAGACATTAGTTGCTATGTTTTACGGGAGAAAGCACTTTCATGGTGTTACGAAAATGTTTTGAGACATTGGTAGTAATAACACCACAAATAATAAAAAGTGTCTTATTTATCAGTTTTATATTATGTGACTCACTTTCTGTTAATATGTGATGTTAAACATCACTGATATATTTTATATTTTAATCGTACCATGAAAGAATTGCTTGTATAGTGGGCCATGGCTAATTGATCTATCTCTTGAGTAGTCCACATAAGCCAGCTTGGAATATTAATCAAGTGGATTGGTTGGGAAAAAAAAAAAAAAAAGAGTTTGGTGCTTTCACCTTTGTATTTAAGTGTCATTATCGAGTTGTCAACACGCTCGGGCCTCTTCTGTTTAAGGTAATTTCAGCATAATCTAACACGCAAGGATCTTGATTTTTCACGACTTTTTTTTTTCACTACAACGAATATATATTCTGGAGAGACCACCAATATTTAAAAAATAAATTAAGAATGAACAACTTTATTTTTTTTGTCCCTTTTGAAAGTAGAATAATAATGACTAATTAAATATTCCTTGTTTTGCGTTTGTTGTAACAAATATTTGGATGTATAGCCACCATGAAGAGGCCAAGGTCATCAACAAAATTAAAAAAATATTTTTATAATTTTTTATTTTGAAGTTAACTGATCGTGATCACTAGCTAGAAACCATCCTGGCCTGTCCAGCAGTATTTTCTCTTATTCCTTCTTTTTTTAATATCTTTTTTTCTTGCATGGTAGGTCATTAATATTCAAATTACACTATTTATTTAATTTTGCATGGCCCCTTCTTGCACTAAAGTAATTATTAAACAACCCCAACAAGTTCCCTTGAAGAAAACCACAGATCGGTTCCAAGGAGGTCCTATTTAGAGTCTTATTACGCTGTTATCTATCAAAATTTCAAGCACTATTGCACGTATGAATCTACCTTTGGTATAGATCGTGTGTTGATAGCTCTTATGGACTTGATCCGATAATATTAAAGATCTAAGGATAGAATTATTAACTATCTCATCAATAATCTTAATAACTCTTTTTTGATTGCTGAATCGGGATTGTGAAGATAATATAAATATATTTTTTTCCCGTCTATATATATATTTTAAAAAGAACCCATATGATTCCTCATAATTTTAGTTGTCGTCATATGCTTGACTTTCAGATAGGCCTAGCTGACACATAATTTGGTAGCACACGTAATTCCCCAAATATTACAATATTCTTTCGTAGCCATTTTTCCAAATATCCCCTAATTGATAGACAATAGTTAATTAGGTAAAAATTGGCAAGACAATTTATTAATTATATCACTAACAACCAATATATTTAATGCCCCAATCCTCTCGAAAACAATATCCCAGACAATTTGCAAACCACCCCCTTAATTATAGAATTGCCAAGTCTCATACAAAACAACCAAAATAAACAAAAAAAAAAAAAAGAAAAAACCGAAAGGGCATTCTTGTAATTTTACAATTAGTTCAAATCAACCATCCTCAGCGGCCAAAATGACCCATTACACAGATTCATATATATATATATATATATATATATATATATGACCCACTACACACCAAATAGAGACCATTATTCTCCAAAAAATAATAAATAAAAAAAAATAGAAACCACTTTTTATCTCTCTCTGCCTTCCAATCTTTTGCGTTGAATTCTCGTTGTATATTTATTTACTTGCAGAGAAAGCGAAGCGAGAGAGAAGGGATAGGGTAGGAGAGAGAAAAGGCAAGGAAATTTAAGAAAAGAAGAGAGAGAGAGAGAGAGAGAGAGAGAGAGAGAATAATGGATGAAATACGTAGTTGTAATAAGAAGAGGCTTTGTTATACTACTAGCGGTAGGACGTTAAATACTCTGGCTTCTTTCTTCTTCTTCTTCGTCGTCTCTTTGACGCTCGCTAAGGCGGCGGCGGCTTTCAACGTCGCCGCCGTCCCTTTCGACGAAGGCTACCGCCCCCTCTTCGGCAACGGCAACCTCGTCCGCTCCCCCGACGGCAACGCCGTTCGCCTCCTTCTTGACCGTTATACAGGTATCTTATAAATTATTATGTTAAAATTTTTTAAATATGCCTTGTGTTTACTGTGAATTTGGTAAGAAATTACTTATTGATTCAACGAGAATATAATTAACATATATGTTATTTCTGAAAATATTTTGATTTTTTAATGTGAAAATTTAGGGTCTGGTTTCATCTCCTCAAGTCTTTATCAACATGGATTCTTCAGCGCCAATATTAAGCTGCCGTCGGATTACACCGCCGGAATTTGTGTTGCCTTCTACGTAAGTTCTCTCTCTATATGTATATATATGAAACTTGTCCCCAATTTTTTATTAGCTTTTCAGTTTCATTCAAAATTAAAGAATTGACAGAAGTTTTATTTCCTTAATTTACACCGCATTAATAGTGGAAAAAAAGTAATGGCATTTACATACGAGTGTATACATGTATACATTTTTCACATGGTGGATTTCTTTTTTTCGTTGCCCGTACCGATATCAACCACAATGATTACGAATCATAACCGATTGCGGGACTGGTTTTGTTGGGACCATGAAATGAAAACAGACATCAAACGGTGACGTATTCGAGAAGACCCATGATGAATTGGACTTTGAGTTCCTGGGAAACGTTGAAGGGAAGCCGTGGCGGTTCCAGACCAACCTTTACGGCAACGGCAGCACCAGCCGCGGCCGCGAGGAGCGGTACCGCCTCTGGTTCGACCCCTCCAAGGAGTTCCACCGGTACAGCATTCTTTGGACACCTAACAACATCATGTAAGTCTCTCTCTCTGTCTCTCTCTCTCTCTCTCTTTTTGACTACTTACCAATTTTTTTTGCACGGTGTTACATGTCAATTTTTACGATAACATAAAAAATTCGATAATATTATTGAGTTTTATTTATTTTTCATATTTTAGATTTTGATTTTCGATTAAATTTAATATTTAAAAGTGTATCAAATTAGCGGGGTATCTTTATCGTAAAAAGCTTATCTCGGTCTTTTAATTGTTTTGTAAGTTATTGAATTTTGTGTTTGTGTTTGGATTTGATTGTTCTTGCTGGTTTTGGAAAGTTTTGGGGGTGTGAGTTTTTTTTTTTTTTTTTTCATTTGTTTTGATCTCACTAGAAAGAGGCACATAATAAAAGACTAGAGAGAGATGGGCATTTTGCGTGTGCTTGTTCTTACAGGTGTAAGATACTTGATTAACATCTCTGCCAAAATTCAAAAAAAAAAAAAAAAAAGTAGAGAGAGAAACTTTTTTTATGTTTTATACTTTTCATACTTGTTATTTTCTCTGAATTTTCGTTTTTCTAGAGAAATTCAAGTTTATATGTATCGTTTATTTGTACTATTTAATGACTGGGTAAAAATTGGCAAATAATATTCTATATAAGGTTACCGTTTGTCGTCGAGGTTGACCTTTTAATTAAATTACGCTAAAGAAACGTCTGTGCTTTACGTAATCCTATAACCTTTTGTCTTCGCTAATTTCTTTTTTTTTTTTTTCCTTTAAAATGAAAGGTAGAATATTTGTTTTGTTACAAGAATACATTTTGTCTAATTTTATATCCTACATGCTTTGTTTTACCATTACATGATTTGTGTCTAGCTAGAATATAGGTATTTGATTTTCTATATATAATTTCTTTGATGATACCAATAATGACATGATCATTAGACAAAAAAAATCAAATATAAAATAAATAAATAATTTTTAATATCTCTGATTTTTAGTCAAAATTAAATTTGATGGGACCCTAAAACCGATTTAACAAATAATAAATTCATGAATTAGAAATTAAGTAAATGTCAGTGGGGGAAGGTTGGACCACATAATTAGCTAGGAAAAGGGAAGAGATATACATTTGAGTCCGTGGGATAGAAATATAAAGCATGTGAACTCTTCCTATTTTTCCCCCCAAAAAATAAAGAGCAAAAAATAAAGCATGTGAACTGCATTATTATATATATATATATATATATATATATAAAAGGACACTAGCTTCCCCTAAAAATATATATATGCATATATACATTTATATATTTGTGTATATATACAAGCTTTATCTATGTTTTTAAACTCAAAAAGATAGCTCCTAAATTTCCTTTCTATGTGGCAAAGTTAAATGCCAAATTTGCCACCAAACTGGTATTTTGTTTCCATATTTATTCTCCATCTATTGTCCTTTATAAAATCCTAATTGATTAATTTTCACCTTTTTGGCAGCTGGCATACTTTATTTCTACCAACTCATTAATTCCAAACCAAAACTTAAATCAATTTTCTCTTACTTTGTTGATTTTTTTTTTCTTTCGAATTCCTACATAATTTATGTTCATTTTAGAATGTTAGACAATATTTATATTATTTTTAAATTTTTAGATTTTCAATAACCTTCATTAGATTTTACTTATCATTACTTTATTTGAAAATAAGAACAATTAAATAAACTTCCCTTTTACTTTATTTAGACAGTGAATAAACTACCATAAATATTTCATGTTTAAAGATATTTAAAGTAAATAACATTTATCTTATTAATATTCTTGAAAATAATTTATTTATCATAAATACGTTATTTACCGTAATTATATTATGTCTCCAAAATATTTCAAAATATACTACTTAACATAAATATTTTCAGAAAAATGATATTTACCTTTTTTTTTTACTTTTTTAAGGAATGATAAGTTTGATAACCTTGTTAAAACTATCTCTTATATTTTCTAAACAATGTTTTAATAAGAAAAAAAAAACAACGTTAAAATAAAATAACGTTTGTTTAATTAATTTATTTTTATTGTTGCAGATTTTACATTGATGAAGTTCCCATTAGAGAGGTGGTAAGAAGTGAAGAAATGGGAGGCGATTTTCCATCAAAGCCAATGTCATTGTATGCCACAATTTGGGATGCTAGTAATTGGGCCACCAATGGCGGCAAATACAAAGTTAACTACAAATACGCACCTTTTGTAGCTGAATTCAAGGACCTTGTTCTCGAAGGCTGCCCCGTTAACCCTATTCAGGAAATTCCCGCCTCCGTCGCCTGCGCCGAGAAGGTTGCCAGCCTTGTGAAGGAGGACTACGCCGTCATCACACCGCAGCGTCGTGCCGCCATGCACAAGTTCCGCCAGCGCTTCATGTACTACTCCTATTGCTATGACACGTTGAGATACCCCGTACCACCGCCGGAGTGCGTGATCGTCCCGGCGGAGAAGCGGCGGTTCAAGGACACGGGCAGGTTGAAGTTCGGAGGAAGTCACCGCCGCCAGTCGAGGCGGAGGACCAGCCGCAGTCCTGTCATTCCGCTGTCCGATGATCAGTCTGATATGTGATTGTTTTATAATTAAGTACATTTTAGTGTGTACATTTTAGAGTTGATTTGGGGGTTAATCAATATGTTTTGTTTTATTTATTTATTATTATTTTTTGTTTCGGTCTTTGTTGATTTTCACGTATGGAGATCCATAAATATATATGAACTATGAAGTAAATAAACACATATATTGTTTTGGTGAGTTAATTATTTTTAGTTGTATTGCATGTATTTTTTGTTTTTCAAGTTCAGACCTAAGTAAAAAGGAAGTACTCTTTATAGTTTTTTCAAGTCTAAAAACGAAAATTTATCATAATTTAATGATAATTAATTCCCATTTAATTTTAATTTGAAGTGTAGAGTTTTATCACCCTGTCGAGGAAAAAGAATGAACACATCTAACATTAAAAAATAAAAAATAAAAACACTAGAACTATGTTTCAAATGCAATTGTAAATCAGTTTTACAAATAATTCAATAGATAAATTGTTTGAAAAGAATGTGCAAAATTTGGCAAGTTTAATAGAATGATTATTCATCTGTACTTCTTTTGTTTAGGGTCATTTTTATTTTGTTTTAGAAGAATCCTAAAAAAGAATTTTATTTTTATTTTCTGCCCAAAAAAATAAAGAGGATTACTTTAATGCAAAATTTTTTTGAATGAATAGTGCAATTATTTCTTGATTACAACATTCTTTTCATAATTTTAACAGAAAATATTTTAACAGCACAACAATTTTGAACTAGTCCTTGGCGTTTTATTATATCACAAATTTTGAATGTTGACAAACTCCAACAAAT
This sequence comes from Ficus hispida, assembly GCA_025413025.1. Lineage (NCBI taxonomy): Eukaryota > Viridiplantae > Streptophyta > Magnoliopsida > Rosales > Moraceae > Ficus > Ficus hispida. The sequence continues at coordinate 27,456,880 of CM046372.1, forward strand.
TATTTCATGATAGTTTCATAAGAACGTTTGTTTGTTTTTTTTTTTTTTAAAGACTTATTCCCAATCTTATCCTTCTATACTAAATTCTATGCAAAAATTATTAAGTTGTTGAGAGGTCTATTAATTAATTAATATCGTATATATATGTACACGAACCTAAACTAATCTGAAACATCACAATAATATTGTATTATATTTTAATTGTCTCCTAATACTATTTGTCATTATTCACTTTCAGTCTGTTCATTAATCACTTTTTTTTTTTTGGTAAATTGTTCATTAATCACTTAAACTTTTGAAGAGAACTAGATACCGATAACACTGTCTCTGTCACTGACCCTGACACTACACCATGCATACATCCTTTTTGGCAATTTCACTCAAACGAAATGCCAATCATGAATTTTTATAGAAATTGTCAATTAAAAATACTATATATATATATATATATGTATATGTATAAGAAAATTTTTTTCCCTATATATACCTTTTCGTGAGAGGTTTCTTTGACGTAATATAGAATACTTGTAGTGAGACATGATAAAATGAATAAACACAATAATAATCAAAGGAAGACGTAATTACATAGAATATTATGAACCTGAAATATCTTTATTTTTAGCGAAAATCATATTACTATATATTAACTCACGTAGAACAGATCCTTTAATTTAGGTTTATCACGTGATGGGTTTTTTTTTTTTTAAATTACTGTTGCATCATTTTTATTTAATCTTATGTTAAAGACATTTCATGTTATGTCGATGAGACCTTAATCGAACGTTTGAATGCTCCATACACATAGTATAATTTTAAACTAGCTCAAACTCATTAAGATGAATCAAATTATGGCACTGTCAAAGTGTAATAATATATGAATTTATTCATAACTTGCAATTTAGCTCGCTAGCACCCTTTATTGGTCATGTATTCTTTCCTTTTTTTTCTTTTTTTTTTTTTTTTGAGAAAAATGTATGGATATTCTTTGAACTTTCAATTTCAGCCATCTTTTGTTTATAATTTCATATCACCCGAGAAAATTAAATTATTATTAGAGACCCTCTCTCTTCCTATATTTCTTCTCTTAGGAATTTTATTTTCATTTCATCTGTTAATTTGTAGTCTATATCATAAATTAAGGTATGTTGTAAACTTAGATCTATATCTATAATAGTGATAATTTTCACTTATATCTCAATCAAATTGTTGTTTCGTATTTGTCTTGTGTTTATTGTTATTATTTTTTGTTTAAATATGTAGCTTTCAAAGGCTAAATAAGAAAGCCTTTACATAGATAAAAATCGACGGCAAATAGATTCGTTACCATATCAATTAGAAGAACCTACACTAAAGACCAAAGGGAAGGAAGAGGCACATTTTAAAAACATCACACGTTTATTTTTTGTGAAGATAAAAAATTTTACCCGATTTTTAAGAGCTAATTATGACTCAACAGGCATTGTTTTTGCACATGCTTTTAGATTTTTTTTTAATAAAAAAAAATACAATAGATAAAATTGTTTGATAAAGAATCCGGAAAATTTGACCAGTTTAATAAAATTATTATCCACCCTATACCTTTTTTAGTTTAGGGTCACTTTTATTTTGTCTCTAAATTTTGAAAACTCATACTTTTACTCTCTGTATTTTGAATTTGTCCGACTTAACCTCTTTTTTACAAATTTCATTAAAAACATGTAGAAAGATAGAGATACGGTTAGTGCAACTATATAAATGATCTTTTCCATTTGTTTTGCATGTAGTTTTTCAAGTTTAGACCTAAGTGAAAGGAACTCCCTATAGTTTTTTCAAGCCTAAAAACGAAAATTTATCATAATTACTGATAAATTCACATCTAATTTTAATTTAAATTGTAGAGTTTATATGACCATATCGAGAAAAAAGAACGAACACATCTAGTATTATAAAAAACACTAAAACTATCTCTCAAGTGCAATTTTAACTCGTTTAAAAAAAAATGCAACAGATAAGAGTGTTTGATAAAGAATCTGTAGAATTTGACAAGTTTAATAGAATGATTATATTCATCTGCACTTCTTTTATTTTAGGGTCACTTTTATTTTGTCTAAGAATAATCCTAAAAAAGAATATTTTTTTATTTCTTAGCCAAAAAATAAAAAGGATTACTTTAATGTCATTATTTCTTCATTACAACATTCTCTCATAATTTTAACAAAAATTTATTTTAACAACACATCAATTTTGTACCAGTCGTTGGCGTTTCATTATATCATAAATTTTGAATGTTGACGGACTCTAACAAATTATGTCATGATATTTCCATAAGAACGGTTTTTTTTTTTTTTTTTTTTTTTTTTTCTATAACTTATAGAAGGATAACTTTTCAGTCCTTAGTCCCAATCTTATCCTTCTATACTAAAATTCTATACACAAAAGTTGTTGAGAAGTTTATTAATTGATTAAAATCATATATATATATATATGTACATGAAATCTAAACCAATCTGAAATATCACAATAATGTTTATTAATATTTTAAATGTCTCCATCTATTTGTCATTATTCACTTTCAGTCTGTTCCTTAAGCACTTTTTTTTTTTGGGGGGGTAAACTGTTCATTAATCAATTAAACTTTTGAAAGAACTAGAAGTTTCCAATAATATTCTTCATAAAGAGTTAACTAGATAACGATAACATTGTCATTGTCCCTGACCCTGACATAACAACATCCTTTTTGGCATTTTCACTCAAATAAAGTGCCAATCATGAATTTTTATATAAAATTGTCAATTAAAATTATATATATATATATAGAAGTTTTTCCTATTTGCCTTTTAGTGAGAGGTTCATTTGATGTAATATAGAATGCTTTTATCTTAAATAGTCCAAAATACTTTTAACGAAACATAAAGTGAGTAAATACAATAGTAATTAAAGAAAAAAGTAGAACATTATTAACATGAAATATATCTATTATAGTGCAAATTACTTATGTATTAACATAAGCAAATCTTTTAAATTTATCATGTACTATGTGCTATTTTATGTTTTCATTTTATTTCTATTATATAATATTTATTTAATGTTACGTTGAAGATATTTCATGTTATGGTAGAGACGTATATATATATATATATATATATATATACATATAGCCAAGGAAGGCCTAGCTTCCCTCAATCCTTTTTTCCTTCTTCTGTATCTATGCATAGATATGAGAGTGTATATATATATATATATATATATGTATGTATATTTAAAATTGCATTAAGCCTATAAAAATGAAAAATCTAATCCATATCCCTCAAAATTTACTGGTGTAGCTATTAATCATCTTAATAAATTTTCTGACTTATCATTACTCAGAGAGACCTTACATTGGACATATAAAAACTTTATATTTTTAAATTATATATATATATTAATATATATATATATATATATTCTAAACACCTGAGACTCATCAAGATAAATCACATTATGGCATAGCCAAAAGGTATTAGAATATTAGATGAATTTACTAATTAGTTGGAATTAGCTCGTTAGCACCTTTTGATCATGTATGGATATTCTTCTTTTTCTTCTTCTTCTTCTTCTCTTTTTTTTTTTTTTTTTTTTTTTTTTTGGGAGACACCGTTCTTCGAACTTTCAATTTCAGCTAGCTTTTAATTATAATCTCATATCACCCGAGATAATCAAATTATCAGAACCTCTCTTTTCCAATCTTTCTTCTCTTCATCTCAAATGTCGATCATTTCACATCTCCCTCTCCGTCTCTTAGGATTTTTCTTTTCATTTTTCATCTATTTTTTTGTATTAATTGACGTTATATCATATTGATATTGGTATTTCTCTCAAATTTATAAATGCAATTTAATTTCGTTCAATGAAAATTCTAACTTTATTAAAAAAAAAAAAAGAAGAGAGAGAAACCAAGTTAATATAAGCTAATTCAAAATCTTACTTTGTATAATTATTGCTCAAGTCATGTAGAATGTATAAATTTATGTGTGTTTGATAAATTTTTATTTTGTATCGTGAAATACATATATATATATATATATATGTGTGTGTGTGTGTGTGTATTTTGGAGTTAAAAGCATCATTAAAAGGACACTTATCTACTCCTTTTGTCATAATTAGAGCATAATTTAATTTATAGTTAGTGTCACAATCAGTTGGAGTTCCAACTTTTTTCCTTCTTTTTTTTTTTTTTTTTAATGCTTTGAACAGTTGGACTGAACTTGGACCCCATTTCCGCTTTTTCATTATTAATTGTGACTACAAAGCTTAAACGAGCAGATAAGGATTGGATAATCACGTGAATGAAGCCAATTTCCCACCATTATATTTCTCTTTTATTGGCTATCAGTTTTAATCACAAAGAAAGTGACTTTTTCCAGTCCCAATGTATACATGGTTTTGCTCCATAAACATGTTAGGTGGTGTTTGACTAATGGTGAACTGGGTAAAACTGGATTTATTTTCGAATTAAATATTAGATTATGTCTTTTTTTGTTTTGTTAGTGATAATCGAAATTTTTTATAAAAACAATGGGAATGGGGTTGGAATGCTACCAGTTAAATATTGTGAGCTGTTATCGTATGATTGGTTCGAAAATTTGATTAACTAAATCGATCAATGAAGTACTACTCTTCAACTTAATGCCATGTTGAACTTAACATTTTAAATTTTGAAACCATACAGCCTATGCATTTAATTCCTGTAATTAGTTCTATTTATCAAAAATTTTCTCGTTTCCAAGTTTTTTTTTTTTTTTTTTCCAGATATTATATCTCCACTGTGTAATACCAAAAATAAAATAATAAATATACTCTAAATACTGTTTGTGTCGAAAAATGACCAGAGGAGGAACAACAAAAGATAGGACTAAATATATGTCCTAACAAATTTTTAAAAAAAATTCATATAACGAGTTTATAAATCATGTTAATTTTATAAATTTCTTGAATTTGGATTGGTTAGCAGGGTAGTTGCATGATACAATTATTTTTGAATTAATTCAATAAAGAGAATTTGTTCTTTCAGTTGTCTTTTCTCCCTTGAACCATGCACTTGGGTCACCCTGTAAAGAGCACATCATGAAAAATGACAACTATATGCCATTGTTATAGAACCAAACTAATGTGGTCGTGGATAAACCGTATAAAAGAAAAGAGGGACAAAAAAGCAATTATTATAGATATACATATTACATATATATGTGTGTGTAGTTTGTACATATTTCACGGGAAACTTATATTGATGGTAAGCCATCAACAACCGAAAAATGAATATTGTTAATTATTCACAACCTTTCCTCAAATTGAAAAATATATAGATATATATACACACACACATGACCTGTACCTAAAGCTCAGATGGCCCCAAAAAGGTTGGTGCGTATGGGCGTAACCACCTCAGAATTATTGGTTTTTAATTTACACTTTCATTCTTTAATTAAAGTATCTAAATTTTTTCCACATCAAATTAGAGAACAGAAAACAACTCAAAATAAGATTATACTTCATTCAAATCTTGTTTGTCACAGCAAATTGTTGTATTAGTTGGTTCTTCTTTTAAGTTTTAGGGTGCTGATCTCCCAAATATCGGTTTTCTTGTTTATTTCTTAAGACAACATTTGACAATAAACTTACATTTAGGTTCATCGGTTGGAGATAAAAATTTTAAATTAGAATTGTCTGATTTTCAAAAACAAATTATAATTTTTGTTAATTTTTTCGATAAAGACAAAAACTGAGATGAAAAAATTTAATTTAATTAGAATTAAATTGACAAACCAAACACACTCTTAAGTTCTCCAAAAACCATCATCGAACCACTCCAAAAAAAAAACAAAACAAAACAAAACAACCGGTACAAACATTGTCAAAAAACGTCGTGGAAGATGCAGCTTGGCAGGAGCAATTTCAACAAGACCGATCAGTCCATTTGGAGGCACAAATCCGAAGATCCAACATCCGTGACATAAATAAGAAAATGAGGCTTTTTCGGTACATGCCTAAGTTTGCTCTCAAACAAAACCAAAAGAATCTTTAAGCCGACTTACAAATGAGATCAAGTTTAAAAAAAAAATCTGTTACTTTTTCGAGACATGCCTCGAGTTCACTCTCAAACAAAAACCAAAAGAATCTTTAAGCCGATAACAAATGAGATCAAGTTAAGAAAACGAAAAAAAAAAAAAAAAAAAAAAACTAACTACTACTAATAAATGTTACAAAGATAGTATTCTCTTCTTCTAATGATGGTTATCACTGTCTTCTTCTAAACTAAACTTATTAAAAAGAATAAATGATGTATTCATATACAAACTTAAGAAGCCAAAACTGCATCACTCGTAAATAAAAGTAATAATGGCATTTTTGAGGAACTTAACTTGTATTTTATGACTTTTCTTTCAACCAAAGGAAGGAGCTAAGCATTCATCAACCATATCCACAAGGTTTGGGTTTTCCAATGCTGCTGCTACCCTTTCCTTGTCATTCAGTTGCTTATTCACTGCATATATATATATATATATATATATGCGTGTGCGCGCACACACAACCACAAAAATGAATAACAAAACAAGTCAAAAAAGTTCTACTATATATATACATATATATATATATATATATATAGAGAGAGAGAGAGAGAGAGAGAGAGAGAGTACCAGCAGCTTCAGTTGCATGAGATCCTGGTGCAACTCGAATATCAACCTAATTGCAGAAAATTATAACAAAATTAGCAAATAATAAATAAAAAATGAAAACAAAAGAAGATAAATAGCTTAAAATTTCAAGTCTTAGTAACTTATACAAACGAAAGTTAAATGCACATGGTAAGAATGAATCAAGTTTCACTGAAAGCAAAACATTACAAACAAACAACAGAGTAGTTAACATTTCAAGCTTTTCACCATAGTTAACAGTAACTAGTCGACCAACTAAATGCTATACTGCACCTTTGGCAAAACAAAACAAAAGAAACAAAAAAACAAGACAAAAAACAAAAAACAAAAAACAAAAACAAAAAGGAGAAAAATGCTACAGCACACTCTATGTGAAACTCACCACATATTCCTTTTTACATCATACAATATGAGTTTTCTCTGCCAACTTTGTTTCTCGACATAAAGATTCCAATTAAAGGATAGACAGGATAAAATTACTGAAACATTCCTCCTTAGAAAGACCTGGGATCAAAAAGTCAAGTTCAACACTGTATTTAGGGTAAATATCTGGCTAATGTGCTGGCATGTGTGCATAGTAAAATACGATCTTTCTTGGTTGGGATTTCGGAAGAAGGGTGTTTTCGTTTGTAAATATATATGCTGCATGGACTAGGAGTGGATATGAGTTCGCGGTAGGGGACTGAATAGGCGCCTGATTTGTGTATTGTCCCGACTCAGAATACATATTTTGTTGAATGACACCAAGTTACACATCAATAACCAAACAAACAAGGAACGTGAAGGCTTTGAGCTTATCTCATATCTCACAGTCCAGACAAATTGTAGAAAAGCTAGATAAAAGTTGTAATAGCCTTGAAGTTTTGCAAGGCGGATTGCCGACGACTGTGTGACTTTAATCAAATAACCATCATTTGCCAAAATGACCACAAACTTTGCAGTCGTGTAAGACATTCTATCTAACAGAAGCCTAGTCTTTTCAACTAACTAAATGCACTGCACGACCCAATGAAACTTTACGGAAAAGTAAAAGGAGTACAAAAGAGAGAGAGGACAACGCAGATCCTCCAGCAAAACAGAATTTCGAACAAAGAAAGAACAATGTAAAATGATATTCACCTATGCATTGTGAATGTGAAAGAAAAGCAAGGAATCATCATATCCCAGAATAGTCTACAGTTCACTCTAAATCAAAAGACAGTAAGGATTTACATTGCAACTGGAACCAGACGACAACAACAAAATGTTTGCTTTCTTGCCTTTCCCAAAACCAGAAATATCCATCATGGCAATGTCTAATTGAAAAAACAACACTACATATACAATGGTTTACTATAACTCCTCTAGTGCCCAATAGGTCATCAATTAAACGGAAAGAAAAATACATAAACTCCACATGTAACGAACTTCATGTCAAGTTCAGTACTTTCTTTGATACAGAATGAATGTTGTCAAAAAGTTAATGTACCTTGTAGCGAGACGGTAGGCTTCTTATGAGTTTCACACGTAGGCAGAGACCAATTATTGTTGCCATACTACAGTGTTCAACTGTGGGGGTAAAAGTAACCCTGAGAGAATGACATTGATCGGAACTGAGAGTCTAAGCCAATAGAGCAACAATAGGAAAAAGAATAAAATAATGGAAGAAAATTTCTGTACCTAACATAACTATGACGGTCATCCACTTCAATTGCATCTTCTGTTATTACTTTCAGCTCTTCCAAAGAATAAGGGTGCTCTGGATCTTTAATATCTCTAATATGATTTATGAACTGTTAAGAAAAACTAAAACAAACATTTTCCACATAATTTGATGCACATTCAAGACATGTTTACCAAACCATAATGCAAAGTAATGGAAAATGAATGGAACGGAAAGGAAAGTAAAGGAATAAGAATGGGGATCATTGATTCTCTTTCTAGTGTAAACTTATCTATTAGGATGTGGAATTGAAAACAATCCAATTCTATTTATAGACTTAGATTCCTGTTAAGATACTTAAAAAAATGTCTTTGTGCATAATTAAACAAACATTAGATTGACAAGGGTATCTAAATTTTCTGTTCATTCCAATTAGCTCAGAAACAATGCCAATAGGGTGCTAGAATTGACATTCCCTTTCCTAGTTAGCGTGGGCCCTACCAAACTATCGTTACTGATTTGTAAGTAAACACATTACAAGAGGAAGGGAAACAATACTCCTTCTTTCTCTCTCATTCATTTGAAGTAAACATGCCCTAAAGTTAAGTTCAACTTTATGTACTATCACAGAAATATATATAACCAGTGCTTCAAAAAATCTAATATATATATATATGAATAATAATTTGACAAGAAATTTTCAAACGTATATTACGTAATGCCAATATATCTGAAATTTCGACATGCATATATCTTGTGTAGTCAAAACCAATAAAGGATATCAAAAACTTCCTGTTGGTCAATTGGTTCCACAAGATACTCATCTACATCACTTGGAGCCCCGCGGACCCGGCGCTCTTTCTTCTCATAGACCACAGGATTGGCATTGATCAGGCCGGAAACCATTTTTGCTCACTTAAAACAAATAACATGGAAAAAGTTAGAAGGAGACTAATTAACTGAGCCCTAAAATTGATTGTTTGTATTTTGATTCATAAACATGTAAAAACAAAACTATAATCCCCTAACATTCTTTCATTCAAGATAATCGAAGAGAATGAAATATCCCTGAACATCTCTAAGCCTATAGCGAGGCTAAGAACTAAGCCTTTTTAACAATGTATATCACCCTAATTTCCCTTTCCTAAAAAATTCTCGAATTTTGGAATTGAGTGACTTGAGAACATCACGGATGTAAAAAGTTTCCCTCCTGTGGTTTCATACTTATGATGTAGAGGGAGAGGGTAAACAAGGAAACCAAGAATAAATGGCGCACCCGAATACGTGAAAGCTTATTCAGGCTCTAAACCAAACAATAATAGACCGGTCTATCACTGATAGAAGTGATAGACCATACACCAAGAACCGACAAATCATTGATTGACATTAATTAATCGCTTGTTGATAACGGTTTATCACCTATGAACTCCATCAAGTAGTATTCCATCAATGTCCAATTTATAAAAGAAAAGGGCCATTTTCCTAAACTAAGAAAACTCGGGACATTAATTTCAAGATAACTTAGAAAAAATCATTTTCCAAGAAAAAAAAGATTAAAACCTAATCTTTCTACAACTAATAATCAGTCATCAATATAAATTACTGGTTAAGAAATTCAAGACGAGTGCAAATTCAATTCCTTTACAATCACGCTTGTTTCTGGTTCTAAATATTCCTTCAACGCTAAAAAGAAGGCCAGAAAAATAAATAAATTAATTAAATTCTCAGCAATTCAAAGAAAAACAAATTAACAGAAACATATGAAAAAATACAAAAAATAATTAAATAATTAAATAAACAGAAACATGATGTAAAGATGAAAAAAAAAAAAAAAAAAACAGAAACATGATTTAAGGATGTTTTACACCTGCTCAGCGGTTGAGCTTGAGCGACGGTCGACAGGACCGGTGTGGCTGGGCGATTACTCGACGGCGACGACGAAGCTGAGTGGAGAAGAAATATTATCAGAGAAGGAAGAAAAAAATGGAGAAGAAAAATCTCCATAAAAAGGAAAGAAAAAATTCAGAGGAATTACGAGATTGAGAAGCAAGGAAAGTCTGGTTTTTTTTTCCTCCTTTTTTTTTTTTTTTTTTTTTTGGTATCTCTGGACGGTTTGTGGTGGGAAAACGAAGAACTTCCGGAGAAAGAGGAGAGATTCTGGGTAGGAGTGGGAAGAGAATCGATGAATAATGTTAGGAAAACACTCAAAACTGCTTAGATATAAAAACGACAATGTGTTTCTCCAGATAAAAATTGCTTGGAAATATTCTAGGAAAAAAAAAAACCAGGTAAGAAATAAAAACGACTATGTGTTTTGAGCTTGGGTATTTTACTTCAGAATTTTTTATTTATTTTTATAAAACTGCTCAGACATAAAAACGACAATGTGTTTAAGCTTGGATTTTTTTTTTTTTACTTCAGATGTTTTTATTTATTTTTATAAAACTGCTAAGAAATTAAAAAAAAAGGACAATGTGTTTCAGCTTGGGTATTTTACTTCAGATATTATTTATTTTTATTTAGCAATTGTAGTTAATACCTTGGGAATGATGCTAAAACTGCTTTTAAAATTGTGTTTGATTATATATTTTAGAGACATTGATGAGTATAAGAAAAAAACAAATTGTATTTGTATATGGTTCTGAAAGCATGCGTTAAGTTCTAGTCTTAAAATGAAAACGGGAATAAAAATAATAATTTCTAATCGTTTTTCATTCCATTCACAAAAAGCATTCTAATCAATTTTTTTTTATGAAGAATTTGCCAAAAAAAAAAGTTGTTTAAAAAACGTTTTCATTTCCGTGTTAAAAAAACGTGCATAAACATTTTCAAAAATGGATGTAAACAAAATTAAACACCACTTACCTTTTGTTTTTTGGTATTACCGCCATTAGGATTATTATTAGAAAAACATAGAGTTTTGAGGTGTGATTTCTCTTATAAACTTCTTAAACGTCATAGAAAATTACTATAACGGCTAAAACACATTAAGACGAACCTGTATAAAAATTTTCATATTATGTAATTGTTTATTGGGTAAATTAGGGTGGATGACCTATATTTATTAACTAATAATAGATAGTCTAACTTTTTTAATTAGTTAAATGACTTAATGTGTATGTTTTGTTTAATCAATTTTCATTTTTCCCAAACACCTCCTCTCCTTTTCTTTCTCTCTCTCTTCTCTCTCCCAACTTTCTTTTTCTCCCTTTACCCGTTTCTCTCTTGGCCGTTGCTAGAGATGGTTACTTGTCTTTCGTGGAGTTCCGGCAAGGTAGCGATCACGAGGCTAACAACAATCCCTAGGCTAATAGCGATCCCGAGCTATGAGACGACGGAATCTGCTGCTCGTCGTTCATAGAATTTCGGTGAGGTGGTGATCTCCTTGCCTTCGAGATCCAATTGCGGTCCCGATCTCATCACCATCAATGGGATGCCTAGTGAGGAGGATGATGACAAGGTGAGGTTAGCGGGAGGAAGAGAGAAAGGTGGGGGCTGGGGAAGGGAAAAGAGTTGGATTTTTTTTTTAATATAATTAATCAGTGGTTGACTACAAAAATTGGTGAGTAATATTATATCATATAGGTCAATCAGTTTGGATTGATTGATTATAAAAATTTGTGAGTTATATTATCATATTCAATGACTTATCGATAGTCAATCAATGATTAACCAACAATTAATCAATGATTAATTATAAAATATGATCAATCAGTGATTAACCATTTACAAAATTAGTTAATCATTCTAAAAATAAAATAAAAAAATATTTTAACTAATTTTTAAAAACTTAAGCTTTTTAACTAATTTTTAAAAACTTGAGCCATTTATTAAAAAATTTATTAAAAAAAAGGCCATTTAGCTTCTTTTTTTTTCATTTTTTTTACAATTTTATTATTGTCATTGATATAAAATTAAGACGCTAATTCTCAATGGTTAGCATCCTAAAATCCCTCCACCATCTTCCGTCCCTAACCCTCCACTTTTCATCACCACCTAACATGGATTCCCTTTAATGTAATTGCATAAACGTTTAGTCTACTCATTTCATCTACTCAACTAAAATCAACTGACTTGATGTAAGCTCAACTACAAATGGACAAAGCAAAACAACAATGTAAAAGACATGTCAATATAAGTTTGGTACATGGCTACGAAAATATGGGACTGAATTTAATTATTTGATCATAGTAAGTAACTCAAAACTCACAAGAACCACTTTTTAAGGAAATTTCAGTAAGCTACAACAACAAATGGTAGAAGGCAAAACAAGGAGAGAATTTTTCACATGATGTAATTCTTTTTTCACAGTCAAATCCCCACGAGAAATAGCTTTTTTTTTTTTTTTTTTTTTCTCTCTTTCTGCAACCAGAATCTTTTGCCTCTCCGGAAAAGAATTCCAGGGCGATCATCTTTTACTTGTTCTTCTTCCCACCCGCCAGGATACGCTGGATCTGAAGCCCTCGGCTGAATGCTTGGTTGAAAAGCAACCGGGTCTGGAACTCGGAGACAAATGGGAACCATGCCAATATAGCCACTGGTGCAAAGAGAATTAGCCCCATCATGTATTCATACCCTCTTCCTAGAGCTTTGACAGATCCCCAGAACCCGAGGCCCTTCACTAACGGCCTACACGATTGTGATATCTGCGCATACGACATTGAATTCGGTCGTGAATTTCTCAATCAGGAAGCGATAGAAAATCGCAACAATTCAGTAATAAATTGGTTTGTATCATTTGTGCATGTACCTGCAGTAGTGCCCATCCAGTCGGCATAAAGGCCAGTAGGCTGGCAAATATGTCTCCGACTGTGAGATTAAGAACGGTGAAGAGAATACCGAGAGTGACAATGGATCCAATGAATAGGAACAGCTTGAGAAGTCTGAACATCAGCTGGAAATCTGCACTGAACTTCTTTCTTCCCATGGACACTATCTGCATTCAGAGATTAAAAGTTATATAAATTAAGCCATGGTAAGATCACTCTCGTATCAAATAAAATTTCGATGTTTCAATTCAGACCTTTAAGATGATCATCACGGCAACAATGACCAGCCAAGAGAGACCATAAACCTGGATTTAGAGAGGGGGAGGGGGGAAAAAAAGAATTAGATGAAGGCTTTGTTGATTACGTAATTGAAATCTGAAGACAGATTCGATTCTAAAATTCCGAGAAAGATTTTAACATCTAAGCACCGTGTGTGGAAAAATAAATTATAAATGAACAAGAAATGTTAAGGATGCTCGTGTACTTACCATGATGCTCTTTTCATTCCTGGCCACATTTAAATGGTATACAATTCCGTACTGATAAAGGAAGAAGCGCAGAGAAAGAACAATCTCCCAGAACCGTCCCAAGAAGCCAGTGTGCTGCAGGTGCTCCTGTTCCTCATCCCACCAGGACTCCCAGCTCTTGTTCGCCGGCACACCAATGCCGCCACGGCTGTTGATCCACTTGGTCCAGTCATCCCAATCTTCCACTATCTTTTGCCATTCAAATCCCATGGGGTTAAAAAGGAAAGGCGCGAACAGAAAGGAGGTGACTAAGAACCACATTGAGAAGGTGAGAAAGGCGAAGCTTGCGGAATCAGGTGCTGCTGAACCATAAATCTGATAAGCTATAAGCAACATCATAAGCTCCAGCCCTTTCACAAAATGGCTTCTTGAATACATCCGATAGTTTTCAGCAAACTTCTCATGCTTAACCACAAAACCACGCCCAGTGGCCCTGTATTTTGCACCGCCGTGCAGGATAGTTCGTCCATAGTAATGGACCTTTGTGCCAAGAGAGAAAGTAAAGAAAACGGCTGCGAGCTGCAGCTGCATAATTATCATGTCACCTAACGCGGTTCGGAACCCTCTCTCCAGTCCAATTTCCATGATCATGGGCAAGGCCATTAAAAGACCTAATTGGACAACGGATTGTGAAGCCATGGCTGCCTTCAAAGCGTTGTCTCCTTTGGCCCTGGCAAATTTCACTATCGCATTCTCCAGCCCACTCAATGACAGATAAAGTTTTCCATACAAGTAAACATAGACCGTAATGACAACCAGCTGCGGAAAAAGAAAAACAACGCCAATGAGCAAAAGGAGATAAAAAATATGCAAATGACCAAGAAAACTTTCATTACTCCAACAGTGGCATTTTTTTTAGGCTTCTACAACAGTGACATTCTCATATTAATCCGAATGTCGAAAACTATTTGATTTGTCCATTACTTAACACACCATGATAACACAACGAAGATAAGCAATCCCCTCAGCCTGTCTATAATTTTTTTTTCTTTTCATTTAAATAATATTTATTTAGTAGTTGAAAATTTGTTTAGTTTCTGTTATGCATTGAGTAAGAATTACCATCGCGCTGATGTAAAATCCAACTGTCGTAAAATAAAACGACAGCATACGGAAGAAGTCGAAACGGTGCCCTAATCGATAGATATCCCTGCTTAGTGTTTGCTCTCCATTACCACAGGCTACTTTTGCTTCAAAGAGAGAAATTTGGTTAAGTCCAACATCTCTACCCTTTCCAACCTGAATATACTCGTGGTGAGTAATATTCCCTCGCCTCAATGTTGAGTTGAAACCTGCAAAGAGAAGTAATATTTAGCAGTAAATAAAATCCCCATTTTCCACGCCAGAAAAGGCTATTTTTCTTACTCCTACTATTATTATTATTATTATTCATTTGTTCCTAAATGTTTAAAAAAAAAAAAAAAAAAGCCTCCTTAATCTCTCAAATCAAGTTCCAGAAAATATTGATGTTGTTGTTATGAAGAATATACCAGCAAAAATGTCCTCGCTCAAGTTGATGCCACGAGATGCCTTGCTGATGCCACCACGGGTAATGTGAAAAATTCTGTCAAATACGTCCGGATGACCATAGTGGAACCGAACCCTGGAACAAACCAATGCAATTTTAACACGTCGAATAGGATATTAAAACTTCATTTCTGTTTCATACTAAACTAAAAAAGAATACTACAAACTCCATTTAATCAACTATGTCTATAATCTGTTAAAAATGACAGCCATGTAACAGAATATAAAGTGAAAGAAGTGAGAAACATTTAGATTAGGAAGGAAGTGAAGTTTACAGAGTTCAATAAACATGAAAACCAAAGAAGCGTGACAAGTTACATGTCCAATTGAGTTGCCATTTCCATAAAGAATATAAACATCACAACAGATAAAATTTAATAGGGGACATCCATATGTTACGATGAATATTCGTCAACTCTAGTAACTTAAATTAGTCTTCTTTTAAATTAAAAAAGGATGACCAAAAAAAAAAAAAAAGTCAAATAGCTTTTGGGGTACTAGAATTATAAAATAGAAATGCGCTTGAGAAAACTTACTTCAGAGGTCTTGCAAGAACTCTTTGACCTATGGTCACGAAGCTTGTTTCTTGATTTGACATAAACCAAGCCAGAGAAGAAACACTGTGGTGCAGATGTCATAAAACATAAGATAAAGTCAAAGAGTGTTGGAAGTTATCTAAACTAGCTTGTATTTATTTTAGGAAAACAGATATTCATACCTTCCAGTGAATATATGCTCACGAACACCTAAAATCGTAGGTGAACGCACTCCATGATCCTCATTGAATTCTTCCAGAAGGTTACGCATTTTGAAAGCTTCTTCCAAGTAGTTGTCCTACATTTTACTGGCAAAGTAAGCCTCAAAGTTGGCCTTAAAACCGAAAATAATAATCATTACTTTGGTTCTAGTGGTAACCTGGTTCATGTCAATTGTCTGAAGGGCTTCTCCTCTAGTAAAAATTATAGCATGGTTCTGATTTTCAGGCTTTCCTTCTCCAATCTTTGCTGCACCAGGTAATTTTATGCGATATATTTCCTGTAGGCAAGGACCAAATATCAGTGTTTTTTAGCCGAGTGAAGCAAAACAACTAAATTCTTCTCGGCATTTACCTGATCAAGATTGTCAACAGCTTTGACCAATACTGAGTAGTAAACCTTCTGTACTTTTCCACCTTCTGTCTCTTCAACTTCATCGATATATGCTACTCGCAGGGAAGGATTACTATACAACAGGAACGAGGTCTTAGATTCTTGGAGAAAATTAACTCAGCAATAACACCTTTGAAAGAAACCAAATTTCAGAAAATGGTATTGGCTTTATCAGATGGGGAACATACTTGACCATCAGATTCAGGATGTCAGTTGCACGGCGATCTCCACTTCGCTTCTGATTGCCATAGTTTTGACAGGTAGCCACGTAAGTGAATTTCATGTCAGCAACAGCTTCTAGTTGAGCATAAAGTGATCGCTGGAGTTTCTTATCTTCTTCGGATTGAACTGTTATGGCTTTATAGCCAGCAAGTATCTCTGTTCAAAAATTTCAAAATTACCAATATTATCAACTGCAAAGATTACTATTTCACTTTAGACCGGACCATATATTGTCAGTGAAGAAAAACATTCCTTTCTTGTGAATGAATGAAGTTCTAGTAACAAAACGCCAAAATTTTCATGCTGTAGAAGATCTTCAAGTACTTGGTCTTACCGTCTTCATTAGCCATGTCGAGAAAAGCCTGAAGCTTCAGAGCCCGTCTATAGTACATCATTCCTCTGACTGCAATGCCAAAAGTAGTTAGTACGAAGAACTGATATGCGAAGCTGAGTCTAAAGATAATAATGCATTTAATACCTGTTCTGCAGAGTGTCTGTCCTCTTAGGGAGACCCAGTGACGAAGCTGCAAAATATTCTCTTCATTTTCCCATATCTCACTATCCTTCTTGCAATTAAGTCGCTCCATGAAGTTATTCCACTCATCTGCACATTGCAAAACGGTCACTATTTTTTACTACAAAACAAGGTCCTAAAATCAAATCGATGATGGTTGTAAGAAATTAAAAGAGGGAAAACCACTCACCTGGAAAAATCTTCTGCAAGTAATACAATATTGATACACCGTCTTCATTTTCCATCTCAAGGTCAGTTTTAGAGTAGACAGTCTCCTCACTATAGTACGGAGTCATGACACTGCAAATGGAAAGAAAAATAGGATTGTAATAACTGTGCCATCAGTAAGAAATTTTAAGCCAGAAATTATTGATGTTCATTAAAGCAAAGAGACTTGATATAGATTCCTTTCATCAGATGTACTTGCATAGAAGAAGAAAAAAGATGATAAATAACAACCATAGAAACTGACTAGTCATATTTCTTGGTTCTGTGTTTTATATTGTACATTTGATGCTAGAATTCCTTAAAAGACCATGTAAGTCGTATGAAGAATCAACATTTGGAATTTATATATGTTCCATGTGTACAGATTAAGAAACTTTTATCGAACCTGAATGAAAGCATTTTCCGGACTTTTGGGGCACGTGGCATATCCATGAACAAGGAATTCGTAAAAAATGAGATTCTTCTACGCGCTTCAAGGTTTGTCGGTACATCAATGGCAGATTCCTTCACTGTCAGCAGGAGGTATAGGCGTCTTATCTAAAATAGCAGAATGCAATAAACATTTGTCTAAGTTAAATGAGTTATATTGCGGCAAAAGGACAAAAAAAAAAAAGTTAAACGAGTTATAAATGAACTGCACAAGATGACTCTCATAGTGTTTTAAGTCGTTGCAAATATTTTAACCTGTTCTTCCCACTGTGCTGTAACTTGAGGGGGGAATGCTATAGCGGGTCTCGTATCAGTTCCAGCAAAAAGTTGTCGTCCAGTGTCCTTGCTACTATGACCAACTTCAACCAATTCCCTAAAAGGTATAACAAGAGAGTAGCAAACCGTGTTAACAGATACAAGTGAACCTTCACCATTTGCCTCTAAAAATATTGTGGTCCAGATAGAATGAAATAAACTTTACAAACCTGATCTCGTTTACCATCATATCCCTGGTGACAACTTCCAACATATCTTGCAGCAACAGTACCACAGTATCTTTCTTGGATGGATCGCCATCTCTCTGCAACAGAAAATAAGTGGTAATTGATCATTTCATTTCAATTTTTCAAGAGAACCACAGGTTGCAAATATAGTTAAAAACTTGTCTCTTCTATAACTCACCAGGATCTCCACAAGCTCCACAAATTTCTTGCAAAGAGTGGGTAAAGGACCCATTCTGAAATTTGCAAGAAGCATATTTTTTGAAATGTTGCTTTCAACTTCTTTTATAATGATGCCTATTATCCTGTTTAGCCATATATCTGAGTCAGAATATATCACAACAATATAAGTAGGAAAAAATTATGATGCTTCTTGACAACTCAGAGAATTATTTTTGTTTTCATGTTTAAACATGGCATTATGGAAGATTAAACGTTATTAGTTTACCAATTCTCCCAAAAGCTTAAGCTGTTAGGAGATGGGCCAACAATAGTTTTATATTTCAACACTCCCGCTCACGTGCAGGCCAGACAATGGGCAAACGTGCAGACAAATATTAATTTGAAAGTCCAACATAAATTATAATAAGCCCGAAACATATTAGAGACCCAATACGCAATAATAATAAAGGAGGTTAAATAGTGTAATTACAGGAGTTCGAACTCAGGACCTCCTGCTGTGATACAATGTTAGTTTACCAATTCTCCCAAAAGCTTAAGCTATTAGGAGATGGGCCAACAATAGTTTTATATTTCAACAGTTACGTTATATGGTTCAACATTGGTGACTTGGTGTAAAAAAAGTCAAGTTGTAATGAAACAAGCATGGAAGCATAGCTGAAATATGAGTCACATCTGAAGAACTTGAAACATTTAACCAAAAGCAAAATAAGATTTTTGCTTACTTAACAAATACATAGAGCCTAAAGCAAAATTACATACTTCGCCGTTAGTGCAATTCCTTCATCTCAAGAAAGTACAATAGACAATAAGATCATGCTTATAATATAGAGTCCAATAATTGATGGTAACCTTTTCTCATTTTCCCCAACCACAAGAGTACTCAAGATTTGCTTGAAAAATTCATAGCATTCAATCACAGCACACTTCATGTATTCATCTGCACATATACGCTTCCAGAGATCGGAATCCCTGGATCTAAATTGAGCTGCCATATCCAAAGCTATTGGGATCTGCAGGGCCAGGAAAAGGTCAAAACAAAACCAAGTAAAAGATGTAAGGTCTCAAAAGTGATTATACTGACCTTGCTAGCAAGCAAAAACGGCGGCCACTGTATTATCTTTAGTCCAGGATCAGAGGAATAAGGAACTAACAATAAATCTGTCTCCCTGTAATTAAGGAAAGCCAGTTTAGTAATGGGTGAAAAGAAATTAAACCAAAATTATTATTAAAAAAAATGTTGCTTCAAGGGCCTTTCCTGTCACTTATTAGATCTTCCTCACGGAAGCTACATATCACTTCATTCCAAAGTTGAGCAAATTTTGCAGCTTCACTTCTCCTGCTTGCTGTAATCTGCAGGCTTAAACACAGATATAACTATCACAAACCAATCTACCTAATTACCAATATTACTACTCATCTACAATCTAAGAAGAAGTAACCTCTGCAAAACGCTTAGACAAAGAGAAACCCCTTTTCTGCGACTTATCAGAGGGCACCAGATGTGTGTTGAATGCACCAGGTAAGCACTGGAACCTTGACCTTAGCATCCCCAGAGTTCGGATCTATAAAACAGAAGCCCGGTCTAATCAGCAACAAAGCTTATCAAGCGAGTTAGTAGAAATAATCTAACGGGTAGTATGGCACAAAGTCAAGAGACAGCAATTTCATTAAGATGTAATGAGACAATTGCCAGGTCGCAAAGCTGGCTGGTGAAAAGGATCCTAACTGTTCTTACTACAAAGTTGACGTAAGTTCGGTGTAACAAGCCACAAGTTTAATCCACAATTGTGATCTAAAGAAGTTCAATTAATTTAATTCTAAGATAAGTATCCATGCTCACTGGCAAGAAGTGCAGCAAATGCCTTAAATGATGTAGAACAGAATCAAAGTGCAAAAGGTTACCTCTCCTAGACGATCAAAGGCCCCGATAATGCCTCCACACAAAGTCGAATATATTGCATACCATATTTGAGTGTCCATAAAATAAACCTGCAAAGAAAATGGGAGGTCATGAGATGTTTCACTGACGACTGCAAGAAGTTTCATTCGCAAAATCGAGCAACACATAAACTATCGGGTCAAAGTGTGTGAGGAAAGATATAGAAACGGACCATGACAACCGGTGCCCACAGTGACAAAACCGCTCCGTAGTTGTTTTGCGCTGTTTAGTGACAAGAGAATAATTAGCACAGAACAAAAATTTGAAAATCAGGAGAAAAGCAAGAACTAGTACCGTTAGGGAAAAATTCATGCCATTCATAATTAATGCGATGAATGCTCATTATGTCTTTTGTTGGCTTCACCAGAGGTTTAATCTAGGAAAGGGAAAAATGGAAATTAATAAAAACCATCCATCATATCTTGTCAAAAACAATGAAAAAAAATCACTAAAAATATGAAACCTGGACAAAAAAGCTGAATGCAAACTTGGAACCCAAAAGTATCACCCAGAAAAGTGTGTATCTGAGAATTTCATAAACAAATCAGAACAATAGTGAATACTTCAACCAAAAAGTGTAAATTGCAATTAACAGTTCTTTTTGTACTCACTTTATAAGTGCAAACTGGCTTTCATGCATGCCTCTCCCTATATATATTCTTGGCTGCAGATAGATACATTACGTTCATTATTATACAGATATAACTAATTTTTACAGGTTCTGGCAAAAAATATATAAAGCTGATAAGGAGGAGAGCAATGCAAGTACCTGTGACCACCACAAGAGGAACCGAATAATATGCCAGTCTGAATTTTCGATCCAACGTCGGAGCATTGGAAGAATGAATAAAGCAGCTACTAGCAAATTTGGAAGCAAATACACGGCAACAGCCAAGATGTACAGAGGGGGAACACCATTTATTTGCTTAAGAAACGATAGCATATCTCTAATTTGGGCAGGCGCAACCGTGAAGGAATGCACATAAAACATCGGAAGGATTATAGCCCATGCAACACTAACGATCATCTTCAGAAAATTTCTCAGCACATCCGTAAATTTCCACCTATGATATCCCGGAAAATTTAAAAACAGGTCCAGAATACCTAAAATGAAAAGGCCAGAAATAAGTAATTAATAAAAATCATAAAATATATTATCGATTTCTTAAGGTTAAAACTTATAGAACTATCTGTAGCACACAAAACAAACATGAATGTCCTCCATACAATATCATATATCTTACGATGTTAGCAAGAATAACATTGATGTTCAGCTTTTTTCGGGTTCAGGCATATCGATATGTTACATTTTTATTTAATCTGAATCAAACACTCAATTTCAGGTAAAGGTGAAAATGAAAAGAAAAGAAAAACATCTAATAGAGAACCTCTTATATAGCATCAAGGAGGGCATAAAAGTAACCGAGTAACCATGCAAGTAACTACTAGCCAGTCAAAATAATTACACCGAAGATTTTTTTTTTAATTACATCATCAAGCAAATGAGAAAAACTATTAAAAAGAAAGAAAATCAACTAACTAGGGATGTTGAGGTTGTAAGTAAAAACATCATACTTTGAAGTAAGCGAAGAAAAGCTGCTGTGATGAATATACTCGATAGGTGGTAGAGGACATCCTTTTGAAAAATGTCTATCGGTGAAATCCCTTTCCAAGCAATAATGATCATTGCCTGTAAAATAACCAACTCAAGACTACTAATATGAGCACCAAAGAACATGAGAAGATTAAAGACCAGTTATAGTTCCATTCTGTTGCAAATTTGAAATTTCGTACCTGTAGAACGAGAACATAAAATGTCCATAGTCGATCAAAACTTCTAAAGATGTGCCAATAGGTTCGGCTTTCAACAAAATATGATTTCCCCGTGCTTCCAGATTTTCTTTGAGGAAGCCCCTTTCTTCCCTGATACCACTATCGTATGAGAGAGTAAAAAATAAAGGGAATTGGGGGAAAGTAGGATAATAGCTGAGAAGGTAAGAGTACCTGTGTCAAATCACGAGTTGATTTGAAAAAATTACCATCATCACGCATTGGCCAGCCAAGAGAGAAGCAATCGGATGACCTGAAAACATATAATCAAATGGAAGAGTCAAGTTCAGATAGCCCCAAAATAGTCAAATAAACTCAAATTTTCCACAGATTGATGTGAACGCCAGCAGACCAGAAATACTCATTCAGGTCATCGTAATTGCACCAAGCTGAGTGAGGAGCTTTCCCATTTCTGCTCTTTTGCGCCTCCTAGAAAATCATACAAAAAGACGTCATCACACCTAAAACATGCATGAGCTTAGAAACTGGGTGACACTGTCCATGTTTGGGCTATAGAACATACCTTTTCAATAACACGGTAAATGGGTGTTATAACCTTACGTAGAAATGCCTCATCATCCCCGCCATATGATGGCTTAATATTTTCACCAGTAACTATGCTGACATTTCCAGCCAATAGGCCATGGAGTTCATAAGCCATCTACACAATCCATATTGGAATATGTCACTGATACGGAAGAAAAACAGAATTCCAATACGTAACTGTTAAATAAAAAGGGAAAAGGAAAGCCGTCAAGTGCCACTCACATTATGGAAAATATAGCATAAACATTCCGGTAAGAACCGAACGTTTGCTGCTTCACCCCAGATGAGAAGATACAAACCCATGTACAGAATTTTCCTCTGTTGTATCTCTTGCTGACCTTGAGGGAGCCTACACCGATACAAGAAGCAGATCGAGCATAAGATCAAAATTCAAACTACAACATCATAAAGGAAATAATACTGATGATACTGATATATTAGCAAGCAGGTAATAATTTGCACAAAAAATACTGATATATCTCACCTTAAACTATGCTTTCGTCCCAAAAATTTGCACCAAATCTTATAGTTCTTGAAGAGCTTTTCCATAACTATGTCAACAGCTCGATCATCAAGCTGCATAAAAAAAGGAAATAAGTTCCGCAGCCCAACAATTGGAAGGATAAGAGTAATTTCCTCCAAGATTGGTGCTTAGAGTGAGAAAGAAAATCCAAAAAGTAGAGACAAAAGAATGAGTTCATGAAGGCAACACATGAAATTTTCTCAATGATATATAAATTTAACACCAAAAAAAAAAGGGTTAAATGTGGTCAATGGGTGAAGATGATGCTAAAGCAGCTGAATCCTAGATGCTATAAAACTCAAAAGTGAAAAATAGAGATTAGAATATTAATGCTTGCCTTGTTAAGTGGTTCAGCCTTGGGATGGAGCCTTATGTGATTATTAGCTAGCAGCAAAATCAGATGCTCCCTCTGATTTCTGACATTGTCTCTCTACAGCAATCCAAAGAATCAAATTAAATACGCAGGTCTTAAAAGACATCAAATAATGACTAATCTATTAGCATATCTTATACTCTTAATTGAAATTATACACGTGCCTGGAAACCGAACATGGCTCTTAGCCAATCAAGGAGGTCTAGGTCTCCAGCTTTCTGCCTGTGCTGTTCGAATGAACTAGGCCAATTCAAACCACGAGTGTTCCTCAAGGCAGCCACAGAAGCCTTGACCTAGTAAAGACAGGAAGCGAGAAAAGGTAAGTACGGAGAAACACATTGCTGAATTCATCAAGAAATAGCAGAAGTACCTCTTCAAGCTGCATAACAGACTGCGAGGCCCCAGCTGCATCCAGAGGAAGAATGTTGTACGGCGTATAAATTTCCGTCTTTTCTTGGACATCTCTTGCAGCCGCTATAATCTGTTCACAGAAATTTCTTGGATGACACAGGTAAATTCTGTATATGCTGCAGAATTAAAGTACAGCAGGAGACATTGGACTGACCTCGGGAGCAACTTCTTCAACTTTCTCACTCTTGTTAACGGCACAAAGCACCTCAAAAAGCACTCCAGCTATCTGGTAAGCCTTTGCAAGCTGGGCTCTGTTTGAGAAATCGAAGTTAAATATATTCCTTCTAACTCAAGGAAAAGTGAAGGAAAAATAAAAAAGAAAGACTAGAAGCAATGTGAATAAACCTGTCTGCCTGCTCTCCTTGGTCAAGAGCTCTAACGTAATGTTCATAGTATTGCTGATAGAAGCTCTCGATTTCCCTTGCATCTGTCTTCTTAGCCCGAGTAGCAAGGCTTGACAAATTGTCCTGTATTCGAGAATTTTTATGTCAGTTGTCTGCAACTTTTTCATGGGAAATTCGATAATGTTTACAGACGCACATGCTAAAAATAAATTCAAAAAAAAAAAAAGGCAAGAATGACATTACACATTATACTAGCTTGTTTTTTGCTTACACACAGAAAAACATTTGGCTTTAAGCAAAAAACATTTGCTATGCGTACCGGACATTCAGATTGAATTGCTAATCAACTATATACTCTGGGACTCCATTTTTCACTATCAAGTATAGGTAAACTTCTTGTTTCATCTCTAAAATTTTTAAGAAGTTATAATTTGGTTTAACTTTTTATGACTAAAAGGTCTCAAAATTTTTTAAGATGTGCAAAATGATCTTTTTGTTAATATGAGTTAAAAAATAAACATAAAAATATCATATTAATTACATATATTTTAATATTAAGGGGTCATTAAGAAAAAAAAATATTGTTTAAACTTACATATATTATATACGTGATCTATTCTATCTAATTTTTAATATTTGTCAGTAAAAATGATCAAATTACACACTTTTAAAGACTTTGGGGACTTTTTAGTCACAAAAAAAAAGATTAGGGATCAAATCACAATTTCATTAAAAAAAATAAGGACCAATTCACAATTTCATAAAAAAAAATTAGGAACCAAATGACAATGTACTCATAAATATATTATACTTTATCAAGCGAACAAAATATATATCTCACTCAGGTACATAGTTGATAGAGGCCGGGGGGGCTTAACTTTTTTTTTCTTTAATTATATATACACATATATGAGTAAAATTACAGTAAGCCCCCTAAAAAATTGCATGAAGCCCCCTAAAAAGTAAAATATATTCTAGATCCTTAAAATTTGAAATCATTACCTAAAAAGACCCAATAGTTACAAGTTATAATTATAAAAGCCCCCTGTAAAATATTCCTAGCTTCGTCATTGATCATATTATGTACCAAAAGAAAAAAGAAAAAAGAAAAAAGAAAAAAGAAAAAGATAAATCACACTTTTTATCTTGATTTTAAATGTATTCGGAATAATAGTATGAATATTTAGACATAAATCTCCCTTTATTATAATAGCATAACTTAACATTAATTTTAAATATCTCTTTAGAGTTTAAACCTTCACCCCCACATTCAAAAAGTAAAAATAATGAAAAATCTCCATTTTCATGCCCTAATAATCCTCACAAAATTCACAATTAGATTGTTATCTCTGAGTTTTTCTTTTTAAAAAAAGAATTAAAGATCACTCCTTTTCTTCTCTCTTTTCTTTAAAGCAATTTTTTAAATTAAATATCTTTCTCATAGGACTAAACATAATTATCTAGCAAATGCACAACCTAATTGGTTCTTCGGGTTATTGGCATTGGATCCCTAATTTTATCATGCTTTAACAAATTGTGATTCTATTTTTTAATTCTGATATTTGACCTCCTAAACTTATCAAATCATTATAAAGTGGCCTCCATTATCAATGATGTCATATTGTTACGGTTCAAACCTTTTTTTTAGGGTGTTCAAACCATTTTATTATAATGTTTTAGCACATTAAAATTTTTATTAAAAAAATGAAAATTTGATTCAAACATTCTGTTCAAATCATTTACCCAAATTCACTATTAAGAACAGTTGTTAATTAATTTTTCATTTTTAATAAAAATAATTGTTTAATTATTTTTTTTAACATTACCATTATAATTTATGATTGGATGCGCTAAATATTTAATAAGAACACTTTAAAATTCTTTGTTTAAGAAAAGGTAAGAAATCCTTTTTTATTTCTTATGAGCAGAAATACTCAGTCACTTAAGGAAAAAACAAGGTCAATACATTGTTTAAAAAAGAAAAAACTAAAAACTAAAAAACTAAAACGGAAGTCAGTATCTAGAAAATGCATTTGCCTAAGGTGTGCAAATATATATAAACATTGAGCTCTCTTTTTACCACCTTTCCGCATATATCAGCTAGCGAGTATACGTATATGTGCAGAATAAATAAACAAAAGGAAAAAAATGCCCATAATCGGATTATTACGAGACGATAATTGATCGTCACATCATAATTCAGAAAAAATGATGAAATAGCATTCATCCTTATATAATAAAATACTATATATATGTACATATCAAAAGAGTTCAGTAAAATATATATATACATTTATCAAAAGGAGAACAATCTAGCGATAATTTATATGTAACTCTATTCTAAACAATTGTAAATTCTTGCACCCGTAAGTCAAAAAATGAAAAATAAACTTTTCTCAAAAAAAAAAAATGAAAAATAAACAAAACAAATGAAAGAAGGAGAAGAAGCAAATAATAAAACTTACCCTCTCCAGTCTTTGAAGAAGGGACGTCTTGAACTGCCTCACACCACGCCCGCTAGAGCTGGGATCCAACCTGTGTGCCTTCTCAAACGCATACACTCGACCTTATATTCAACCCCCAAAAAAAAAAAAGAACATTTTTTTTAAAATATATTATTTTTACATAAAATATGTTCATAATTCTCTGAAAAGGTTGATGAAAAATGATCCTTTTGTGTGTGTGTGTGGGAGAAGGGGTGGGGGGCTGAGGTGGGGAAGCTAATGGGCTTACAGAGATAGGCGACGCGAGAGCGCTCGTGCTCGATCTCCTTGGCGACGCGGAGGATTGGGGCGATGGAGGCGGCGAGTGAGGCCGGGACCACCTCGTTGTCGAACACCTCCGTCGAGAACGTCGTCGCGGCGGCGCTCCTCGACGGCCTCCTCGTCAGCCCCTGTGGCCCCGCCGCCGACTCCTGGTTCGACATCGCTCCCCACGCTTCTTCTTCTTCCACTCTCTATATGTCTCTTTTCACAATACCTGCCAAAAAAAGAAATAAAGAAAGAAAGAAAATCACGCTTTTAAATTAGCTTCCGAGAAATGAAAATCCGTAAGCCTTTGATTAATTTTCCCACGGTTTTTCCAGCTAGCCAAACAGGCAGTTAAAGAAAAACAAAAAACAAAACAAAACAAAATTAATCAATCAAGATTCTTAAGTTTATCAAATCGGGAGACGATAATTCATTTTTCAAGAACGTAGAAGAACCTGATCGAAGAAAGGGGAGGGGGAAATTAAGAACCTAATTTTCCCACGGTTTTTCCAGCTGAACAAACAGACCGCCAACGGAAATTGCAATATACAGACATGCAAACTAATCAATGACCTCCAACCAGAACAAGGCAAAGAAATCTCACGTAGAGACACAAAAAAAGAAATCAAAATCCAAAAACAAAAAAAAAAAAAAGAGGAAAACTAATAAAGAAACAAATCCATTGCCTTGCATGGAAGAACGAAAGAAATTAGAACGACGAAATAATCCCGAGAAAATGGTGAGAAAATAAAAATCGAAGAACATGAAAAAGAAGAAGAAGTTTCAGCTTACGTGCATTACACAAAACATGAAGCACGCAAGCCAGGGTCCCTTTGGCCCGCAATCGATGATATCAGAAGAGATGGAGAGAGAGACGATATTCTAGAGAGAGAAAGGAAATTAGGAAGGAGAGAGAGAGAGAGAGAGGAGTCTGTACGCACACACGTGGATGTTGTGAGGTGTGTTTAGGAGAGAATGTTAGAGAGAGAATCGGAGACGACGTTTTCGGACGTAGAGAGAGAAAGAGAGAGGAGAGAGAGAGAGTGATTGGAGGTCCGTCTTTCTCTTATATATACATATATATGTATAAATATATGTGTGTATATATATATGTTGCTGCTCTGTACGAGAGGAGCTTAATAGGTTGGACTTCTCTCTAATTTGCGTCTCTCTTTCGCGCGCTGGGTCTTGTCTGAGCTGTATTGTCAGAATAACAAACCAACCTTTCAAAGAGGGAAATAATTATTACAAAAACTTCCCCCTTGATTATTGAAATAAAGATTCATACTCTACATTTATTAAAATTCTAAAAATGGCCCTAAGATTTTGTAAATTACATTGAAATGTCTATTTGTTTTTCATTATTGGCTAAACAACCCTTACCATTGATTATTTGGATAGGGAGCATGAGTATTATCTATATAACAAAAATTTAATAATGTGTAAGATTAATATCTAAAAATAATTTTATATCTAATTCTATACTCTTTTTAAATACGAACTTAAGGGCATAATTCTAAAAGAATTATTCACTAAAAGAATATTAAAGAGAATTACATATATCTTAAGACATTTTGTGACCGGGTTGTGAGTACTGGCGAAGTTTTTTTCTTTTCTTTTTTTTTAAGTTAGACTTACATTAAACCAATATTTTGGATTAAAATAACAATTTGCAACTTTCTTGTTTCTTTTTTAACAGTTCGTCTCTCTTTTAAGGTTTTTTCTTATTATAATTTACGTATTTATATTTTTTTTTCCTTATACCAGTGAATCAAGTCTACGAAGTTGACAATCCATACAATAGTGATATTTTTATTTACTTGGCATTTTAAGTTAGAATCATATGCTACATATAAAGAGGTTTTTTAACGTTATTTAAGGCTCAAGGGATCTTTTCTAACATATATTTTATAAAAATATAAGGTAATTAAAATATAGAAGAAGGAAGTAAATAAATAAATTTACGGAAGCAAAAGGAAGTAAATAAATAAATAAATTTACAGAAGCAAAATAAATAAATAACATATTAACGACACTCGAGTAAATAACATTATAAAAAATGTTCGTATTCATAAATATATTATTTATTTTTACAGTTTTATAAATGTGTCATTTACTTATATATATGTTAGCACTATATGTTCGCGACGGAGGGGATTGGCTGCGAAAGATGGGTGGGGTTCGACGAAAGGGGTACGACAACGGGAAGTTCGCTTGCAATGAGATCTGGTTTTTGTTTATTATCTTATTTATTTAAAAAGTTATTCTTAGAGTTAACATAGTAATTTTGTACAAAACCGACATTATGTTACTCATTTCATTCAAAAGTTAACGGAAATAATTAAATTGCACCATTTTCAAAAATGTAGGGTCATTTTAGCTATTAAAAATAAAAGAATGATGATCAAAACATCACATACACTATAATGCAAGGACTAATCAAGCAATTAAGTCAAAAGAACAATATTAATTCAGTAATTCAGTCATGAATGTGGTTGAATTCTTTTGCCTCAAAAGTGTAATTGGAGATATAATACACTGTCAATCTCATTTTCTTTTTCTTTCAACTTTTTCTCTTTCTGCTTACTACTAAAACCAAAAATGGCCAATAAAAATCCCCATTTACGATTCAGGGCCTTTTTTTAAAATATGTGAGACCTTGGTAAAAAAAAAAAAAAAATCCGAATACCATCTGAGAATACCACTCAATTGGGTCGTTTTCACACTTTTTCTAAGATTAATATTGCCATAAAAGGGAATTTCTTGCCTAGAGACAGCACACCAATCTTACGTATGTCACAACCTTATCTGACATATACCTGTGTAGCATCGCAACGGTGATAGACGTTAATCGTTGCATGATGAATGCTTACTGTATCACACCTCTGGTGCTCCTCGTGACCTTTATAGACACTCTGCGATGTGATTAGTAAGAATAGAATAATTAAATAAATATATTATGATAACGATTTAGATTATAATAAAGAATAGATTTTTTTTTTTTTTTTTTTTTAGTTATTTTACATATAAAAAATGTAGGACCGATCTAAAGCCACATCCTTGCTTAGCCCACCTTCTTTTCGTTTAGTCCATATTTAACATCTAAAGAGAAGGTTCTCATATAACATCTATTATTTCTTTGAAGGGAAATTCTCGAAATGTCATCCAATTTAATAGAAGGCAAACCATAGTGACGCATCATAGTTGATGATTCTAAAAATAAAATTTTGTCACCTTGGTAAAAACTATGAAGTGCGTTCAATACTTGACAGATTTAGCAAGAGTCTGAAATAAATTTTGAAAAGGAAAAAAAAAAAAAAAAAAAACAAAATATTGTCAACTTAGTAAAAACTATGAATTGTGATCATATAATACTTGACAGATTTAGCAAAGAATTGGAATAACTTGTTTTAAAAAAAAAAAA
Source organism: Ficus hispida (assembly GCA_025413025.1). Taxonomy (NCBI): domain Eukaryota; kingdom Viridiplantae; phylum Streptophyta; class Magnoliopsida; order Rosales; family Moraceae; genus Ficus; species Ficus hispida. Next base: position 27,487,383 of record CM046372.1, read on the forward strand.
AAAAAAACATGTGAAATTTTAGTCTTACAATGTTCCCTTGGCATTTTCCAACTCCAATCCATCATCCTATTCCCCCTCCTTGTTGATTGCAATATATTATGATTTGTTTATGTCATATATTTATTACAAAAACGTATAAAAAATAATATATCTTACTTTTACATCATTATTATGATCGTGTAATTTGATATATAATACATTAATATATTTTACAATCATTATTATTTTCAACTCGTAAAAGTAAATTTTTTATATATGAATATTTTTTTTTCTTTTTTGAACTTGGATAGAGGAATTCAAACTCTTTATTTTAAGTAGATTAGATATAATATTATGTTAAACTATGACTGCATCACATATATGAATAATTTAAAAAAAAATATTTAATGATTATATGAAAAAAAAAGATATGTTCATTAATAATCAAATATTAAATTTGAATCTATTATAATTATGGCAAATATGCAAAAAATATATCTTTTGACAAGTTTGAAATAAATATATTACTCAATTAGAAAGCACTTTTTTAATCCAAAAGTCAAAATTGTGATAGGCACAAATTTGACATTCCATTGAAGATGCTCTTACCAAGAATATTTGAACCTAAAATCTCTTCTTAACACATCTCACCCTTATCTAGAGTTGTCAATTGGCGGGCCACCAATAATCATAATGTCACGGATAATATTTGGTCAAGCAGATACAAATAAGATATATTGGCTTGGCTAATCACGATACGAGGTGGTGAGATGTGTTAGGTCATAGTATTAATCAAATAGACTTGGCTGACAAGACATGATTTTAACATGAGTACAAAAAGAACAATGAAACACGATAGAGTCGTTGAGCACGATAATCCTATAAATGGTCTTTCTTTTCTTTCCAATTTGTCTATGTTCCTCTGGTATAAAGCTCAAGCTCTCTGTCTGTTTGGGTTGGATGTTGAGGGAGGTAGATGGGATGACAAAGAAAAGTTTGAGGAAGGGAAATGAAATAATTTTTTGGAGCTCTTTTTTTTTTTTTTTTTAGTTGTTTTAACAAAATGAAAGTTGATATTTATAATGGGTTGGTACGAGTAAGGTATGAAACTTCAGCAGGTCAGACCCAGTATGACACAAAAGCACGCATGAGCTTAACCAATTATGAACCCACATCACGATTGATATCTCTATATATTATCAACTAGACTACGATAAATTACTTCTTGATCCACCTTTCGAACTAAATAAAGTATTATAGACGGAATTAGACACTTGTTAATCTCTTTTACGTTGTTAATTAATTAGAATTTTCTACTGTAATAATCTCTCTCATTACTTCAAACAAATCAGTTGGAGATTTTTTGTTAAAGGTAATGGAATTTTAACAGTCGAGACCCTAAAACAGAAGTGGAGGGAACAAAACTTTGTGGTAATTCAATCAAAAAAAAAAAGAGAACAAAAAAAAAAAAAAAATCAAATGCAGGATAAATTCCAACAAAATAAAAATAGGACTTCTATTTTTTATTCTTTCTTTCGTTCTTTCTTTCTGTTTCAATTTGCCTACGTGGGAGGGAGTTGAGGAAAAATCTGACTGATTAATCTCTCATTTATAGAGTTTCTTTTTTCTTTTTCTTTTTTTTTTTTTCCTTGAAGAGTCGTTGGTTTAGTTATATTTAAAATTCGAAATTAATATGAATGATGTTTTAAAATTTAAAAATTTTACAAGAGAACAAACTTGAAATACGCTATATTAACTTGTTTAATTCTAAAAGGGTTAGCATGACTTATTTTCAAGCTTTTATTAAAGTAATAGAGATAAATTTATAATAGGATAAAAAAAAAATTATGCGCGATAAGGTAGTTTACTTCTTATATAGAAGTCGAATTATAAGAGTCTCCTCATGCCTCTATTTATATGATCCTAATTGTCAAAAACCCTTGCCAATATTTGCCGTAATATATAAATCTCTCTCCCTTTCTCTCTCTAGAATATTATACTAAGTGTATATTATATATCCAAGTCAGAAAAAGAAATTAAATTCTTGATTTAAATTCCATTTTTATTTTGTATTTGGAAATTAGATATGAGTCCCACCTAAAAATAGGAAATTAATTTTTTGATAAGGAATTGTTCTCACTATACCCTACGAAATAAATTCATTCCCTAAAAAATAGGAAGTAACTAACTCTATATCAAATATACCTATTCTTATTTAATTATTTTTTTATTTAAGATAATTTCGTAACTAAATAAATATATTCTCAATTCTTCTAATTTGTAGAAATAAACAACATAATAGGAATTTAATTCTCAAATAAATAATTCTTAATAGATTAGTAACACTGTTACTTAATTCTATAATTTAATTCCATGTATTTAAATCTTTTTTTTGAAATTAATTTCTATTTTTAAATTCTCGATAATAAACGTGACTAAGAAATTTACATATTTATTAAAAAAAATACAGTTTGTAAGTTAATAATATTCATCTTTACTAGGGGACAATATTGCAATCAATGGCAGAACCACAATATTGACAGTAATATTCCTTCATGGTTTGTAAATAATATAAGATCTTGACTTTATGGCAAATTAATGGACAAACCATCATCTTTAACGTTGCTCACAATAGAAGGGTAAAAAAAAAAAACCAAAAAACAAAAAACAAAAAACAATGCATTCTTTTTTATGAGAAAAAACAAAGCATTTTATAAGAGTTTGCAAAGAACGAAACTTGAAAAAACGATGTATAAAGTTGTTTAATTCTAAAAGGAGTCAAAGATGAATAGTTTTTAAGTTATTTTTGATAGTTGTAAAAATAAAATAAAAAAATAAGATATTTGGTATAAAAAGTTGGATAGCCACGGTTAGGTAGTTTACTTCTTAAAGGAGTATGATATTCTAAACCTTAAAGAAGTCGAATTATAAGAGTCTCTCCTCATGCCTCTATTTATATGTTCCTAATCCTTAATAAATATTTCTCAAAACAAGAAAAAGTATATATATATATATATATATAACACTTAAAAACACCTGCCAATATTTGCTTTAAATCTCTCTCCTTTTTATCCCCTAGGATAACAATTAATTGAATTTCCTGTAAAAATTCCTCTCCAACATGCATCCCATAGAAAGTAAGGTCTACATCTCCGGGAAAGAATCTCTAGACCCAGCTGATCCGAATCTTCCACGCCTTTGGTTCGCTTTCGGATTTCATGTCATTCACAGAATCCGTTCAGACACTACTCCGGCGAAAGAGGTCAAGATCCACGATTCCTTTCACGATTTCTATCACGAATTCGGCCGATTAATGCGAGCATCCTACAATGAATCAAAAGCCGTCATCGAAAGCATGCTATCGGACGTACAAATCCCATTCTCCGTCGGCGAGGAGAATGGTCAGATTCATTGGATGGAGCATGACGAAGAAAACGTACTACTTCTCGATAGCCTCGACGACGTGGCGATAAAGATTTTGAAGGGGGTGTTGCGCGTCGGCGTGGGGCACACGAAGGCCGAGATGATTGTCACGATTGATAAGCACACGATTATCTCGCGTGAAGAATTCGAAAGGTTGTTCTCCTCGTCGTCGACATTCGATAGTGATCAGAACGACAAACGTAAGAGATCAGGTGATGACGTACATTATAATAATTATGATTATGATTTCGATGATGAATGTCTGGCAATCGAGGACAGTTTGTTAAACAACCTAGATCGGTGTCCGAGGAAGAACAAGCAAAAAAAGTTGGCTCGTATGCGAAAAGTCTAGACTGGCGACGACGATTAGAGAAAGAGAGAGAACTAGTTTTCATGACCAGTTAATAGTAGTTCTTATTTATTTACGTAACATTAATTACTTGCTTTTAACGTAATTATTTGTGTATTTTCTGCTTTTTAATTCTGAATGTTATTTTATTTTATTTTATTTTATTTTTTTCTCAACAGAAACTAGAGGAAATTAAATATATATGGTTATATATATGCGCACGTACATTTACTAAAACATGAACAAACAGACTCACAAAGTTGGTATAAATGTTTGAATACATATGTTTGTATGTAAGTGTGTATATATATATATATATATATATATTTGTTGAAAGTATCCATTAAACTGTGTCACTAATTTCTTAAGAAATTCAAGTACTTAAAAAAAAAAAAAATTGGCAGAATTCCACAAAAAATACTTCTCAATGGGGTCACTGCAAAAAATAATAATAATACTAATAATAGAAATAAGTTTTTACTATAAGGGGACTTAGTTTGTATTTTAATTGTTAATTTGGAAAGCACGGTTATTAATTAATACTCCATTGCAGCTAAAATTTTAGAGTATCTTTAAGAATAAAAAACAAGTATTCTAAATTCAAACGGAAACGTGTGATTCACTCACTAATAAGTGACTCCGCTACTCAAAGGTACCAATTCCACAAAGCGAACATCATACACTGTCATTTTATAATAAAATATGATACCACTGATAATAAAATTCTGAAATTACGTTTTGTAAAATCCAGAAAATAGATTACGCTTTATATTTTGACAGTAATTCTCCTCATGAATTTGTAAATTATATCAGATATTGACTTTATAGCAAATTAACGGAAAAATCCATTAGCATTAATGTTGCTAAACAAATACTATCTAGAAGGGGGGGAAAAAGCATTAATTCGGTGAGACGCAAATATATAAACACCCAAATAATAAAGCAAGAAAGCAAACATTGACTTGGAGATTGAAATAACAACGAAGTAATTTCTATTATATATATAATTATTAATAGAAGAAGAAATTATCTAAATAATCATATTTTTTTTAATCAATATACACAAATTCCTCATTCTTAATTAACATGACATAAATTTTACATAATTTTAATTTAATTTTGCATCATATTGATTTAATATTAATTTTTCATGTCATTTTAATGGAATAATTTTTAAATTCGTATCATTCAAGTACTTTTCACTTTCTAGAAAGCATCATCCAGACACACAAATCTTGCCCTGCAAAAATAATTAATTAAAAATAATCATCCAAAAAAATAAAAAGAACCTACAAATTTTTGGGGTTGATATCTTGGGATTGAATCCCCTTTGTGATTGCAAATTTTAGTAACTAGCTATTAGGGGATTTTTTTTTTTTTTTTTTTTTTTTTGTTTTACCACTCCTTTGAAAATAGCCAACTTTAGTCTTTTTAAGATACTTTGTCTTTAAAAAAAATTACAATATTTTACAATAGTCTTTAAGTAACATACCAATAGTTCATCACTTACGACTTGGTGTACCAGTTCAATATAATTTGAATCCCAATTTTTTTATCTTTTCTTAAAAAGTCATCCAACTTTTATTATTTATGGTTACTATTATTACTTTGTAATTCAAACTTTAAAAGTTATGGGCATATACAGTCCAAATGGTTTTTTTTTAAATGTATAAATTTTGAAATAAACGAAACAAACTATATATATTTTTTTATCTGAGTATATTTTAAGTTTTTACACTTTTAACTCCAGCAATTCATTTTTTGATAATGCATTTGAATTGCTAGAATTAAAAAGTGTAAAAACTTGAAATGTTTTAGAATAAAATATCAATATGAGCTTGTTTCGTTCGTTTCGAAATTCTATTAAATTTCAAAAAATCATCTCATTTGGACTTGTAATGTAAAGTTATGGATTTTAAACTTGAATTACAAAACTACGAATGTAATTGTAAATGTGAAATTGAGGTTGATTTTTAAGGAAAAGATAAAAAATTGTGTTATAATTTTTGAATCCAAACCTTAGGTCCAAACACAGTTTAAGTTTTTTCATGGACGTTGAACTGTCAAGATTTCTTTAAGAACAATATGTACATATATTTAAAAATAACCTATGTATATGAATTTAAGTGTTAAATCTAAGCATGTATAAATGAAGCAGAATTATATATAAATTGACAAAAATGTGTACTTAATTTCTTTGGGTAATTCTACAATTATGTAAAGGTTATACTCTTAATTCCATAAAATTAGCTGAAAAGTGAATGGACACAAATCAAAGTTCTACACGAACAAAAATATACATAATCACACATTAGATCACATGTTTTCTTAATTACAATTATTGTTAAAAAATAATAATAATAATAATAACTTCACTACGATCTTGTTGCTCTCCTCACCGACGGGCTCCTTCCCACACTGGATCTCGTGTCCGGCCATCATACCTCGTCATCACTTGGGACCTCGACCTCTACAGGGATGATGTTGGTTTCATAAACCGATATTGGCAAAAATTTTAGCGGAAGCGTGAGATTGTGAACAACAAAACTTTCTCAAACATTCATCGTCGTTTTATAGCAATATTAATTTAATATATAAAAGAGGTAGAGAGTGAGATTTGTACCATCATTTGATTAACTCGACTCCATAAAAAAAAAAAAAAAAAAAAAAATTTGAACCTATGAACGATCTTGATCTTCAAGACCACATTCTTCCACACCTTTGCCTTCGTCACTTAATTAAATGAACGGGTAGGCATTCTTATTAAGGGATTGATTCACTCACTTACTTTTTAATGTCTTTATTTTAGCTCTCAACACATGAGAAAAAACAAAGAGTGTAAAAGAGAACTTTCTCTATTTGAGTTTCTTATTTGACCAAAAGTCTACAATAAAAAAAAAAATCTTGAACCAACATTTTTTTTTACCTTGATATAAATCTCATTTATAGAATAAGGTAAACTACCCAAACCATCTATCTTGAATTTTAAATATTCTCAATATTTAAAATTAAGATCAATAAAAAAAATTAGGAACTTATTATATTATATTCAAAATATAATGTAATAATATATATATAAGTATATCATATATATATATTAGTATATATCTATTATAAATATTTAATTTAAAATCTAATCTTGAATATAAATATTCATAATCTCATAAATAGAAAACTAGTAGATATCAATATGCACACTTATGGGTCCCACCTATCAGTGGTAGGTGTACATACAGTGGGTCTCACTCATTGTATCATCCAATTTTAATATTTAAATAATCTCTATTATTTAAATGACATAATTAATTCTCAATTAATTGTTTGGATAACAAATAAATATTTGTGATAATAAAATAATAAAAGTATATACCCTCTTTTAAATTTTATATCATACATTTAGTGAGCTAAAAAAACAATCCATCAAATATACTTGTTCAACTGCTAACGAAGGTCGTGCGGTGAATTATGGACCTATAACTTTAAGCTCCGATAAATTTGATAATTAATCAAACTCTTTGATTAATTTATCAATTTTATTATTCTCAAAGTTACTCCACTAAAAACTTGGAAGTGCAGTCTTGAAATTACAGATATATAATTACTCAAAGAACAGAGTCGTCCATTTGATATAGTCATTACATATAGATCGATCTTCCACAAATAATCTATAATTAGAGCAAGGTAAAACCGCCTAAGCTCTCTAATTACATCTTGATCCTTGAGTGCCATTGATTCGCTAATGAATTATAAATTCATGAGGTTAATCATAAATTGAGCGCTTATACCATTCAAACCCCAAAGCAAAACACAAGAGAATTATTTATCTACTTCTTAAAGAAGAAAGAATGTATTCCATCTTATAATATTAACATTCCCGGCTACTTACTTTATTGTATCTCCAAAATATAAGGAAAAAAATTTGATACTCAAATCCGTACCAAGTAAATCAAAGACATGATTCCTTAAATAGAAGTCTGCTAATAACTCAGGATTAAGATCATTCTATATATCACCATCGGTAGACGCGATTAGAATCCACTATACTTAATGGAAATTATCAGCAATCCACATCATGTCACGTGCTCAATCCTACATAATCACATTATGTACAGTGCACTCATTTAATATCTCGCTACATTAACGGTTCAGATAAAATTGTTTCATTCTTAATGATATGCACTTGTGATATTCAATTAAAGATTCTATACTTTAATTAGATAATCAATTAAATAACTGATTATATATCACAGATCATTTTAATTATCATCCTTAAATATTATCCTCTAGTGTATAAATATTATATATAATATTTAAGGTCACATAAATATTTATGAAATTTTAATGATATTTATTAAGTAATAAACATACATGTATTTAGCAACTATAATGAAATAAAATACTTATTTATATAAATCGCACAAAAGTTGTAGCATTATATACTTTATGAGCACCAATCTTAACAGACGATTGGGTGAGTGAGCTCAGATATAGATTGCATGGACCTCGATCTCTATCACCGTCTGTCGCTGCTGTCGCCGTCGAACCATTGGAGCCCCTCCGCCTCGCTAGCCATTGCGAGGAGCCCTCATAGTTGCTGATAAGTTAGTTTTAGACTAATTAATTGGGTACTTTTAACTTATTATTTAGTTGGTTTTCAATTTGTTTCTAGGTTTTTCACTTCGTTTTATTTCTTTTGTAGGATTTAGGTAAAAAGATGGATTCGTTGATTTTGACGCGATTGGAGCTAAAATAGAGCATTTGGGATGCTTTGGTGTGAAGATTGAGTTTTGAAGAGTATTGGGCACCTACGTATCAATTTTATGGGGCCTAGGCACTTGAATTGAGTTTTCCAGTACAAAAACCGAGAGCTTAGGGCTAGGCATTGTTTCAGTAGCGCCTAGGCGTCAAAAGAGATTTCCTTCTACATACCAGTTTAAGGCCTAGGCGCAGAAAAAGAGGGCCTAGGCACAAATCGTGAAAACCAGTTTAGGGCCTAGGCGCAGAAAAAAAGGCCTAGGCGCCAATGCGGAATTACGCAAGATTTGTTTTGATTCTCCAAATTTGAAATTTAAATTTCAAATCTTTCGACCCTTGGTTATAAATAGAATCTTTTTAGGGTTCGAAATAGGAGAATTTTCACACAAAAAAAAAAAAAAAAAGAGAGAGAAAAAGGAGAGGAAAACAATTGGTGACTTGGAGAAGAAGATTAGCAATTCCGGAGACGGATCGCAACAATTCCGATTCATAAATCAGTTCTTTTCCTTTTCTCATCATGTTTAGAACATTATTTAGGATTTTGTTTAGTTTCATTATGAACTAAATTTCTTTTTCTAGGCTACGATGTAGCCGGATTATGATTGTTCAAATTCACTATGGTTTAATTCAATTTTGATGTTTATTCATATCTATACTGAGTGTTTAATCTATTTTAATGCTTGTGAAAGTATGCGCGCCGTTTTTCAATGAATTGTGATTCAATTTGAGATTGAGAAATGATAGTTGAATTAGACTTTGATCAAATACCATGAGATTGTCGTAGGATAGATATATCTATGAGGCTTGTGTGATACTATGAATTTCTTGTTCTTAATAAATCATGATAAGTTTGGAGTTTGAGACCGAGAGGTGAAAAATGGCTTGTTGTGGTAGTTTGCTAATGCTTGAGAAAGATTAGTGATTACATTAGAGAAGTTTGTCATCAGCATAGGAATAAACAATGGTTGATTAAATTTGGTGTTTTGATCAGGATTAATTTGGTAAAATCGGAAACCCTAGATATCCTAATATATTGAATTTCTCCTTGCTAAATTTTGCGTTGTGTTTATTTTAATTTTATTTAATTTTATTGCATTTTACAAATTTATAGTTCAAATAAAATTGGGATTAAAGTAATTCTGTAATTAGTAGTATATAGTCTTCGTTGGGAATGATATCTTTTCATCACTTTATTACTTGAACCGGCTCGTACACTTGCGAAATAAACTTATCAGTTACTCAGAGTATGTTGGACAATGGGAAAAAAATAACATTTTTATGGGTTTTTTTTTTTTTTCAATGTAATCACACGAGAATGTTTCATAATAAGTTTGATGCATTTTTTCAATCTTGACGTCAAAAATTGATCAAAAGTTGATAATTTTTACACTGGGGTAAAGCAAGCTTACCCCATTTTAGAAGTCCCCAATTTCTTTTTTGCATATTAATTTCTTTCTTTTTTTTGCACCTTTAAAAAAAAAAAAAAAAAAACCCAATGACCCAAAACAGGCCCAACCCGCCTACAGCTCCACGCATTTCGTCTGCGGACCCCCAACCCAACCAGCGTTTGAAAAACTTGAACCGCAGCGTCTTGAAACTGTCAACTCGCCCACATGTTCACTCTTACAAAAGACAAGATATTGATATCATGTAGTACAAAATAATTACAAAGAAAAAGGTTCCAAGAAACGGTATAAAAAATCATGTTTTTTTGATGAAAAAAAGAAAGAAATTTCTATTTTACTTTTACCCCTTTGAACATTCTCCTTTTCTCATCACCCAATTAAATAATTGTGATGTCCATTTTTAACATTTTTTTTTCAAACCCGGATAAAACCCTAAACAGCTAAAACCTAGCGAACTCTTCACAGCCTCATAACATCTCTCTCCCTCTTCATTCTACTGATGCTCGCAAAGCTAGGTTGTCCCAGCATATCATCTAACATCTCGACTTTCGTGAGTTAGGATATTTAACATTTTTTCTATAGAAATTTTGTAAGTTTCGGATATAAAGGGGCAAAAAGGAAAATTAAAAAAAAAAACCTAAATAAGAAAGGATTTTATTGAGTATCAGCTGAACTGGAGGATTCCACATTTGATAAAAATGGCGGCCTCGGACCTTGACAAACATGAAATTACAAAACATTACGCATAACGAAAGGTATCATTGCTTAATGAATGTCAATCATCCATGTATTTCTTTTTTTTTTTTAACTAATTATAGATGAGAAATGCTAAGTATAGAAGGAAGTTCAACTGGCACATCCAAAGTCCGCCACATTTTACTTTTATTTATTTTTTTTGTGTTGAACATTAATCTTTGTTATTAAATTCCAGTCTTTTTAATTTTATAATGACCATTAGGTTGTTATTATCTCTAGTTCATTTTTTTTAAAGGATAAATCTAAATATTTTATTCAACCAAGCAAAAGTCTGCTTTTACATAAAATTGGATTTAACAAAGGAAGTGGGCTATCATATTTCTTGGCATAAAATGTAGTAAATATTGTCACTATGATCATGAACAATGGTTTCTCTAATATCGTTCGTAATTGAAGCCTCCGAAGATCTTAAAGCCAAACAACGCATATCACGCCTGCACTCAGCGCATCCAACTCAAGGAAAAAAAAAGAAAAAAGAAAAAGGAAAGTAGTAATTTAATGCCTTTCTTTTCGCATTCTATTTCAAACCTAGTTAAAATCACGATTAAAATCTAGCGGTCTCTTAATAGCCTCTTAATGTCTATCTTTCTAACTCTTTCACTTTGTTGGAACTCACGAGGAAGTTCGCCTCACGGTATTGTCTTACATTGCGACTCTCACGAGTTAGGATGTTTAGCATTTTTTTTCTATTGTATTTTGTTAGTTTGTAACAGAAATTAGAGTGATATGATTATTACTTTTCTCCTCCCAACATGAAAAAAGAAAAAGAAAAAGAAAAAAAGAAACCTAAATAAGGAAGGATTCTTGCAAACTTTAGTACGTAGAAAACTTAGCTGAAGAGGCGAATTTCATATTTGATAAAAAAGAAGACCTACGTATGCATGAAGCAATAATGATAAATATAATTGCTAATTCGGTAATAACGATTATTCAAATTTTTTCACTAATCAGAAATGAGAATTGCTAAATATAGAAAATCGTTCAACTGTCATCTCTAAAATTCACAAAAAAAAAAAAAAAAAGGTCATATTTTTCAGTCCTAAACCATTTATCAGACAATAACGATATACCCAAAAAAGCAATGATTCGAACTTACCCTCTTTAATGTCTTCTTAGCAAGATAATTGCATGATTCGAATTTCAGAACCGTTCGACAAATGAGTTCAAACTTAAAACCCAGAATTCCATGAACTTTTTTTACATTTTTTTTGGTTTTGTTCAAACTTATAAATCAAACAAGTTATACGACGAATCAAAATTGAGTAAAGGATGGAAAAGAGGCCAAAATGAATAGTGGACAGTGAGTTTGTACTTTACTATTTTTGTAGTACTGCGCGCTTGTTTTCGAATAAAAATTGAAAATGGAATCAAGATTTCTGTATTTTTTCGGGAAAAATTTCGCGCCAAGCTCCAAATTATTAAAAAAATTGAATAAATAAACAGCCCCAATTCCCCTTTCCCGCCGTTATTGCAATAAAATAAATTTAATAATAAAAAATAAATACAATAAAGAAAAAATGGAAGAAAATAAACTAGACCTGACCTCTCTCTTCCTCTCCCCGCCTCCTCCGTTCCTTATTACTGTCTTTCTCTCTCTCTCTCTCTATATATATATATCTATATATATATATATTTTTTTTTTCCATTGCTCCAGAGTTCAGAAAAAAAAAAACCCTATTCTACAATACAGTTCGTTTGAAGTCTGGGTTTTGGAAGCAGAAGAAGAATGGGATCCGCAACGCTTCTGGAATCGTCCGCCATTTCTGATCAAACCGGTAATCTCACTTTCTCTCTCTTCGATTTTTCTGATTTTTTCCTTCCATGTTCACTTTCTTGATAGAAATGAAAATGGTGTGTGTTTTTGTTTTTTTTTAATCACTTGATCTTTGTTTTCTTCTTTGCATGTGGTCTGTTTTCTCTCTCTAAAACTGGGTTTTTTTTGCCCCTCTTTCTCTCTCTAAAATCGATTTTTGCAATCAAATTGAAAATGGGTATTTTGTAATTAGGAGGAAAGAAGAAGAAAAAGAGCAAGAAATCTGAAACAAGTGAGTCCAACACCACCAAAGGAAGAAAGAGGAGTATTAGTTCCCAGGCCGATGAGCCCGAAAACCCGCCTTGTGGGTCCCGCAAAATGCCGCGGCGAGCCGCCGCCTGTACCGACTTCAAGGAGAAGGTGGTCCGATTGTCCGACAAGTCCTCCATTGTCGAGACCAAGGAGCGGCTCGTAGAGGAAGAAATCCTTGCCCTGCGTCTCACTTGTCCACAGGACACTGACCAACTCGAAGCCCGCCCCAACCGAAGGCTCTCCGATTTCATCATCCACGATCAGGAGGGCGTTCCGCGGCCCATCGAGATGTTAGAATTCGATGACATGTTCATCACCGGCCTCGTTCTGCCTCTTGATGAAGCATCTGATAAGGACAAGGACAGAGCTGGTGTGAGGTGCCAAGATTTCGGCCGGATAGAGACGTGGGATATCTCCGGTTATGAAGACGGATCCCCCGTCATTTGGCTTTCCACCGATGCCGGTGATTACCACTGCCTGAAACCCGCGCCCGGTTACAAGAAATTCTATGACCTTTTCTTCGAAAAGGCGCGTGTCTGTGTGGAAGTTTACAAGGTAGCCTCCAAATGTTTAGGAGGGGAAACTGATTTTTGCCTCGATGAGTTGCTGGCTGGCGTTGTCCGTTCAATGAACGCTGCAAACACGAGCAAGAGCTTTGCTGGTGGGGCATCTGTCAAGGACTTTATCGTTTCGCAGGGCGAGTTTATATATAATCAGTTGATAGGATTGGATGAAACATCGAAGAAGAGTGATCACGTGTTTGCTGACTTGCCTGTTCTTGTCACCTTAAGAGACGAGTGCAGAAAGCACCAAGCTTTTGTGCAACCACCGAAAGGAGAAGGGATTTCTTCGGGTGGGGCGTTGAAGATCGGTGGTGATGAGACCAAAATGAGCACATCCGGTTTGGCAGATGAAGATGAGGACGGCAAGTTAGCAAGGCTGTTGCAAGAAGAGGAGTATTGGCAATCGATGAAGCAGAAAAAGGGTCGGGGTATGGCCTCTTCCTCGGTTTTGAGCAAGTACTATGTCAAAATTAATGAGGACGAAATCGCGAATGACTATCCACTTCCTGCTTATTACAAGACTTCAGCTGAAGAAACTGATGAGTTCATAGTATTCGACAATGATATAGATGTGTGCTATCCCGATGAGCTCCCTCGAAGCATGCTTCACAACTGGTCTCTTTACAATTCGGACTTGAGATTGGTCTCGCTGGAGCTTCTTCCCATGAAGCCTTGTGCAGATATTGATGATACAATCTATGGATCGGGGATTATGACAGCGGATGATGGGAGCGGATTTTGCCTTGATGATCATTCTTCAAGTGGCTTGGGAGTGCAGACTGTTGATGGGATGCCAATCTATCTGAGCGCTATAAAAGAATGGATGATTGAATTTGGCTCCTCAATGATCTTCATATCTATTCGAACCGATATGGCCTGGTATGTTTTTTCGTTTCTCATCATGTTCGAGTTTGAAAATTAGGATGGTTTATGCTAAATGATGTGGAATACGGTTAATTTCAAAGTTATTAACTAGCTTGTTTTTAAATGTCTTTGAAACTTATTTAGGTATAGACTTGGAAGGCCATCAAAGCAATATGCTCCGTGGTATGAAACTGTTCTGAAGACTGCAAAGCTTGGTATAGGTATTATTACTTTATTGAAGGAGCAAAGCCGAATATCGCGGCTTTCATTTGCCGATGTTATTAAGAGGTTATTGGAGTTAAAGAAAGATGACCGCGCTTTCATTTCATCTGATCCCGTGACCGTTGAAAGATTCGTGGTGGTTCATGGGCAGATAATACGGCAGTTGTTTGCCGAATTCCCAGATGAAAAGATAAGAAAGAGTGCATTTGTGCTGGGCCTTGAAAAGAAAATGGAGGAGAGACACCACACTAAATGGTTGGTTAAGAAAAAAAAGATGGTGCAGCTGAAAAGCGGACAGAATTTGAATCCGAGAGCTGCTATGGCACCTGTGGCATCCCAGAGGAAGGCTATGCAAGCGACAACAACACGACTGATCAATAGAATTTGGGGGGAGTACTACTCAAATTTCTCTCCTGAAGATTCGAACAACAACGAAACAAAGGAACAGGAAGAAGCGGAAGAGCCAGATGAAAATGAGGATGAGGATGCCGAAGAGGACTTGGAAGCCTTGGAGAGAGAAGCAAAGCCTCTTGCTGTTGTGAAAAAGACCAAATCCTGCTCTGTTGAGAAGGAGATTATTGTGTGGGATGGGGAGCCTGTCGGAAAAATGAGTTCTGGCGAGCCTCTTTACAAACTGGCCATTGTTCGTGGTGATGAAATTGTCGTGGGAGGTTCTGTTTTGGTGGAAGTTGAAGAACCCAATGAACTGCCTGCTATATATTTTGTGGAGTACATGTTTGAGGCATTGGATGGGAGCAAAATGTTTCACGGAAGAATGATGCAGCGAGGATCGCAGACGGTTCTTGGCAATGCTGCTAATGAGAGGGAGGTGTTCTTGACAAACGAATGCTTAGACATCGAATTGGAGGACGTTACACAGAACGTTGTCGTGGATATCAGGTATAAGCCGTGGGGACATGAGCATAGGAAGGATAATGCAAATGCTGACAAGATAGACAGAGCAAGAGCTGAAGAGAGGAAGAAGAAAGGTTTGCCTGTGGAATACAACTGTAAAAGCTTGTATTGGCCTGAGAAAGGTGCTTTCTTTAGCCTTTCTCCTGATACTATAGGCTTGGGTTCTGGTTACTGCCACTCCTGCCGAACAAAGCAAGTCCAGAAAGAAAAGGAAGTCTTCAAAGTAAATTCGTCTAAAACTAGTTTGGTTTACAATGGAACTGAGTATTCTGTTCATGATTTTGTGTATGTAAGCCCTTGTCATTTTTCCGAGGAGAGGACGGAAAATGGAACTTTCAAAGCGGGAAGGAATGTTGGTCTAAGAGCATATGTCGTGTGCCAAATACAAGAGATAATAGTCAAAAAAGAAACCAAAAAATCCGAGGCAAAATCTACTGAGGTTAAGGTGAGAAGATTTTACAGGCCAGAGGATATTTCAGCTCAGAAAGCATATGTTTCCGATATTCGTGAGGTAAATATGCCAACTGAAATTGCCCCATTTTTAATAAACGAAACTATTGCCTCTAGAAAAGCTTGTTCGCGTCTGTTTCGTATTCTTATGGTCATAAAACTCTGTCTTACTAAAGGTTCCTATGACTTTAATTTTCAGTTGTACTACAGTGAAGAAACAGAAGTTTTGGTGGTTAATACTCTAGCAGGAAAATGCGAAGTCAGAAAGAAGAGCGATGTTCTGCCAGTGTGCAATGCTCCTTCCGTGTTTGAGCATATTTTCTTTTGTGAACATCTATATGATCCTCACAAAGGATCGCTGAAGCAGGTAGTTTTTTGCTTTACATTTCACATGACACACTTGCACATATTATTCACCTACATATAATTTCTTTGGACCATTGGACAGTTGCCTGCTAATATCAAGCTAAGGTACTCAACTGCAAACTTGGATAACGATGCTGCAGCAGCTAGAAAGAAGAAGGGCAAGGGTAAAGAGGGAGAAGCTGATTTAGAAACGGAAAAGCAAAGAGAAGTGTCTCAGCAGAAATGTTTGACCACGTTAGACATTTTTGCTGGGTGTGGCGGCTTGTCAGAGGGTTTGCATCATTCTGGTTAGTCCCAGTACTCTTTTATTATCTCTTTCATCATTTTGCCAGTTTATTGCCATTGCACTTGCTGATCATGATCTTCAATTCCGTAATTATAAAAATAGGTGCTTCAAAAACGAAGTGGGCCATAGAGTACGAAGAACCAGCCGGAGATGCATTTAAACTCAATCATCCAGAGTCATTGGTTTTCATTAATAATTGCAATGTGATTTTAAGGTAGAAGATGAAACAACTTGAATCCTCTCTAGTTCGCAAACAATTTGTGTCAGTTCTAACTTGTAATGCATTGCAGGGCTGTGATGGAGAAGTGTGGGGATACCGATGATTGTATCTCAACCTCTGAAGCTGCTGATTTAGCTGCAAAGCTCGACGAGAAGGTAATTAGTGATTTGCCATTGCCAGGGCAAGTGGATTTCATCAATGGAGGTCCGCCATGTCAGGTATGTACGGATCCTGGCTTTTTCACACAATTCTCATCGTTGATTCTTGACGAACTTGTGGGCTAATAACTAAAGGAGGAAACTATGTTTTTCAGGGATTTTCTGGGATGAACAGGTTCAACCAAAGCACTTGGAGTAAGGTTCAGTGTGAGATGATCTTAGCATTCTTATCCTTCGCGGATTACTTCCGCCCCAAGTATTTCCTCTTGGAGAATGTGAGGAACTTCGTTTCCTTCAACAAGGGGCAAACATTCCGTTTGACTCTGGCGTCTCTTCTTGAGATGGGTTACCAGGTATACATTAATTGCATTATTTATCACAGGTGCTTTTTTTTTTTGTTATGCGAGTGTCTGTTGTGAGGACATGTTTCTCAGGGCTCGTGGGCTTGTTTGTGAGAAGGGAATTTATTAGTGCAAATGCTGATTTGGTTAAGTGGTCATGTAGGTGAGGTTTGGTATTCTGGAAGCTGGAGCCTTTGGTGTTTCTCAGTCACGAAAGCGAGCATTTATTTGGGCAGCGGCCCCAGAAGAGGTACTTCCAGAATGGCCAGAGCCAATGCATGTTTTTTCGGCCCCAGAATTGAAGATCACGTTATCAGGAAATTCGCAATATGCTGCTGCTAGGAGCACTGCAAATGGAGCTCCTTTCCGAGCTATTACTGTGAGAGATACAATTGGGGATCTTCCAGCTGTAGGGAATGGAGCCTCCAAGACCAATTTAGAGGTATTTATGATTGGATTTCTCGTGGATTTTCTTTTCAAGGACGAAAGTTTGTGTTAAATATTTGTGACTTTTGTTTCGCACAGTACCAAGATGAACCGGCCTCATGGTTCCAAAAGAAAATTAGAGGGAACATGGCAGTTTTGACAGACCACATATCGAAAGAAATGAACGAGTTGAACCTTATCCGATGTCAGAGGATTCCCAAGCAAGCTGGTGCAGATTGGCATGACCTTCCAGATGAAAAGGTGCGAATAAAATTAGCTAAATGCAGGTTGCTTTATTCAGCTATTGCTTACAATTATTATCTATGATGTTGATTTCCAAATTCAAACAAAATGTAGGTGAAACTGTCAACTGGACAAGTGGTGGATCTAATACCGTGGTGTTTGCCAAACACCGCCAAGCGCCACAACCAGTGGAAGGGCCTGTTTGGAAGGTTGGACTGGGAAGGAAATTTCCCGACTTCTATCACAGATCCTCAACCAATGGGCAAGGTCGGATTGTGCTTTCACCCTGAACAAGACCGGATTCTTACTGTCCGAGAATGCGCCAGATCTCAAGTTAGTGTTGATCTGACTAAGTCAATAATATCTGTTGATAATGAGTTTGCTTATTGTTGAAAATTGTTGATGATGCAGGGTTTCCCGGATAGCTACCAATTTTCGGGCAACATTCTTCACAAGCACAGGCAGATTGGGAATGCGGTTCCTCCACCTCTGGCACATGCACTTGGTAGAAAACTGAAGGAAGCTATCGACAGTAAGCGTTTGGGCTAGTCGGTTTGCGAGATCAACGGACCTGAGTCACTTGAATCTACATTAACTTGAGAGAGAGAGAGAGAGGTGTAAATATAGCAGAATGCAAATTTTATTATAGATGGTGATTTATTCCCGTTTCATCAAAATGACAAAAACATGTTCTTATCAGAAAACCTTTCATGGAAAGGCATTTTTTGATGTGATTTTCAAACGGTTCTAGAAATTAAAATACAGATATGAGACTTCATCTTTGGGAATTCAGGTTTAAAAATAATCTTGTTATTTTGTACGAATATCCCTTGAACTTCTTGAAATTGACAATTTACTCCATAATTTTTTTTATAAAAATCTTGAAATCTCTGAATTTTTAATTTTTGGCATTATTGGTTCTTTTTACTAGTATCTTTTAAAATTTAGACGGTTTTTTTTTTTACGATAACTTACACGTGTCCAAAAATAACATTGGTCGTCATTTTTACACAATTTTAATACGAATTTCTCCTAACAAAGTTTAGAGTGTTTATATATATATATAGATGATCATAGTTATCATGCATGCAAGTTATGAGAACCAGTTATCATTATGATTAGCAGGCCAGATGTATTAGAATTAATTAGTGGACTATACTCCCGGCATAGATAGCGGAGCTACAATGTTTTTTTTTCCCCTTCGGTTAGGCCATTGAATCGGAAAACCTATTGTTGCAATTATATTTTTTTTATTGAATGGTGGTACAAATATAATCTCTTAATTTCCTTTTTTAAAAAATCTCTTAAAAATGATATTAAAATGTAAAGGTTTAGATAAATTTTAGGTACAAAGATAAAAAGAAAAATATAAAATTTAAATAGAGGCACGTGCCTTTTATTTTTAACTTGATAGTATGATATCATAAGGTGAAAAATAGATTTTTCTGATATCAGGATATTTTTAACTTGATAGCATGATATCATAAGGTGAAAAATAGATTTTTCTGATATCAGGATTTAGAGAATCTAAGCTTCCGTTTAGAATATGGTTTATATTAAAGTTGATTGATTTTTCAAAGACTAGTTATAATTTTTATTAACTTTTGAAAAAAAGTCAAACTACAATGAAAAACTTAAGTTCATACCTGTAATCCAAATGGAGGCTGAAGTTTTTTTAATTCATAAAAATGTCTGTTTTAGCTCAATCAATTTTTTAAAAATGGCCATTAATCCCGTCAATCAAATCATGTGAAATAAATTATTGATTATTGATATATTAGTAATTCATCATAATATCATTTAATAATTTGTGTGATTTGTATGATTACTTCTTAAAACACACATCTCTGAATTATTGATCTAGTTATAATAATAAGAACTTTAGTTTTTTGACCTCCAATTAGGCAAGTACGGAACGTCAAAAATTTAAGCAAACATTAACAGAAGGCAAAAAAAACATAAAAATAACCAAAAATAGATTGCAATTAATATTTTGGTGGTAACCTTTACGAATTTATAATTTTGATTTTTAACTTTGAATGTAAATAAGTATATAAAAACTATCTATTTATCTTGTTTTACCATGTATTAATGATTATGTTGTTTTACTATCTATTTATGTAATGTCAATTTACAAAAGCATTATTAAACTATGGCAAATAGGCTCAAGTCTATCCTTGCAGATATTATTTCCGATGAGTAGAGTGCTTTTGTTCTTGCTCGACTTATCATGGACAATAATATCGTGGCATACGAGACTATGTATGCTATTCGTAGGAAGACTGGGGGTAAGAGGGCACTAAAGTTAGATATGAGCAAAGCTTATGATAGAGTGGAGTGGCCATTTTTGTAGGCAGTGATGACAAAGTTGGGATTCTCGAGCAGATGGGTTAATGGGGTCATGGGTCATGGAAGGCTCGCCTATGGGCTCAGTGATTCCTTTTAGAGGGATTCGTCAAGGGTCACCTTATTTGTTCTTATTTTGTGCAGAGGGCTCCTCAGCTCTCATGAGGAATGCAGCTAGCAACCGGGGTTTGACAGGTATTGCTCGTGCCAGAACCGCTCTTAGAATCAGTCATCTACTCTTTGCCGATGATAGTATCATGTTTTGCAAAGCGGATATTGACAGTTGCAGGGTGATTAAGGAGGTGTTAGCGGCTTATGAGCATGCCTCGGGGCAGATTATTAATTTTCAAAAGTCGGTGATTAGTTTTAGCCTGAATGCTGATGAAGCAACCCAAGACGCCATTATTTCTTCACCGGGACTTTCCACTAGGATTACCAACGATGTTTATCTTGGGCTCCCCTCCTTTGTTGGACGGAATAAAAGGAAAGTGTTTAGTGATCTACAGGAGAAGATTTGTAGGAAGCTGCAATACTAGAAGTAGCTTCCTTACGAGCTACAAGCATCCTCTCATGTCACTTGGGCTAGAAGTGTTAGTTTTAGCAAGCTAGTACTAGAAGTAGCTTGCAGCTTCCCACAAGCATTCAGGCTTCCTGCACACTAAATCGGAGGGGAGTATGGGATTCCGTGTTTTGTTAGCTTTTAATAGGGCTCTCCTAGCTAAACAGGGGTGACAGATTCTCACATGTCCATATTCTCTCATGTCGCGAGTTTTAAAGGCTAAGTATTTCCCTCGGACCGATTTTCTTGGTGCCCAAATTGGTCACAATGCCTCCTATAAGTGGCAAAGCATTTTATAGGGATGGGGTCTCTTAGAGACAGGTATTAGATGGAAAATTGGGTCGGGCAATGATGCTTGGGTGTTTGGAGATCCTTGGTTGCCGAGGCTCTACATTTTTAGACCCAATACTACTCTTAATCAGGACACCTTGAACTTGAAGGTTGCAGATTTGTTGTCATCCTCTGGTTGGAATAGGGAATTTATTGATGAAGTATTGTGGTCAGTGGACAAGGAGCTTGTGTAGAGTATCCCCCTTAGTGCTAGACATCACAATGATGTATTAGTGTGGCACTATGGTAAAAATGGTCAGTGTTCGGTCAAGTCGGGCTATCACATTGAGATGGAGAGCAGGTAGAATGAGGCAAGCTCGGAGGGAGATGGGGCTTTCAGATGGTGGAAGAAATTTTGGTCTTGCAAAGTTCCCAAAAAGGTCAAAATTCATCTTTGGTGTGCCTGCTACAACGCTGTTCCAACAAGGTCTCACCTTCATTGCCGTGGTGTCTTGATTGATCATTCTTGTCCGGGATGTGGTGAGGAAATGGAAGACACCTCTCATGCTCTTTGGTCTTGTGGGAGTGTTCGTTTTATAAGGGAGGATTCAATACTTTGGCAGGTGCTCTGGATATTCCCAGGGGGTTCGTTTAGTTCCCTTTGTCATTTTGCTGCTACAAAGTGTTCTAATGAAGATCTTGACTGCTTTTGAATGTTAGTGTGGTCAATTTGGCTATAGACAGGAACTCATTCGTTTTTGAAGGGAAGCTTACCAGTCCTAAGGAGGTGGTCTCTCATGCTGGGTGTATCCTTGGTGACTGTGACGCAGCGTGGAGGCTTGATTCAGTCCCTGGTACTACTATGCCGACTCCAAAGACTCCATGGAAACCTCCAGACCTGGGGCAGGTCAAAATTAATATTGATGCCTCCGCCCACATCTCCAGAAGTTTCATTGGTATCGGTTTGATAGCTAGAGATGCTAATGGGGTGGTGTTAGGAGTTATGGCCCGTCAAATGGCAGGTTGTTTTTCACCCTTTTTAAGCGAATGAATGGTTGTAACAGAATGTGTGTGGTATGCTCTTTCCAAAGGATACTCAAATTGGATCGTTGAGACGGATACTCTGAATGTTGTACACGCCATCAAGAATCAGGAACTCTGATATTTGCAAGCAAATGTCATTCAAGACGTTCGTGATACTCTTGAATTATCAGGAGGTGATAGTGTTTGCTATGGTTCCCATTATGGGAATTAGGTAGCCCACTTAGCTAGTTTTGTTTTTCTAGTACATTCTCTCATGTGCGGTATGATGCTTTGTCTTCCTCTTTGGATTGTTTTGTAAAAACTGATTTGTGTGGTTTAAGTAAAATTAAAGCATCAAAATTTACCCTTAAAAAAAATTGCAATAGCATTAATTGATATGGAAAAAAAACAAAATCTAAAGCTATTAAAAGAAAATTTCCATAAATGACATTATAGATCACGGACGATCTCCTTTACGGTTTTATCATAAAAAGGCTATTTTGAATTATAACACCTAAAGAGCTGGTCAGTGTAAAAAATTGTTCTAAAATTTAGCATTTTATTTTTATGTTAGACCTAAAAGCATTTTAATGTAATGTCAAATTCGTGTTGTAAAGCCTAAAATTGGTATTCTGTTAAAATTATTTTCTAGTATAACGTTGTTTTGCATGTTAAATTTAATAATTGTTATATCTTGTGATAAATTTATCACCAAATAAAATAAATTTCAGATTAAACATTTTCCAAGAGACCAAACTGATACATTGATCTTTTCATTTAATTATTAAAATATTAAAATGAAAATACCTATCAATAGGATTAAAGTAAAACTCCCACATAATTTTTTTCCTATAAAAATATGCTCAATTTGAGGGGGGAAAATGAAGATAATACAATTCTATGAAAGGTTGGTTTTATGATATTATATGAAATCACCAATTCATTTAAACTCAAACATAAGCTCTACCTAGATTCTCTCAAATGTTTATTGTGAAAATATTTTACTCAAATGGCATTAGTATTTTAATTTGAATACATTACCATGATTTTAAAATGCATATAAAAAAACATGATAAAGTCAAAAATTATAAAGTAGAAGTAGACATCAAGCTTGAATCAATCAATCTAGGCTCTAGTATTCAGATATATACTAAAAAAAAAAAAAAAAAGACTAAAAAAGAATATTGAATTGGTGAGTACATGTGAAATTTACATCTCCAACAAAACCCTATATAGAATTCCTCAGAAATGCTAAAAAAAAAAAAAAAAAATTGAAAATTAAAAATTTGAATCTATCCCAATGGACACAGGGTAAAATGGTGGTGGTGTGGTAAAACAAAATTTTACCGTGGTGATAAATTTGGTGTAAAAAAAGTATTCATGGGAACTGAAATGAGCCCCCAATTTGGCCATTGTTTGAAGGAGGGTCAATGGCCACCCAAAGGAGAGAAATGGTGATGGAAACAAGGCCTGACCACACGAACACAACAGTTGGTGTCCTTCCTCTTCTTCCCATGAGCCCTTTGGCAAAAGGGTAGAGATGAGACAGCACCCAAAAGCTGAAAAACACGCCTCCGGAAAGGCTCCCCCAGTCCGGTGTCTCGCTGTATATTGTCCTGCACACCGCCACAGCAATGCCGATCAAGTTGGTCATCATGATCGTGATCGGTGGTACCATGAGTGATGTCCACTTGAATATGTAAAGATCGGCGTACTCGTCATTGGCGTCGTCTCCTGCGGATTTCGACGTCAGGGTGAACGATATCTCGATGCCTGCAATCACCTTCAGCAGGCCTTGTAGCACGGCTGCAAGGTGGGCGCTGGTGCCTCCAATCAACCAGAACTGCTCGTTTCTCCACCATTCCTCGAGCTCGATGCCCGACCACTTTATCTCAAGGATGGCAAGTGCAATGAGCGTCACTGTGATGCCTAAAAGGTAGGCCAGGAACGTTACGTTGAGCGACTGAACGATGAACTCGCCCGTGAAGAGGGACATCGCGGGAAGGAAGCAGTAGACAATGAGGAAAAAGGATGTGAAAGGGTAGATTCCGACGTTTAGGTAGGCAATTTTTTGGAGAAACTTCATCCTAGAGCTGGCCAGAAGAGCGTTGTTGCGTGAAAAGAAAATCTCGACAGAGCCTGTCGCCCATCGGAGAACTTGGTGAAGCCTGTCCGTGAGATTGATGGGGGCGGTGCCGCGGAAGGCGTCTCTTTTAGTCACGCAGTAGACAGATTTCCATCCCCTATTGTGCATTCTGTATCCTGTGACCACATCTTCCGTGACCGAGCCATAAATCCACCCGATTCTTTGGCCCCATTCGGTCTTATCTTCATACCAGCACGAGATGACACTGATTGCCTCCGCAACTGTAGATGCATCGAGAAGATCGCGAGGAAGAGTGAGAGCGCCCGGTGGGCGTCCGTATTTCACTGAAGGGTGATCTGCAAGTGGCCGACCTTGGAATTCCGCCACGCGGATAGACTCAACCAATAAGCTCGAGTTACCAAACTTCTTCGGAATAAGGGAAATATTCATCTCTTCATCATCCGAATATCCCAACTCCGATTTGCTCTCCACCGAAGCAACATCAGGAGCAGAGGCGACAGAAGCAGCTTTCTTGCGACGGGCAAAGAAACAGTCGCAGCAACCGCTGTGTTCTTTCGTGTGAGGGGGATCAAATCCATAAAGGGCGGTGCGGCGAAAGAGACATCCTGTTCCGACATACATTGGACCCTGAAGCCCATCAAGCGCACGCATGTTGACATCAAAGAACACGGTGTTGTGATTAGCATAACGGTCAGAAGGGTCGATTCCTTCAAACCTCTGTGGGAACTGGACATAGCAAATACGTTCCCCTCCACGGTCCATCATGAAGCACATGCCTTCTCTAATGGCTTGGGAGTTGTATATGTAGTGATCGCAGTCAAGGTTAAGCATAAACGGCCCATTGGACATGATAGCGGAAGCTCGAACCAAAGCGTTCATAGCACCAGCTTTCTTGTTGTGATCGTAGCCAGGTCGCTTTTCACGAGAAACATACACAAGCATGGGAAGTCGAATGTCAACCTCAGTTAAGTCCATAGAATTTGAATCTGTTTCTGTACCCTTTAGCGGTTCGTCACTTGGCGGTTTCACCATCACCTGCATTTGCCAAAAGAAAAACGTGATCAGGTTATTCTCAAGGTCGGAGTAATGTTGTTAAAATCCAGAAACACTAGAAATATGATTTGTTTTCTGGATTAAAATTCGTATGACTACCTGTATGATGCTAGCGTGATCGCCCCGAGAATGCTCTTGTGCAGGAACTGTCCAAGTACCGGGCCAGTGAGTTCCATCTGCCATCCAAGTAGCTTTCGGGATCTTTATAATCTCCTCGAGTTCATCATCTCCGTTCTCACGCCTACGTTTCATAGCTTTGATCTCCTCCCTAGTGTTATAGGCATCGGATCGTCTCCTGATTGAATCAGGAAGACCATTGATCCGAACCTTAAATTCATCGTACTCACGCTTCACCCGCCTGCGATCTCTGACAAAATCGGGGAGAACCTTATTCTTGTAAGGGTCTCTCTTCATGTTGAAATAAGTTTCTGGATTTCTTGGCTCAATATCATGCTTCCGACAAAATGGCACCCACAAGTTGGCAAAACTAGCGGCCTCCGCCATGGCCTCAAATGTTAGGAGCGCACCCCCGTCATCAGAAACATAACACGCGAGCTTCTCAACGGGGTAGCCAGCTGCTAGAATGGACAGGATCGTGTTTGCGGTGACAAGGGGTGGCTCTTTCTCTGGATCAGCAGTAGATACGAAGATGTCTATGCCCGGAAGATCTGATTTTCCGTGAGGATTACTGGGATTTGGCGTCTCAAACTTCTCCCTTAGAACATCAACATCGGCAAAGCGGTTAACGGGGCAGAGCTTCGGAAGCTGATCAAGCAGCCAAGAGAAGGCAAACCAGGTTTCGCAAACCACAGACATAAACCACAACCAGATTGCATCTTCATTCGGATTCATGATTCTCCATTGCAAAAACAAGCCGAGAACCACCAATCGGACTAATATTAAGAGCCTGCAAGATTGCAAGAACAAGAAACAAATTTACTGTCAGCAAGTCATTTTTTTAGCAAAAAAAAAAACAAAAAAACAAAATGAGGGTTAAAAACTGGGGTATCATATATAGACATACAAAAATATATAAATACACAAACCAACGACAGAGAAATTCCAAACACTTTAAATAGAAGTATAAAAATGAAAACATTTATTTTATGTCCAAATACTAATTAAGCAATTTGACGTCCCAACACCATGGCTGCTTGTTTTTTGCAATAAGATCTGGGGTTCCAGTCATTCCCACCGACCGGGATGGGTCTATGCTCAATCAAGTGACAGAGAAACAATAACAGCCAAAAGAAATTAAGGGAAAAGAAGAGTAAATATACCTATAAGGACTGAGAATTGCAGCAGAAATATTCAATTTTCTTGTGAGAGGTTTCCATTGCTTTTCAAGAAACACCTTAGGATCACCGGCGATACCGTCCTCGCTCCCGCTCTCTCCATCCTTTGGCCACATGGCATTCCCATATCCATAACTTCCCTTGGTCTCAAACAACCACTTGGTGTGATCAAACTCCCCACTCTGACTCCTCGTCATCGACTTCGACGCCGACATCGATTTCGACTTCATCATCGACAACCTCCTCTCCATCTTCGACATCCCCGCCCCAGCTGCCGCAGCCGCCATGGCGGGCGGCAGGGGGAGAGGCTGATGGGGCTGCTGATACTCATTAAATTCAGCCTCCTTATAGGGCTCCTTACACCCGGGGCAAACTCCGTCGCCGGTTTTGATGGCGTCCCGGTAACAGTCCCTGCAAATCTTGAAGTCGCAGTCGCAGGGGACGATGTCGAGCCCCCGCTCGTCGGTGAGGCAGCGAGAGTCGCAGCCGGGGACCGAACAGGGGGACCCTTTGAGGCCCGTCATCTGGGGGTGGTTGCTCCGTCCGGCGTCGGACTCGATGACCTTCTCCTTGAGATGGGCTCGGGTCACGCAGTTGTAGCCGCCGGTGAAGAGCGAGCTCGAGGCGTACTGGTCCTCCACGCGCTGCGACGTCGACCTCTCCATGGAAATCTCCATAGGCTGGTTGTCCGGCGTCAATGGAATCTGGACCGTGTACGTCGAGAACTCGACGCTTCCCGTCTCGCTGCCGAAGTCGTTGCTGTTGTTATGGTGGTGGTGAACCACGCTCGGGCCTCTGTTCGAGAACTTCATCTTTGACCCAGAAGCCATTGGAGGAGAAGAAGAAAGGAAAAACGAAACCTGGGATTTTCAGAAAAGGAAACAAATGAGTCCCCTCTGTTCTGCTGCTGCTGATGACTAAATATAGAGAGAGAGAGAGAAGAGAGTGAACGTGAATGAGTTTTCGTGAAAGCAAGATTAATATTCTTACCTATACGAAAAACGCCAACCCTTTTCGCCAAATGTTGGTACAAAAATTGTCTGACGATTTCAAACTACCTACTCTCTCTGTCTAAGAGAAAACAGAGCACGAGAAAATGATAAAAAAAAATTATGAGAAGAAAGACCGAGTCCGAACTCAATATGTGAGTAATTACGTAACGAATTTTCAAACACCCGTTTAACAATTCTACAGGAAGGACCCAGTTGGTGTTTTTTGTACAACGAAAACCCAAATGCCGGCTTTCCAATACAAGCTTCTTCGAAATCGTCTGGGTTTTTTTTGTTATTACGAGAGTTGTCTTTTTGAGGTTTGAGGAGTTTTATTGCAAAGAGAGAGAAGTACGGGTTGTTGAGGAGAAGACAATGAGCAGAGAGGCAAAAATAATTGTTGTGTCTGAATTCTCAGAGAGGAGAGAGAGAGAGAGAGTAGAGAGAGAGTGAAAAGAGTGGAGCTTCTGCAGGGGTTTAATATAGAAGGACATTTCGGGAATTCGTAGGGTCATCTCCAATTTTACGCGGTGCATGTGGGAAATTTCCACCGCGCTCACAATCATGCTCGTCTTTCTCCAATTTTCTTTATTTATTTATTTATTTATTAGGAATGTCTTTATTATTACTATTATTTTAAGAATGAGGAATGTCTTTATTATTTACTAATATTTGAGAGTTTTTATGACAAGACTTTTTATTTTTCACCGTCGTTAACAATTTAATTGTTAGATTAATATTTGGACGGTTGTCATATATTACTCAAGAAAATTTGTTTCGTGTTTTGAAAAATTTTCACTATCGTTTAAAAAAAAACAAAAGAACAATTATACTATTTAGGCAAATATGTTATGATAATTTTAAGTTTTATAATATTCTCACTTAATCTTGCTTTCAACTTTGTGTCTAGATCTGTTATTATTTTTCTGTCTCAAAAACTATTCACTTAATAACTATTGATAACTTATTAATTTTTAAGAATTTTATGTTTAATATTTTATATGACTAAATCTTGAATTCATATGATATGACATTAACTTTAGACAGCCAATATAAAAATCCAGAATAGTAGATCTTGATTCTTCAACTTTAGGGTCATGCTTAGTTTGTCTTTTGAATTTTAAAAATTTTTACTTTATTTTTTAAATTCTGAATTAATCTCCCTTAACTCTTATTGTTATAATTCATTTTAAAAAATTGAAAAAAATGAAGAAGTTAAATGCTGTAACGTGATATTTTCAATTTGTTTTTAATAAAAATTCTAACATTAGGGAATAAGTGAGATTAATTACCTCTTTTTATGTTTGGCTTTTAGAGAAATTCCAATACAAAAATATGTGAGACTAATTTATAATTTGAAAGACGAGATCTGAATAGGGAGGGTAACGGGATGGGGTGAGACCGGGAAATACTTTCATGTCTTCATCCCTGCACCTAAAAATCATCTTTATCCCCGTCTCCATCCCTGCTTAAATTGAAGCGGGACTGGGGACGAGGATTCTCCGTCGGAGGGGTTTTTCCCATACGTACTCCTTTCTCCATGTACATCTGAAAATACAATAAAGTAAAATATATATATATTATATTATATAATTTTAAAGTATATAATTACACATATACACACATATAGGGGCGGGGACGGGCAGGGGATTGCATTCTCTGTCCTTGCCTCACTAACCTTCGGGGATAAGATATTATCCCTATCCCAATCCTAAAAAATAATAATAGTAATAAAAGTAGAAAAAAAAAAGGGAAAAATTATTTATTTAAGTTTCTTTTATTATAGTTCAAGATTGGATCCCTATTGGAGCTCTTTCTTACAGGGATATATTAGGAAAGTTAGTATTATGTATAAAGGAAAGTTATTATTTTCTATGTAATTATCTTTATTATAAACTTTTAATTTATTTGTAATTATTGTAATTTAGAATAATCTTGATTTTAGTATATTTATAAATATTAATTAACTTATCTAATTGTATACATTGTAAACTTATATAAAAATAGCAGCTTATTCATAGTGCTTCTCACTAATGAATTTATTATTTTTAGTTCATGAACATAAACACATACACGTTAAACATCTCTGTGTTTCCTTCTTCTTCGTCTTTATTTTTAATCCTTTCTTATTTAATTTCTATTATGATATCCCCGAAGTTTATCCCCTAGCACCGTCTCGTTTGGGGAGGATCCCCTCTGAGTTTTTTAGAAGTTAAAAGGACAAAATTAATATAACTATAAAATTCAAAGAGCACAAATTTGATTGAAAATTTCAGTTTTATGTACAGAAATTTTGTAACATACTACATACATTCCTTTTTTAAAAACTCTTGGAAATAAATAGCCGATTTTACGATCTATTAAAAATAAATAACTTATTAATAAATATGCTATTCATATTTATTAAAAATAATTTACTATTTAAATAGTTTATTTACCTCTCATAATTAAATTTGTTGGGTTTTTTTTAAGGAAAAATTTATTGGTTTTTAGGGTAATTAAATTTAACTATTTTTAAACCCGCTATATATTTTTATAATTTTCTTTAATTTTTTAAAAATGATATTTTTAATACCGTCCTTCGGGAAGGATTGAATTCACAAACTTTATACATTCACCATTTTTTTTTTTTTTTTGGCTGGAAATAGGCCAACAAAGTAAAACAAGAGGAAGACTTTTTGAAAAACTGAAATAAATAAGCAAGAAGAAGGAAACCAGCCAGTTGTGTGTGTATGTGTGTGTATAGCTTTTTGGCAATAAATTAGCCGAAACATAATGATTCATGAACATTAATATATATAATATGTCGTATATGAATTGGAAAAGAAACGAAACAAAAATAGAAGGGGGTAAAAAAAAAAAAGGAAACAAAAAATAGAAGGAAAGGCCAAATAGTGATGGGTAAATTTTCTACTATTTTTCTTTTATAAACAATTTGCTTGGGGAAAAAAAAATGATGATGTCTATGTGCAAAGTTAAATAATACTTGGAACTTTTTTGCTTTAGATTTATCATGCTTATAATTTTTTGTTTGAAGGATCCCTGTCCATCATACAATTGTTTCTATTTACAATTTAATAATGAGGCAATAACGCATACCCAATATTAGTCCTATAATTAGTATTATAATAGTCCTATTTATCAAAAAAATAATAATTTTCCACATTGTAGTATTGATATTGTTGTACCATACATATATATATATATATATATATATATTTAAAGATTCAACTAGTAACCTTCTCTCAATCCCCATGCTATTCAATCAATTAAGTGTCACTAGGTCAAATAATCTTAGATGAGTTGTACTAATTTTTATGTGTCCAATGAGAAAAATAATAACGAAATAAATCTTACATGGTGAACACCATACCAACAATAGCCAATAGCAAAAATCCATCTTTTTTTTTTTTTTTCATAGTTGGAGGAATCCAAGATCTATTTCTATTTTAGAATTTAATAAGAACATATTAACATTATTCCGATATTTTAATATCATTATTTCCGATATCTTAATATATGTTTAGATTATACTATTTCAAATTCCAATTTTACCCTATCCAAACGCCCTTCTGTCATTAGACCAAATGATCTTAGGCGGACTGTATTAAATTTAATTCATTTAATGACGAAAAATAATGAAATAATCACCACATGTGAACACTCTTTTATGTTCACATAACCAATAGCAAAAATCCATCGTTTTCAATTACATTAGTTAATTAGATAAATCCAAGGTTTGACTTTCTGCTGGTTACCCAAGTAAGATGCAATGCTGGTTTTTTTTTTTTTTTTTTTTTTTGAATAATTGAAAAGGTTCTTATCACTATCGGCAATAAAGATT
Organism: Ficus hispida; assembly: GCA_025413025.1. Classification (NCBI taxonomy): domain Eukaryota; kingdom Viridiplantae; phylum Streptophyta; class Magnoliopsida; order Rosales; family Moraceae; genus Ficus; species Ficus hispida. Next base: position 27,518,656 of record CM046372.1, read on the forward strand.
AAAAGCGTATTAAAAGATATTAAAACAAATTAAAAAAAAAAAAAAAAGGAGTTTTGATGTTGAGATGAAAAGCATATAACGTATACTTCATTCTGTCTTTTTTTTTTTTTTTTGCCAGCCTGTCAGTTGCTGAATGGCTAAGTTTCGTAATGGCGGCTGTACCGGATAATCTTTCACGCGGCTAGCGTGAGCTGGTTTCATGCAAGTTTTTATATATATATATATATATATATATATTTTTTTTTTTTTTTTTTTTGCTTCCACGTATTTTATTCCGTTCCTTTAGAAGTTAGAAACTTGCAAATGTAATTTCGATTTTTTTCCATGGCCAAAATTACTAATACGTAGTTTGAATGAATTATTGTAATAATATTCAAATATAATGAGTATTTAATTGATCAATTACTAAAATAATTTTATTTAAATATTTTATTATTTTATAATAATTTAATTTAAATATAAGTGTAAATTTTCACTTTTTGTAAACACTTATCATGTTCATTTATTTTAACTTTTCCACTATCTAAATATTATCTTCAATAAAAATTAGGGTTAATTTCACTTTTAGCACCTCTGAAAAAAATAATATTAAAAACAGCAGCACTTTTTGTTCTATTCAATTTCAGCACTTACCGTGGGGCCCAGTAGCATTTAATGTATATCAAAGTACAGGATTACCCTCATCTCCTACCCACGAAATTTTCTCTCTCCCTCGCATGGCCGAAAAAAGTTTTTTTTTTTAAAACCACCATGTACAGTGGTTTAGAGAGAGAAAACTGAAATCTAGAGAGAGAAAACTGAAAACTTATTTCCGCCTAGCCCCCCACCACCCATTTTGAAACCCGAAGCTTCATATAATATAGATAAACTTCCATGTAAAGAGAGAAACTTCCATTTACAGAGAGAAACTTCCATTTACAGAGATAAACTTCCATGTACAGAGAGAAACTTCCATCGAAAGTTTCTTTTTTTTTTTAAATTAGAATTTTTTGACCTTTTTAAGTAAAGGTCATAACCATTATGACCACCCGGTCATAACCGTTATGACCATAACCTGGCTTTTTTTTTCGAATTTTACATTTTTTACTATTTTTTATCAATGGTCATAACCATTATGACCGCCTTGTCATAACCGTAATGACCAGTTCTTTTAATTTTTATTTTTAAAGCATTAAAATTTTTCGTTTGTTTTATTTTAAAAGAACTTTTTTAACTATTAGTTATTTAGCTATGGTCATATCCATTATGACCACCCGGTCACAACCATTATGACCACGCTTTTGTTTTATATAATTAAAATTGTTTTAAGTCGAACTATTTTCACTATTTTTTAGCGGTGGTCATTTCCATTATGACCACCCGGTCACAACCATTATGACCACCCCTTTTTTAAGTCGAACTATTTTCACTATTTTTTAGCGGTGGTCATTTCCATTATGACCACCCGGTCACAACCATTATGACCGGTTTTTTTTTTTTTATTAAAATTTTTTTATTTTTTATGTCGAACTATTTCACTATTTTTTAGCGGTGGTCATTTCCATTATGACCACCAGGTCACAACCATTATGACCGGTTTTTTTTTTATTAAAAATTTAATATTTTTTATGTCGAACTATTTCACTATTTTTTAGCGGTGGTCATTTCCATTATGACCACCCGGTCACAATCATTATGACCGGTTTTTTTCTTTTTTTTAATTTTTTTTAAAATTTTTTTGTCGAACTATTTTTTGGCGGTGGTCATTTCCATTATGACCACCCGGTCACAACCATTATGACCGGTTTTCTTTTTTTTTTTTTTAATTTTTTTTAAAATTTTTTTGTCGAACTATTTTTTAGCGGTGGTCATTTCCATTATGACCACCCGGTCACAACCATTATGACCGGTTTTTTTTTTTTTTTTTAATTTTTTTTAAAATTTTTTTGTCGAACTATTTTTTGGCGGTGGTCATTTCCATTATGACCACCCGGTCACAACCATTATGACCACCCCTTTTTTAAGTCGAACTATTTTCACTATTTTTTAGCGGTGGTCATTTCCATTATGACCACCCGGTCACAACGATTATGACCGGTTTTTTTTTTTTTTTATTAAAAATTTTTTATTTTTTATGTCGAACTATTTCACTATTTTTTAGCGGTGGTCATTTCCATTATGACCACCAGGTCACAACCATTATGACCGGTTTTTTTTTATTAAAAATTTAATATTTTTTATGTCGAACTATTTCACTATTTTTTAGCGGTGGTCATTTCCATTATGACCACCCGGTCACAATCATTATGACCGGTTTTTTTCTTTTTTTTAATTTTTTTTAAAATTTTTTTGTCGAACTATTTTTTGGCGGTGGTCATTTCCATTATGACCACCCGGTCACAACCATTATGACCGGTTTTCTTTTTTTTTTTTTAATTTTTTTTAAAATTTTTTTGTCGAACTATTTTTTAGCGGTGGTCATTTCCATTATGACCGGTTTTTTTTTTTTTTTTAATTTTTTTTAAATTTTTTTTGTCGAACTATTTTTTGGCGGTGGTCATTTCCATTATGACCACCCGGTCACAACCATTATGACCGTTTTTTTTTTTTTTTTAATTTTTTTTAAAATTTTTTTGTCGAACTATTTTTTGGCGGTGGTCATTTCCATTATGACCACCCGGTCACAACCATTATGACCAGTTTTTTTTTTTTTTAATTTTTTTTTTTGCCACGTCACCATACAATTTTTGGGTATGTATAAAGTCATATATGCCCTCAGCCAACCCTAAGCTGAAAATTTTCGTCCTAGCCCGCCATCCTCACTCCATTCCCTCCACATCCATAGCGACAGTATATAACCAACTGAACATAGAAAATTTTAATTTTTCGTCTCTAGTTTCGTTGATTTTCTCCCACCCAATCCTCGCGAATCATCCCTGGACCATTACCCATTGATCGAAACTGTCTCCCAGTATTAAAAATCCTTCCACATCTTGTTTCACTCTGTTAATCCGGCCGAATCTGCCAGATCTGCGTCAACGGCGTTTCCGTGGACCAGATCTACGACATAAGCCATCCTACCTTGCTTCTTAACTGTTCCTCATTTTTTAAATTTGTATTTAACCCTTTGACAGGAAAATTGTTTGTAGTTTTACAGTAAATGGAGGACGTTTGTGTTTTCATCAAGTATAATGGTCGATGGGACGGCACATTGAGTTACATCGGTGGAGAAATGAAGGGAATATTGGTGCCCGAGACGGCAACATACGGAGGTCTTATTGAGTTGGTCAGACGGGCAATCGGTATGAGGGTCCCAACCAATACTATAGTCATGAGATACGGTGTTCACCCTAGTATGCCTCTTGTCAGGATACAGTGTGATGATGACGTTAAATTCTATATACAATTGAAGAAGAAGGATGTTCATGTGCTTAGTAAATTTCCTATTACCGTCGACGTTTTGGATGATATTGCGGCTGACGTCACGCCACCGGAGGTGGGTGAAAGCAACCACATTGACGGGCAATTCTCCAGAGTGGGTGCACAGAGTGATGAGGCCATGCAAATTGCTGATGAGAGAAATAAAAAAATTTCATCTCCTATTACTCGTTGCCCTCAGCTTCCACCTCATGTTGACGAATTGAATGTTGGGGGTGATGCTCGTAAATCAAACGATAATAGCGTCGACGTCAGCATTGGAGATCATTCTTTTGCCAATAACTTAACATCTCAATCCGATACTGTACCAAGCCCTGACAGGTTATCTGGCTCAGTAGTTGTTGCTGATTATACACCTGTCGCAATTTGCAGAAACTGTATTTTTCTTAACAAAAAGTTGTTGCAATACCATCTTCATCACGATGCCATGAGTAAACACTATCAATTCAGAGTGAAGAGGTCGACCGCTACTCTGTTACACGTTATATGTATAGATATCCAACAATGTCCATGGCAATTGCGTGCGACCAGGATGCGAGGTAGTGAAATGTTTGTCGTTAAGCGCTTCGACGACGTCCATACCTGTTCAATCGAAATTGTTCAAGGGCATCATCGTCAAGCCAAGAGTTGGATGATTGGGGAGTGTGTCAAGGCAAAATACTTGGATCCGACTAATACCTCATATAGACCTCGAGAAATCATGCGAGACATGCAGGCCGAATTTGGAGTCTCTTTCAATTATCTCCGAGCATGGCGAGGCAAGGAAGCAGCACTAACCAGCTTGAGGGGCAATGATTCAGATTCATACAATGGTAATGCATTTCCCTTTACTCTATCTTATAATACGTTTATCACTGACATTATAAGTCTTATAATAGGCTTTAATAACTGTTAAGTAAACTTGATTACATTACAGTTCTTCCCTCGTGGGCTGAAATGGTTAAGAGGAAAAATCCTGGTTCCGACATTGACATCGAGACCGACTCATCAAATTGCTTAGAGTGTCTCTACATGTGCGTAGCTGCTTCGAAGCACGGTTGGCCTTATTGTCGGCCAGTAATTGTGGTTGATGGATCCGCATTAAAGGCCAAATTTGGAGGGGTGCTTCTTGCAGCTTGCGGTCACGACGCAAATGGCTGCATATTTCCACTTGCATTTGGTATCGTTCAGTCCGAAAGCAACGACTCATGGACATGGTTCTTCGAGAAGCTCCGAGATTCAATCGGGCCTAGAGATTCTCTTGTAATTGTCGCTGATAGGCATAAGGGTATCGAGTATGCAGCCAAACTCGTGTATCCGGAGGCTGCCTTCGGGATATGCGTCCAACACTTGGCTGCAAACCTGAAGACCAAGTACAAGGATTTCAAAGGCCCTTTGAAGACATATTTTGATGGTGCATCTAGGTCGTATCTTTTAAGTGAGCACCATCGTCATATGGAATCAATCCGTACTCGTAACCCCGACATGCACCGATACCTCATGCAGGCCGATCCGAAAAAGTGGTCGCGAGCATATTTCAACGGTCGTCGGTATGCAATCATGACAACCAACATCGCGGAGTCATTTAATAATGTGGATCGGAAAGCCAGGTTAATGCCAGTTGGATTCTTAATGGAATGGTTGAGGGAACTACAACAAAGATGGTTTGTCAACAGGCGTGAGGAGGCCCTAAAATTGACTTCGAAGCTTGCTCCAAAGGCTGAGAAGATGCTTCACACCAACTTCTCAATAGGCCTAAAAGTAACGGTACGTTATCATGCCAACTGCCACCACGTATTTGGTATATGCGGATTTTCCCTTAATCCAACTTTACTAAATTCGTTAAATTTCCACTTCTTACAGCCGCGGCCAGCCGATCAGTTTGAGTACGCTGTCACCAACAATGCCAGCCAAATATGGATCGTTGATATGAGCCAAAAGACATGTACGTGTAGACGATTTCAGGTAGATCAAATTCCATGCCCTCATGCCATGGCCGTGTGTAACCACCGACGGATAGATCCATACAATTATTGCTCGGCATACTACACGAAAGATTATCTTTATGGTTGTTATTCAGCTGTAGTCCATCCTATTGGCAGCTCTGATGGCTGGGATGTGCCTGAATCAATCCGGTCGCAAATCGTCAATCCTCCCAAAACGAAGCGTGGTCCCGGAAGGCCACGAGTTCGAAGGATTTTGCCCCAAGGTGAAGATCCCGAGACCGTTCGTTGTGGTAGATGTAATGGCTATGGACACAACCGACAAACGTGTACGAGTGCAGTACCCTTAAGGCCCCGTCGAACAAAGCCAACTCCGTCCTTGTGACGAGAGGACGAAATCTGTGTAATACTATTTTTTCAATGGTCACAATGGTTGTGACCATTCGGTCACAACCATTGTGACCGAACTCAGTGGTTATTGAATGCCATGCAAAAAAAAACAAATCAGATTAACCGAAAGATTTCCACGTAATTACATTGTTAATCATTTTATTATTATTAATATAATATTATTAGTTTTAACGGTGTACGCCAACCGAGGCAGTATATTCATATTTGTATATCCTGCCATCAACTTTTGGGGCTGGGCCTTAAAAAGGCGGTAAACTTCGTTGTGACCGCCTGGTCAATATCGTTATGACCGAGTGTTAGCCCCTATGTAAAGCTTATTTTACCGTGGGCCCAATGGTTGTGACCGAGTGTTCAAACCCGTTATGACCGAGGTCCTTTGTCAATATGATTTATAAAACAACTATAAAATAATGAACATAAAATTTTTGTCAATTTTATTATTATTTCCCCTGGTCACAATGGTTGTGACCGGGCGGTCAAAACAATTGTGACCGAAGTCCTGTCCTGACTCGTTATCTGTTTGTAAAAAAAAATTAAAAGATTATATTAATTATAATAACCTTTTAATGATAAAATATAACTATTATATTATTATTAGTGTTAAAGTTACCCGATAATCGAGGCATTAAATGCCTGCAGTCTAAACAACATCATTAGATTAACCTAGGGAACCGTAGCGAATAATGCGGTCAACTTCGTTGTGACACTCTGGTAACAATGGTTATGACTGGGGTGAATTACCGTGTAACAGGAGCCTTTACCCTGGTCACAATAGTTGTGACCGGGCGGTCACAACCATTGTGACCGAAGTCCTGACGCAAGATAATGTTTAAAAAAAACAATTTAATATTATATTAATTAAAAAATAATTTTAAACCTTCGAATATTATTATTATATTATTATTAGTGTTAAAGTTACACGATAATCGAGGCATTAAATGCCTGCAGGGAAAACTCAGTAACTTTTGGGAACCGTAGCGAAGAAGGCGGTAAACTTCGTTGTGACACGTCAGTAACTATGGTTATGACTATAGTGAGAAGCTTTGTGTTGAACGCTTTTACCCTGGTCATAATGGTTGTGACCGGGCGGTCACAACCATTATGACCGAAATGACATGGAATACCAACAGTCTTTTGTACGACTCTGAGTGACAAAATACCAAATTTACCCTCATCTCCTCCACGCGTAATAGTTAGTCACCCTATGCCGCTATTGGGTTAAAATTTTTAAAAAAGCTTTTACAGTTGCTAGAGAGGGAAACACCGGTTCTAGAGAGAGAAAGAAGAAATCGTATCGTTTTCGACCAGACGTCTCGTGCATAACCGTCGTCAACCATCTACTATAGCCGTAAACCGGCGATTCCATATCCGTAGAATGGTGACAATTACAGATATTGAGAGAAACAAGGGAGAAATGGATGTACACGAAACGAGTATAACTCCATCCAAGATATCGAAGGAGGAAGAGGTAAAATCTTTGATCGATGTTTGATTTAGTCAAACTATAGTTTGCGGCACGTCCATGGTGCTAAATACCGACTCATCAAAAATTTTGTAATAAATTTTTTTTTTTATCCATTCACACAGGGGCAATATATCCGACTCGTACCAGACTCTGAGATAACACGGGCCAAAATCAATACTTTCATAAACATTAACGAGACATGGAAGAAACTGAGCCTCTGGTTATCTCCACGACAGTTGGCCTCCGTCAAAGACCATCCATGTGTACAACCTTTCTTACATCTAGAGTCTCTAGGTTGGGCTGGCCAGTTATTCCACAACATTGTTATGCGTCTTACAAACCACACAACGATGGGTGACGCACTGTGGTTCGAGATTGGAGACGAAATGGCCAGATTCTCCATAATGGAGTTCTGCCTAATTACCGGACAAAAATGTGCAGGGTCTACGCATCTACCGGTCGTCGAGAGCAGATTAATGGCAAGATATTTTTCGACGGTTAAGGGCGTATCGAGGGAAAATTTGGAACTACAACTGTCCAATGCTAAGTTTGACAACGACGAAGATGCCGTAAAACTTAGCCTTTTGTACATTATTTTCTCGATCCCTTTGTCAAATGCTATAACGGTGAAAATAGATCCCAAATATTTCGGTTTGGCAGACAACTTGGATGCCTTCAACGATTTTCCTTGGGGTGTGCTATCATGGGAGGCAACCCGTGCTGCAATCTGTGCTACAGTGGAGAATAGGATTTCTTCGAAGAGACGACAAAAAAAACAAGTTAGCACAGTTCATTACAGCATTCCTGGGTTCCCACATGCCATACTCGTATGGGCATATGAGACACTTCCAACGATGGCTGCCAAGTTTACAACCAACTACTCACAGGCCGTTCCGCGTATGGCGTCCTGGACCACTGCGGAGACAGTGAAATTTGATGACGTTCAGCGGGCGTTCATGGAGGTTGGCGAATCACAGGTAATTCACATTCCGATACCATAACAAGTGGTAGTCAAAGCCGTTATGACCGGGCGGTCATAACCATTGTGACCGTGTTGGTCATAAACGTACTGACTAAGACAGGTCACAACCGTTATGACCGTCTGGTCAAAATCGTTATGACCAACACGGTCATACCATAATAAGATTCACTGACTCGTTATGGGTTATTATAATAAAATAATAATAATACATTCAGTATAAGGATAGTAATTTTACGCCATGTGTGCAGCCAATATCTTTTCAGTTGATGCCAACCGAGGAGGAGTTGAAGACCGGGAATGTTGCTCGCCTTTTCTTGAATAGACCGACTGGCCTGCCACAATTACCAGCTCCCAAGTCGTCAGTCCCCCGGCGGACCCCGGATATCAATACCGCGTGGGTGGAGTTCCAGAATGAGATCCGAGGACATGTTAATAATTTGAATAAGAAGATAGAGGATATACAAAAGGAACAAACCCGCTCGAAAAAACTGTTGAGGAGGGTGCTGAAATTGTTGAAGGCGAAGAATGCTGCCGAGAAGTTCGGTCAGGCACAGCATGTCCCGAAGGTCGAGAGCAGCGATGTTCTTAATGTTAAGAGGAAGGCGTCGGAAGATTTTAAGACTCCTTCCCCTGAGCGCGATGTCTATGCGGATATAGGGCTGCAGGCAGCAATGGAGTTCCTTACTGCCGATAAGGGGATCGATTGGAATGCAGATGCCGAGGAGAAGATAACAAAGGTAGAATTATACATGAATATACCTGATTGGTGTGGTTCCCATGTGTACAATTTTGTATGACATTTTAAGAAAATACAATGTACAGGAACAGGCAGCCGAGACGAGTGTTGAGGATTCGCGAGTCGATGGCGCGAGGGAGGGGGCAATGCCTGAAGTGTCGCGGGTCGGGAAAGAGGGGCCAGAGAGGGAGGACCACATCCCATTACATGATCTTGTCATGATTGACGAGCAATCCAGAGAGGATATGTTGACGGACGTGGTTGTGACGCATAGCTGAGAATTAAAATTTTACCAATAATGGAACAGTCAATTAGATTAACTCGTTTAAAATTTGGTATTTGTAGATCCCCAAGAAGAAGAGGGCCAGACTATCAAGGCTTGGCCAACGGCCATCGGGTCGTAAGACTGACGATGGATCCCCTTCGAAGAAACCGGCCGACCCGAATTATGCCCTCCCAGCAGGTCTCGCAGAGGAACCTCCTGAACAGAGGTTAGAAGAGTTCAGGGAGTGGTTAAAACAAGGATTGTTGAAGAAGATACCTCAAGGGTAATGTAGATTAACTTAACAATGTCTGTTTTTAGGATGTTAATTGGAATTGCACTGATGTGTCCTTCGAATATGTATGCTTGATGTTCAGTAAACGGCCTCCACGTTACAGTGCGAAGCATGAGAAACTTGACAAACCCCATGACTTCGGGTGCATGGAGGTAGGAAGAAAAACCTGGTACTATGAATTAGCTACCTCCCCGATTTGGCTATGGGACGAAGTAAGTACATGACATTTTTTAAAATTCGGCAGTCTGCTATCAACCATTATCACAGCCATTATTATATGTTTGCTTTCTCGAATATTGTACAGTATCTTTTAACCGCCTGGTTATGTTAATGTAGCACGTTGATGTCGCCTTTTATTACTTGAGAAAGAAGATCAGGCAGTTCCCCGAATTGGAGCAACGGAGGGTGACAACGGTTGACACTTATTTTTGTTCAAAGGTTCGATCGTTGTGGCGTCTACACCAGAGTGCACCCGAGAAGTTCGATTGGGGAACCTGTGAGCCTTTACTCAAGATAATGCTTGGCGTTAATGTCCAGACTGGGGCATCATGGTTTGACGTGATGACTGTGCTAATACCGGTGCATTTGGCTGACCTTAAACATTGGGTATTAGCGAAGTTGGATCTGAAAAGCTGGACCATTGACGTGTACGACTCTCTGCAGCATGAAGGCGGTCACAATGTCAAGGTCCGAGCAGGCATGGAATGTTTATCAATATTCATTCCATTGCTGGCTGAACGATTAGATTTGTATCAATTCAACCAAGAGAACCTGCTGGAACTAACCCATTACCAATCAACATAATGAAAGACATCCCTCAACAATCCAATGGGTGAGTGCAAGAAAAACACCATTTCTCCCTTGTATACTGAAAACAAAAGTTGAAGTGAAAATTAATAATCTTTGTCATTTGTTCAACAGGGGCGACTGTGGAGTGTTTACCATAAAATTTGCTGAATGCTTAATAGAAGGGAGGGACGTCAATTACTGGGTAATAGGTGGACGGATGAGGCTATTTCGGGAGTGGCTAGCATGTTACTTGTGGATGCATGCCAACCGGAAAATTGAAGGAAATTACAAAAGTGATGACGACGTCGACAAGGAATTCGCCTGAGACATATACTATTTTTTCATTTAACACATTCCCATTAATTGTATTTTTCTCAAATTTTTTGTTAATTTTATATGTCATAGTGTAATAACATATACAATTTCAAGAGTAAGGGTTAAATTAATCCATGCAAACCGCGTTTTATTATTAATAAGAGTGAAATGTATTGCCCCTGTTTCACATTCATGAAAACAGAACGAGTCCAAATGGATTTCATCAAACTGACGTGGCCAAAAAAAAAAAAAAAAAAGAAAACCGGTCATAATGGTTGTGACCGGGTGGTCATAATGGAAATGACCACCGCCAAAAAATAGTTCGACAAAAAATTTTAAAAAAATTAAAAAAAAAAAAAAAAAGAAAACCGGTCATAATGGTTGTGACGCGGTGGTCATAATGGAAATGACCACCGCTAAAAAATAGTTCGACAAAAAAATTTTAAAAAAAATTAAAAAAAAAAAAAAAGAAAACCGGTCATAATGGTTGTGACCGGGTGGTCATAATGGAAATGACCACGCCAAAAAATAGTTCGACAAAAAAATTTAAAAAAAATTAAAAAAAAAAAAGAAAACCGGTCATAATGGTTGTGACCGGGTGGTCATAATGGAAATGACCACCGCCAAAAAATAGTTCGACAAAAAAATTTAAAAAAAATTAAAAAAAAAAAAAAGAAAACCGGTCATAATGGTTGTGACCGGGTGGTCATAATGGAAATGACCACCGCCAAAAAATAGTTCGACAAAAAAATTTTAAAAAAAATTAAAAAAAAAAAAAAAAAAGGGTCATAATGGTTGTGACCGGGTGGTCATAATGGAAATGACCACCGCCAAAAAATAGTTCGACAAAAAAATTTTAAAAAAAATTAAAAAAAAAAAAAAAAAAAACCGGTCATAATGGTTGTGACCGGGTGGTCATAATGGAAATGACCACCGCCAAAAAATAGTTCGACAAAAAATTTTAAAAAAAATTAAAAAAAGAAAAAAACCGGTCATAATGATTGTGACCGGGTGGTCATAATGGAAATGACCACCGCTAAAAAATAGTGAAATAGTTCGACATAAAAAATATTAAATTTTTAATAAAAAAAAACCGGTCATAATGGTTGTGACCTGGTGGTCATAATGGAAATGACCACCGCTAAAAAATAGTGAAATAGTTCGACATAAAAAATAAAAAATTTTTAATAAAAAAAAAAAAACCGGTCATAATGGTTGTGACCGGGTGGTCATAATGGAAATGACCACCGCTAAAAAATAGTGAAAATAGTTCGACTTAAAAAAGGGGTGGTCATAATGGTTGTGACCGGGTGGTCATAATGGAAATGACCACCGCTAAAAAATAGTGAAAATAGTTCGACTTAAAACAATTTTAATTATATAAAACAAAAGCGTGGTCATAATGGTTGTGACCGGGTGGTCATAATGGATATGACCATAGCTAAATAACTAATAGTTAAAAAAGTTCTTTTAAAATAAAACAAACGAAAAATTTTAATGCTTTAAAAATAAAAATTAAAAGAACTGGTCATTACGGTTATGACAAGGCGGTCATAATGGTTATGACCATTGATAAAAAATAGTAAAAAATGTAAAATTCGAAAAAAAAAGCCAGGTTATGGTCATAACGGTTATGACCGGGTGGTCATAATGGTTATGACCTTTACTTAAAAAGGTCAAAAAATTCTAATTTAAAAAAAAAAAGAAACTTTCGATGGAAGTTCTCTCTGTACATGGAAGTTTATCTCTGTAAATGGAAGTTTCTCTCTGTAAATGGAAGTTTCTCTCTTTACATGGAAGTTTATCTATATTATATGAAGCTTCGGGTTTCAAAATGGGTGGTGGGGGGCTAGGCGGAAATAAGTTTTCAGTTTTCTCTCTCTAGATTTCAGTTTTCTCTCTCTAAACCACTGTACATGGTGGTTTTAAAAAAAAAAACTTTTTCGGCCATGCGAGGGAGAGAGAAAATTTCGTGGTAGGAGATGAGGGTAATCCTGTACTTTGATATACATTAAATGCTACTGGGCCCCACGGTAAGTGCTGAAATTGAATAGAACAAAAAGTGCTGCTGTTTTTAATATTATTTTTTTCAGAGTGCTAAA
>CM046372.1:27531451-27549145 GCA_025413025.1 Ficus hispida
GTTTGGCCTGCAATTATCACGATATTATACGAAAATTATATATATATTTATATATAATATATATATATATATATATATATATCTTTCTAGTCATATTCACTATGCACTTTAGCTTTGCCCGCAACAAGTCATTTATCTCAGGAAAATCTCTCACTGAAAACTGTTAGGTCAGAACGAGGAAACCTGAAGATCAGAGTGATGGCTGAGACGTTCTTGAGCCCTGTCATTGAGAAATTGCTTCAGCTTCTCACCCAAGGCTGCGAAAAACACGTTGGAGGGATCGGTCCAAAGCGACGTCAACCGTCTAAAAGAAGAGCTGGAGATCATTCAGCCATTGCTCAAAGATGCAGACATGAAGTATTGGAGACAGGAGACATGGCGACGAGGCGACGAAAGCATGGTGAGACAAGTAAGGGAAAGGCGGATCGCATAGAAGATGTCGTCGATGAGTATCTTCGTATGAGGGGGCGAAGATCGGATCATGATCGGCACGGAAACCGCGCTAGACATAGCTTCTGAGATCGAGATATTAAAGATTCCTTACGTGAAATAAACGATCGAGTAGCAAAACACAAATGTGGCGCGGCACGACGTTGTGGGTATTGGTGCCGAAAAGAGAAGGCTTATAACATGGTTGACGGAGGGAGATCTTTGGCGCTCCGTGATTTCTCTAGTTGGTCAAGGTGGAATCGGTAAGACGACTCTTGCATGGAAAGTCTATGATGACGAGGTGGTTAAAGGTCATTTTGATCGACGTGCTTGGATCACTGTGTCTAAATCATTCGATGCGAAGACGATTCTGAGGATCATGACAAGTCAGATATGTTTAGCCGGGGAAAGAATTGAGGAAGATTCTACTGTGGATGAGTTTATTAGTCATTTGAGGCAACATCTAGAGGCAAAGAGGTACGTGATTGTCTTTGATGATGTTTGCGAAGAAAATTTTTGGGAAGTCATAAAACATGTTTTGCCTGAAAGTAACAAAAGCAGTAGGATAATTGTCACAACGCGCGATGCCAAAATTGCCATTTCTTGTAACGAAAACTCGCGTGATTATGTCCAAGAGCTAAAACCTTGGTCTCCGGAAATGGCGTTCGAATTATTTTGCAAGAAGGCATTTGGAAACGACGAGCTGTTTGAGGGGAATTATTCTGAAGGGTTCAAGCAATTGTGCGGTGAGATTATTAGCAAATGCCAAGGTTTGCCCTGTATTGTTTCGACCGTTGCTCGTCTCTTGTCGACCAAAGAGAGGGTTTTCGAATGGACAAGAGTGCTCGATATTCTCGGTGCGGAGAACGGGGAAAAAGCGCTCTCTCTGATGAGTTACTTTGATCTACCTTACCACCTCAAAACTTGCTTGTTGTACTTCGTCATCTTCCCTCAAGGCCATCGAATTTACGACACTACGCTGTACGGATTGTGGATCGCTGACGGTCTTGTTAAGGCAAGAGAAGGCAAGACATTGGAGGAAGTTGCTGAAGAATACTTAGACGAGCTAATCCGAAGAAACTTGGTTGCTTTTCAAGTGATACCGGGAGAAAGTAAATTATGCAAAGTCGACAGTTGTTGCATGAGATTATCTTTTCAAGGGCTGATGAACTGTATTTTTGTCAAATTTGGGATCAAAACAGGCCAAGATTTGTTGGAAAGAGTAGTCGCCTAGCAATCTTCGGCAGCCCACAAACAAATGTTCTAGAAACTATCGATCAGAACAACGAGCTTCGTTCGGTCTTCCTTTTTAATTCCAATAGTAAGAGGCTGACCGAATCTTTTGTTGCGAATCTGCTCAAAAAATTCAAGCTTCTAAAGGTGGTGATTTTTGAGAATACTCCTCTCCATCAGCTTCCGGATGAAGTGGGAAGTTTATTCCACTTGAGTTACTTAAGTTTGAAGTATGTGCCTCTCAAGAAGCTACCGGGATCTATTGGTAAGCTGCGCAATCTACGGTCATTGGATGTGAGACATACCTTAGTAGAAGAGCTACCGATCGAGATCAACAAGCTTCGAAATCTGCGACACATTTTGGCCTACTACATGGCTTTTGACAGGCTTGGAGGTTTTCGGGGATTGAAGCTACACGAAGGATTCGGATGCTTGGAAAACTTACAGACACTCTCATTGCTAGAGGCACACCCCAACAACATAGCTTATTTGGCAAAAGAGCTAGAGAAGTTAAAACAGTTGAGGTGGTTGGATGTTTGCCAACTTACCGCGGAAATTGCGAGGGCTCTTTGTGCTTCTATTGCAAAGATGAACCACCTCGAACGGCTATGCCTGGCCTCGATCGGCGGAGATGAAATTCTAGACATCCATGACATGCCATGTTCCCGTCATGATCTCTTGTGGGACGTACTTCTGATCGGCCCATTGAAAACGCTGCCGGATTGGATCTCGAGGCTCCAAAGTCTGCGCTCGTTGGTTCTACAGCACACGAGGTTGGTTGATGAACCGCTCCGGTGCATCAAAGGCTTGACAAGCTTGGAGAGTCTTTCGGTCATGCATAATGCATATGACGGAGAGCAACTTCGTTTCGAGGAAGGCGTCTTTGAGAAACTCAAGAGCCTTAACATACGCGGATTGAAAGGACTAAAGACGCTGAAGATAGAGAGAGGAGCATTGCCTCTTGTTGAAGTGCTTCTTGTTGTTGAGTGTCCTTTGTTGAAGAAGGTGGAGACCATTGAGCACTTGACAAACACCAAACAACTCTTGGTTGAGATTCCACAACCGATTTTTCAGTCCGGAGGGTCTGTCAATATTGAAATAAAAGGTACATCCCTTCCTACCCCTTTTTTTTTTTTATTACTCTCATACGTCCTTGAACTTTAAAATAACTCTTATTTTGACTTCTACACTTTTCCCACTTTACCCATTCTATGAGAATTTCACTTAATATATATATATATATATAAAGTGAGCCAAGTACAGTCATCATACGGTCTTTTTCTTTTTTGTTTTTTAAACAGAAATTCTAGCATAATGGACTTAGTATAAAGACTAATTCTCTTATTTTTTTCGTCTACTTTAAACTACAATTCTGATAGAAATATGGGTTAAATTCAAAGTTTCAGATTACAAAATGAGAGTTTTTAAAGTTCAGATAAAAATAGGAGACCCTAAAATTATTATTGGGAGGGAGACGTAATGATATACCATGTACCGATGTACGTGGTTCAAATTCAGGTGTTGAATGATGGAAGTAAACTATTGAAGTCGTTGAAATATTTCAATTAAAAGCTGATCATAACTTTCTTTTTAACTATTGCGATCCCTTTTTTTTTTTTTTTAATCATCTAGTGGTTGAAATTTAGACTGCATATATGGCACGTTAATTCAGAATTTTTGCTGATACTTTCTCTCCTGCAACTTACTGACTATACGTAGCTCACCTGTAATTCCAGAAAAGGTTTCTCAGATAGCTTTTCCAACCTCTAAAGACAACGAATGATGGAATTCAAGTCTGAACAGATAATCCTTTTAGCTCTTCACATTCAAGGTTTGTAAATCCCTTCTTTCACCAATCTTACAAGAAATTGAGCATATGTTTCACAAATCGGTTTGGATGTAAATTTCATTCTAGTTTTTTCTCTTTTTCTGAAAAGTCAATAAAAAATTATGACTAGTTTTTGAAAAGTCAACAAACGTCAATTTAAAATCGGTGTAATAAATGTACCATATAAGGTAAAACTCAATATAAGTTAGCCACAAGTATTGTACAGATAGAATCTTATAAAATACGACACAGAGTTACTGTAGTTATTGATCAAACCATTGAAAATGTAACCAACAGGTAAAACAATTGTTTCTCTTGATAATGTAAAATAGAACATCTTATTATAAAAGTTATAGTAGATTCTTTTGGGTATTAGATTTTGATTTTTTTTTTTTTTTGATTTTTTTGATTTTTTTTAATTTTTGGCTCTACTACCATTTTGATCCACATTCTTACTGCTCGATGATATGTTGATGGATCATGTGCTGATCGTTTCCTACTTGCCTTCCAGGGGAACATGTAATGCTAAAGGAGTCTCTGGAGAAGATTACTGATCAAACAAGATTTTAATATTATTATTATTTAGTTTAATTGGTAATTATGTTGCTAATTAATTCGCACTTGTAATTCTGAGCTCTTGGAATCCATTAATGCTTGTGTGTGTTTTGCATACTTTATTTTTTATGTCATTTTTAGAAATGTTTACCAAGCTTCTTAATTCTATATGGATAGGCATTTTTCTTTTTTCAATAAAAATTAGGATAAGTAACAGAAATGGTCCCTCTACAATCTCATAATTGTTATATGTCCAAAAGTTGAAATTATTTCTTTTATGTGATATTGGTGATAACCTTTTTGCCATAGATCTTTTAGTCTCAATCAATCGAAAATTTCTACCGATTGTAGTGTTATTGTTAAAGAGTCATCTATGTGCTGGATAATTTGTATCTTTTCAATTTTTTATTATTAGAATTCGGTGCACATTTTACTTATGTACTTCATTCGAATTTATTGATAAAACCGATCCATAATTAAGATTAAATTTTCTTGTATTATAAGATCATTCGAGTCAAAATATATGTTTGTATTTTCTTGATTTGGAATATAATTATCCTTTTCAAAAATAATAACAATAACAAGAACAACAATAACAATATTATTATTATTGTTGTTATTATTATTATTATTATTATATTTTTTATTATTATAGGATTACATGTACTAATATAGTAATATTGTGCATTCTCAACATTACAAAAAAAAAAATCATCTAATTATTTGGTTGGAGAATTATGTAATAGACAATAGAGGTATCCTATGAGCTAGGACAAATTATGAATCCCACCTTGAACCTAAGTTACTTTTTCAGTTCTTTCACTTCGTCTCTTAAACTTAAAAATTGTCAATCCCACCCCTGAACTGTAAACATTGACAAACTTGGACGGAAAATTCAAGTTGGTCCTAAATACCAAATATTCAACCCAGTTTAAACTAAACACTTTAATTTTGTAATGTAACTATGAATTTATTTTAAAGAACTAATAATTAACCATTTTCGGCTGAACGAAATATAAGATCTTTGTTACCTTTGAAGTTGTTACATAAATTCTGGAGCTTCAAATATAAAAAATTATGTCAAAGCGATGCATTCTTTGTTGGCGCTCATTCTTGAATATTTGTCCTAATTAAATTGATCCTTTTGTCGCTTGTCCTAATTAAATGAAGGCCAAAAACGACTCTTCGTTTTGGGTGGTGAGAGAGTATATAATTTTATTCGTAACTTGCTTGTTTAGTTTTTTTTTTTTTAATGAAGTTGTGATTTGTTCCACACCTTTCTATTTTTTTCTTTTCTTTTTTTTTTTAAGCTAAAAACTCCTTATACTTTAAAAAGGTACAAAAGTCCTTTTCGTTAGCGTTAAAAATTTAGTAGAAAATGTTATATAAAAGGAAAATTTACATGATTCAACTTACACATGTGTGATCTATTCCATCTTATTTTTAACTTTTGTTAATTAAAAAAAAATCATTTTCTACCCCTTTAAGAGTTTAAGGAGTTTTTATCTACACAAAAAAAAGTTGGAAATCAAATTACAACTTCGTATAAATATTAAAAACCAAACTAGTAATTTATCCTAATTTTATTAGTCAATTTTCAAAGTGAGGTGAGGGCTATTATTATTTCATATTTACTCAAACTTTTATAATTTAACATACAAATGGCAAATCGTTGCCCTATTTCCAAAGTCGTAATTGTTTTATTGTACCTTCAACTTTTTTTCTCCAATAAGTCGGCATATAATTATATATAATTATATTCATTACAGAGGTGGCGGCGGTTTATTTTTTTTCACATTAATGTTGGACCCTTTTCATTAAAAAATTTAATCAGGTTATATTTATTCTGCCTAAATGTTCTTCTCTTACACATTTATGTTATGTTGTTTTCTGAAAAAACAAGAACGTGAATATTCACTTTAAATAATAAATTGCATATGTTTTTTTTTTTTTTGAAATTATAGTTGCAACCTATAATAATACACTAATTTACTAATTTACCCGATCAGTCATTGATGTTTACCCACTCAAGCAGGTCGCATATACATAAGTTAAGATAATAATATCACCTGCAAATGTTGCCACCTTTACAATAAATAACTTCGCAATTTTTAATAAAAACAACCCACGTTGGTAAAGGAATTAACGTCCTCCACGAAGGACATTAGCATATGCCTATATCTACATAAGAGGGAAAACTAAATTTGTTGTCGATTTTGTACGTCCAATCTAATAGATAATAAAAAAATCTTTTTTTTTTAATTATTTTAATGTCATTTTTTCAGTCAATCAAGAATTGTGACGATGATAATGCAAATTGGCAAGAGAAAATAGTCTGACAGCCATATTGAGGCTGCTTAATAGTGTCCTTTAGTTAGAGATATATACGCGAAACTCCTCAATTTTGCATGACGAGATCAACAACTCTTTCTTCTTCTTTTTTCGAAAAAAAAAATCAATTCTTTTAATACATACTAATCTTGGGCATTTTAATTAATAGAGTAATGATTGGTAATATCATTAATGTTTAATATTATTCACTAATAATATATGAGTCACAAAAGATAAGACTCGTCAGTAGGATCCACTTCTCTATTAATGTGATATTATTGAACATCACTTATGTTTCCTGAGACCCTGTTTGTTACATGGGATTAGGACGGAGACTAGGATTAGTCCTAGTCTTGTGTTTGGTGGCAGATTTCAAAAATAATCCCACTCTCATGGGATAAACAATCCCTCAAAAAACCATGGGTTTATTAATCCCATGAATTGGATTATAATAAAATATTGCAAAACCCGCCATTTCTTTGTACAAACCCACCCATGCCAAGGAAGGAAGTCCATCGGAGCTTGCCACAAGCAGTGCTAAAGATTGCCATGTCCACCGTCGAAGCTCGACGAAGCTCTTCGTCGCGTCGGCAACCGCCCAAATCTCACGCGGCCATTACCTCTGAATGGAAGGTTGTCCATCGTAGCCCCCCCATTCCAAACGTCACCCGATCTCCGTCTCCCCGATCAACCTTGCACTCCGCGTCCCCCTCCTCTGCGAAACCCAGACGCCGAGCCTCTTTTCTCATGAAACTCAGGCGCTACCTCCGCCGAGATTCTCCGCTGCCACCAAGATCGCCGTCGCAGTAACATCAAGAGAGAGAGTGATTGGCAGAGAAACATTGAAAGAGAGAGACAGACTCTCTCAGGATTTTTTTTTTTTTTTTTTTTTCTTAAGAATGCTGACTTTTAATTTTTTTAGAGATAATATTTTATTTTTTAAAAATTTTTTGAGGCCATATTTTTAAATTTTTTTAGTATCAATTGATGTTTTCTAAATTAAATTAAGTTTTAATCTCTTTTAATTAGAATTAAGTTTTAATCTTGTTATAATTAAATGTTATTATTGGGATAAATTAATATCTAAAATTGATTTAAACAAAATAATTTTAATGTTATATTTAATGTAGTCAAGTTTGATGATTTATTAATTATTATATTGCTTTTCTGAACATCTTATCTGACAATTTACCAAACACATGATTGGATTGAACATATTCTAATTCAGTTCTATCCAATCCAATCTGAACTCCTTTATCCAATCCAGACCGACATACCGAACAAGGCCTAACATTTTTCTAATCAATATGATACAAAAATCTTATCCAATTTATTTGATTGGTAGGAGAATCATGTGATAGACAATAGAGTTATCCTATCCACATGAACAATGACAAATTGAAAATCCCTCTTTGAACTTGCATTATATTTGCCACTCAAATTTAAATATTGTTATTCGCTCCTTAAACTGTAAAACAGTAACAAACTTTATTCTTCCGCAATTTTTTTTTTTATATTGTTTGGCGACATAAATCAATAGATACACCTAAAAATCTTAACTAAGTTGATATCTCTTTAGCACCCTTATTATCTATCAATCTCTACCATTTTATTAAAAAAGAAAAAGAAAAACAATAATAATTGAGGTCTAACATAGTACAAACCCGCCATAAAAGGTAAAACAACAAAAAAGTAAATGCATGGGGAAATAAAGTAAAACAGATTCTGACCTCAGAAGATATAGTCGAAACTATACCTTTGAAAATTAGAATCTATGATAAGGAACTAACTCATGTGCCAACTTATTCATATCTCATTCATGTCCCTCTAATAATATCATGATACATCAATTGAAAATATACAACATTATATCATATTAATTAAAAAATCATCTCAGTTAAACACAAATCATAATCTTCTTGGAGAGAGACAGGTATATGGACACAAATAAAGAGACATATGAACAAATATGATAAACTTTATCAAAAACCTTGTTACAAACGTACGGTAAACCTGTCAAAAATAATAATAATAAAATCAACAAAACCTACACTGTAGATTGTTCTTCCACAATTAAATAGGTGGAAAATCGAAGTTGGCACTAAATAACTCAATTTAAACTACACAGAAAATATGTTAAAAAAATAAAATTAAAACTATTCCCAATATCACGTTACGTAATTAGCATAAACTACTTAAAACTCAACTTTAATCTTTTTTTTTTTTTTTGGGCTAGATAGTTTTCTTCAGTACTTAAAGATATTTAGTTTGAACTTAATACAATTTCATGTCCAGAGCTTCAAATATAAAAGATTATGTCGAAACAATGCATTCTTTCTTGGCGCATTCTTGTGTATTTCTTCTAATTAAATTGATTCTTTTGGTGCTTGTAAGGGGACAAATTGATTTTTTTTTTTTTTTTATTTCTCTTAAAAGGGCATTACAATGATACTTAGATAAATAAAAGCTGATAACTTCAGGGCACACACAATAAGATAAAAACGACAAATTAATTAATTAATATATATATATATTTTTTTTTTTGTTTTTAATCATGACATGAGATTAGTTGGTTGGTACAAAATTAGAGGTTCTTTTTTTTTTTTTTTTTTTTTGGGAGATAAACAAAATTAGAGATTTGTGGGGTAGAATTGGCCCATACTAACTATATTAAATTCTAAACTGAATAAACGACAAACTATAAGTGTACAAAAAACACTTGCACTTTCTTCATAGCAATTATAAATGGCAACTAGCATGCATAAATCGATTTTCTTCATATCAATTATCTTGATGTGCTTCTTCCTGGAGCAATCAGGGTAACTTATTTCTTTATATATATATATATGTGTGTGTGTGTGTGTGTGTGTGTAACAATTCCAACAGTGGTACTATTCCCAAAATGTAAGGACTAAAATAAGTTGCCTCTTATTCCTTTTCTCAAAATGGAAAAATATCATTTTTCTTTTTCTTGTCATTTGTTTCCTACTTTTTTGGTCACTTAAATCATAGATATCTTGATTATATACATAAATTAGCGATAATCTCATACCATATATATATATATAAAATCTTTATTTCTTATTGCTTTTCTTTCCAAAAAAAATAAAAGGTGGAGCTTAGACATATATACAAACACCTTTCTTTGGTACATTGATTTGTTACTATCCCACAAAACAAAACAAAACGAAACAAAAAAAGAGTTTGCCACTATATGAAAAAAAAAATGGAATCACTTTCTAGACATATAGTCAAGTGAGAACCCAAGTAATGTATATATACTCGATGGACACAACGAAAAACTGTAATTTCATTATTTTTATTTTTATTATTTTTTTAATTTTTTATTGACAGGAGGAACTTCGGGAAGTTTTTTTCCTCTTTCTTTTTTTTTTTAATCATGGCATGAGATTAGTTGGTCGGCACAAAATTAAAGGTTTATTGACTAGAATTATAGCCTATCATGTATTGTCCTTAAAACTCTAAACTGAACAGGCGACTAGCTATAAATACCATAAAAACACTTTGCACTTTCTTCATTTCAATTATAAATTTGGCAAATCACATGTATAAATCAGTTTTCTTCATATCAATTATCTTGATGTGTTTCTTCACGGAACAATCAGGTTAGTTTATCTATTTCATATATGTATTTATATATTGAGAGATCATAAGCAACTTAATTCTTTTTCTCAAAATACCCAAAAAAAAAAAAAAAAAAAAAAAGCTAAAGTATGTGGCTAAAGCAACCTGAAGTTCTTTTTTTTTTTTGCCCTATCATTTTTCCTTTTTTTTTTGTCACTAAAGCATAGAAATCGAGGATAAAACATAGATTAAGATAATTTTATATTTGACTTCACCATAAATGTTAAGTTTAAATTCCCTACATCCATATTATAAAAATAAAAAAAATAAACAATAAAAAAAGAAAGAAAGAAAGAAAGAAAACACACATACACAAATCTTTATTTCTTGTTGGCTTTCTTTTTCTTTTTCTTTTTTTTTTTCTTTTTTTTTTTTAAATTAGGTGGAGCATGGATCTATATACCTTTCTCTGGTACGTTAGTTTGCCACCATATTGACAAAAATGGAATCACTTTCTATACATTGTAGTTAAGGATACCAATGCTAGTGTGGTAAGAGCCCAAGTAATTTATTTATTTTATGGGCACACAAAAAAAAATGTAATTTAACTATTATTATTATTATTATTATTATTATTAATTTAATTGACAGGAGGAACGTCGGGAAGTTTTAAAATAATATGGTGGAGAATATGTTGAAAAGAAGAAAAATGCAATGAGATATGCAAAAAAAAAAATATACATATATATATATATATAATGACTTAGTTGGCTTCTGTAAAAAATTATTGTCAATCATCATTAAACTAAAAATTATAATATTAAGACAATAAAATAATAAACATAAATAGTATAGTTATTTTTTCTTTAAGAAAATCAAAACGAATGTAAATTTGAATTAAAATAAACAAAATAAAATTGTGGGTTAAGAAAAGATAGATTTTCTTTTACTAAAAAAATCTTTTTTTTTACCTATTCTAAAAAAGTTAATAATTATTATGTAATCATATAATATTAGATAAATAAAATAAAATAAATGAGGTAATTTGACAAAAATATTAAAGATCAGGAAACACTTTGACACAAATATTAAAGATCAGGAGGCATTTTGACACAAATACAAAGATCACGAGATATTTTAATATAAAAACAAAAGATTGGAGAACAATTTGACATTAAAATAATGGAAAAACCAACAGAATAAGCAAAATGACACACTTGTCAAAGTTTAGGGGGCACAACATGTACTTTTCAAAGTTCAAAGGACTGAAAAGGACAACTTGATATTAGTGACAAAGTTCATAATGAATTTTTGAATTGGCAGAAGGTAATCACTTCATTCCTATAGGTATCAAATAATGTGTTCACCAAAACTTCACCCGAACAAGGGTTTTCGTTCAAATAAATACATGGTCTTTCCAAACATATAAACAAGAGTCTTGAAAGACTTCTCGTACTGTTGGTAAAGATGATTTTAGTTTGCCTTGCTTCAAAAGTAACCATCTCGTGAGGGTATAAATAGACTGCCTATAGATTAGTACATCCTATTACAAGGAAAACATGTCGGGCACGGGCCAATCGGGGACGCAAAGGATTCGAAGAAATCATGGGACGATTTACCTGTAGTGCCTTTAGACACACTGTACAGTGCTCCCCCAATGGTCGGACTAGTCTAATGATGAGACGGGAAAATGACGGTTCACACCAATACTAGATCCCCTTCTTCTTGTTGAACTTCTTGTTGCTCGGGCAACCGCCCTTCCCGGTAAGGAAGAAGGATGCGCTTAATTTCTTCGGCACCAAGCGTCTCATACTCTAGCAGTGCGTTCGCCAGCGCATGTAATGCCTTCTCATGCTGCAAAAATTTCGAACAAGATTTTAGCAGTGTGTTTGCCAAAAGGAGTTGAAAGGTAGTAATACATGCAATTTTATGATCATGTGGAGCGACGAAGATCTTATGAACAAACCTTCTTTAAAAGGGATTTTACACGATCATACGCTTCTCTTAAGAGCTTCACAACCTGCATTATCCATGAATTAATTAACAACCCATAATAAATATCGATACATAATTGCAAAAACAGAAAAGCCCAAATACCAAACACATACTTCAGCATCAACACGCGATTGCATTTCTGAACTAGGGCGTTCTTTTATATGAATTGGTCCAATAACATCGCTCATCCCACAGCTCGACACCTTAAATAGGAACATGAAAATGGCAAAAGCGATCAACCCAGGAAAGAGAGACATTATAAAGGTAACAAAATATTAACGCTCTAAGAACTTTCGTAACCTGAAAATTTTATATGGGTGATGATTGTTCATCCATTATTTGCAGAAATGACATTCGTTTCCGTTGATTTTAACAAGGCCATAAGAGAGAGGAAATACCATGTACTGAGCAAGCTCTGTAGCTGTGTTTAGATCACTACTTGCTCCGGTTGTTATATGGTCCCGACCAAAAATGAGCTCCTCCGCTACTCTTCCACCCATGCAGACATCAAGACGGGCCAGTAACTGCTTCCTGCTAACAGACGTCTCGTCACTAGAAGGGAGCTGGGTCACCATTCCCAGGGCAGACCCACGAGGCATTATCGTCGCCTTGTGAATTGGATGTGCACCCTCTGTATTCAAAGCAACAATTGCATGGCCACTTTCATGATACGCTGTAAGCTGAACGAGGCATGGTTAAGTTAGCAAATGTAAACGAAATTAAAACCCTGAACTGTGCATATTGGAAAATTCACGCTAGTGGGGGTCCAATTTCACCACCATACAAGAAACATAAGCAAAAAATAAATAAAAACAACAAAATTGTACAAAACATAAAATTGAACGAAACAAATATGACATCTCATGTTCATAACATAACACACTCAGGTCATAAGCAAACGTTCTGTTCTATGGAAACAGGAATGTAGTATTAAGATAATCCTGGAAACAATTTCTTTTTATGGTCCATAGTTTGGTAGCTACATTTCATTACCCGTCCGTTCCTATATAATACAAAATGCCGAGTCAATGCAAAAAGATTAAAACACATGTGCACAAACCATCCTAGAAGCCTCGTGATGGAATACAAACCTTCTTTGACTCTTCAGATATGAACATTGTTTTCCGCTCTGTGCCCATTACTATTCTGTCCTTGGCAAACTCCAACTGCAGAGCAGTAAGCTTGTCAGCACCTTCAACAGCCGCTTTAATGGCAGCAATGTTTACCAAGTTTGCAAGATCTGGTAAGGAAAAAGAGAGAGAGAGAGAGAGAGGGGGAGGTTCAGCGAAGGAAATTAACTCAAGGAGAGAAGAGAAGAGTAAAAAAAAAAAACCCCCCTTTTTTCATGTGAAATGGATATTATTGTAACACAATAATAGGCAACAGACCTGCCCCGTTAAATCCTGGTGTACCACGGGCAATAGCTTTGACATCTACGTCGTCAGCCAGAGGTTTATCCTGTAAATAGAGCTCCAATATCTCTTGACGACCTCGAACATCCGGATTTGGAACGACAATCTAAAAAAGTGGCCATGGTTATCAAACTACTCTATTTAACATCACAGAAACACTTCACCAATAATTTGATGAAAACAACTGGACAAAATGATAGCAGATAACCGTGAGATAATTCTGTAGTAGCGAACTGGTGGTGACTACTTAAAGAACCAGCACATACAACATCATTTAACAAACCTAGAGGACCAACCGCAGGTGTAAACAGATTAGAAGCAGCAGAAGCCAACAACCAAAAAGTTCGATTTATAAGAAGTTACATATCTAGCAGTTTTAAACCAAAATTGTTGCATTCTGCGGATTTTTTTCTTTTTTATATATAAAACAAATCTTTAGCAAGAAGCGGGGGGTGGGTGTGGGTGTGGAGTGGGTGGGTACCGAGAGAAAAATAGGACAAGCAGTCGTCTACAAGAGAATAGACAAATTACAGAGACCACCTAGAAACAACCAATAGCAACTAAAAACTACCCCCAATTCCTAGAATCAAAAAAAGAAACAGATATCTCTGAAACTGTTAAACAAATCCAATCGAAGCCCAAAACTGAATCCAATGCCAAAGATCCTGAAAATACAAAAACCTCTGGCTATGGAATCTTCAGTTTCTATAGAAATCAACATATCATACGCTTTCAGAGAAAGTTCACAGCTAAAAGAAAAGGAAATATAAACAGTAGTTGAGGAAGAAACAACTTACATGCCTGTCAAATCTACCCGGCCTTGTTAAAGCTGGATCTAGAATATCAGGCAAGTTTGTTGCAGCCATTAAAATTATTCCCTACAAGATGTGATGAAAATAGTTAGAAACACCACAGAGAGAGGGGCTGAGACGGGGAGAGAGAGAGAAAAAGAGCCCAATAAGATTGCAAGATGTTCAAATACCTCATTCTGCTCAAAGCCGTCCATCTCCACAAGCAGTTGATGTAGTGTTTTCTTTGTATGTCCTTCCCACTGTTTCCGTGTGGAACCAACAGCATCTATTTCGTCAATGAAAATGATGCAAGGAGCCTACAAAAAATGGAGCATATGCATGAACAATAAAATAAATAAACAAATAAATAACACACACACACACGTGCACACAGAGTATAGGTAACTCACTTTTCATTATTTAGTTATTTATTTTGATAACTCGTTTTTTTCTTTTATTTTATGCACGCCACCCGTTATGGTCGTGTGAAGTACTTTATGCCTACCCCTCATCATATTTTCCCCTTTTCCTTAAAGTTTCAGTTGCCTAACAAACCATCTCTAACCACCTCTGACCTCCCAAATTAAAAAATAATCTGCTTAGACTAAAGGAAAGAGAAAAATCTTGCGTCAATTGATATTTAAGGGCACATTTCAAGTCGTGACGTGTAAGCAAATCAACGCAGTTTCCTTCACAATTCTGTCAACATTTGAGGCCCAACCAATAGACACAAGCAGAATGGTCTTGCATTTGATCAAAAAAGTAGAAAGGTCTTGCATACTAAAATTTTGCCACTGGATAGAGTCTAACGAACGAACCTTCTTCTTTGCTGCTTGGAATAAGGATCTCACACGCCGAGCACCAACTCCAACAAACCTGCCACACAAACAGCAAAGATTGATCACTATATTGCAAGAGAACCAGTTTACTTATGACGTAAAAAATATCAAATATATATAACTCACATTTCCTCAAATTCAGATCCTGCTCTGTAGAAAAAAGGCACTCCAGCTTCTCCAGCAATCGCCTTCAAGATCGAACATGATTCAAACAAAAAGTAGAGTGCATCATAATTAGACAACAGATATCACTTAATGTATTACAATCTAAACATCAGAAGCAGGAAAGCACTTAAGAGACCAAATACAATTCCCCCGAGGAAAAGGAAAACAGGAAAGCGCAAGGAGAGGTTACCTTGGCAAGTAGAGTCTTTCCCGTTCCAGGCGCTCCCGTCAAAAGAATCCCCTAAATGTATGCACGTGTTAGGCTCAGATGGAACAAAGTATAAAGGAAAACCAAGCAGAAAACAACGGGGTAAAGCAAAAATGGGGAATAAAAAACAAAGCACCTTTGGCAACTTGCCCCCGAGGCGAGTAAACTTCGTTGGGTTTTTTAGGTACTCTACTACCTCTTCAAGCTCTTGCTTTGCATCATCACAACCTTTAACATCCTTGAATGTTTTAACATTCTGCAAATGTACATTTTCCTGTCAGGAGATATAAACTCAAAATACAGTGTTCTTATATAATTGAATTTCCTAATGCCAAAGTCATTAAACCCAAAACGTAACCCCGGTCATTCTAATTGTGCATAAATTTAATCAATTCTAAATCAAACCTTTTGATCTCCTTTAATTAATCGAATAAATTCAAAATAGAGCATTCTATACATATACCTTTTCTGGCATAATTTCTTTATTCAATTCTTTTGGGGCATAGGAAGAACTTGAGCCAACGCCTGAAGTTCCTATACCACCTAAGCTCCCTATGTACTTCTGAAGCGCAGCGGCACCCATAAACCTGAAGGCAATTAAGACGTTCTAATAGGCATAAAAATTTCAAGATCACTGGCTGGAACCAACCAAATAATGAGAGAGTGAGAGAGAGATACAGAGAAATAGGTTTCGGAAAAGAAATTCCCATACACACTAATCCGACAGCAACAGTGAATAAAATCGTTGAGATAAGCTCTTGTGCAAAACGGGACTTGTTTGACACTTTCGGTTCAACCTAATAGATGAAACAGCAAATATTAAGAGCAGAAGATAAAAAGGAAATAGAAAGCGAGCAACATAGCCAATGAGGTAATTAGATATACGACAAAATGAAGTAACTTGTACACGACATGCTCGAACTGATTAAAGACACTGCAATTGCAGTTTAGGAAACAAATCGTACCATCATCACGTGCAAGGGCTGCTTCTCATTTATTCCAGGATTGAGAAAAGGCTCATCCATGTTGCCTGAAGCTCGCTGCTTCAGCTCTTGCAACTGCACGTATATAAAGTAACAGTTACTCAAATAACAATACTTGTATGATAAAGGTCGCGAGACAGTAAGGCCAGACAGAAACATTGTGATATTAGAGAAACATTGAGAACTGAGAACACTTCTCACGATTCATACTTCTCTTATACAGAAGCAATTTGCAAAAAGAAAATAAATTAAAAATTATAAGACAGGAAAGTCTACCATGTTCAGAAATCTTTCTTCTTATAAATTTTTGGTTTTACAAAAAAAAAACAATAATGATTGTTTATTTAATATCCACCATAAGATGATGCTTTATTATAATCTTCTTTATTATAATCTACATGTCACTTAACTTCACATCCATGGTTTTGTCATTTCTATACTCCAATAATAGGTAACACTGAAACCTTTCATTTTCTTTTTCAATATTTTCCCAAAACAATAGAACGTGAAAGAGGACATGCATACTGTGGACATCATCGATATGAAAGAAATATGACTCAAACTTAAATCCACTACAACAACAAACTATGCTTTCTGTGTCGAACACAGACAATTGACTACTTTCTAAAATCTTTTTGCAACCATGAAGGTGTCACCTTATAGTGGATACCAAATAAAGCACAACTTAAATAAAGCACGAATTGTATCCGAAACGTAACGGTTTAAGGTTAAAAATTGTGAAGAAGAAGAGAAGAAGAAGAATAAAAAAGAAGACAAGAGTACATTTCATTACCAATGAAGGAAGACTAGAAGGCTTTCCAGATTCCTCATCTGGAAGATAATCTGCAATCGCATTAGTAACCACAAGAGCTCGAAGATACTCCGCAACTCTCTACTATCTACAGCATGATCCCTTTGTTCAAATCGTTTGATGACGGACTCAGGGCTAGAGAAAAACAGAAAGGAAAATTCATGTATCTAATAACTTACTAGAAACAGATGCTACGCGAGAGTGAGAAACATAAAGAGCTTAGGACAAAACTGCTTCTACGTGCAAAAACTTTGTCAAAAGCATCTTAACAATAAACGACACAAACAAAACATTGGGACCTTTTAAAACCATGCCAGTTTTTAGCTTAACAACCAAAGGAGAACAAAAAAGAAATTTCCAAACTTGCACCATCTTAGCCTAATTTAAACTAACACTTCAATACCAAAATCAAGTTCTCATTCCACCATACCACAGAACAAGTTTAGCCACCATGGAATTGCAGCCTCAAACATTTACAGCACAATCCATTAAACAACTTAGAGCGAGTATATCAATGCTTCACGTAAGC
>CM046372.1:27549245-27575794 GCA_025413025.1 Ficus hispida
TTGTTGGAACATTTATAAGCCTCTTAATTAGCATCTAAGACATGTCTTATAATAAGAAAGAGTTTTCGTGGGTTACTTGTTGGAGGCGATAGCCATATATAGCACCTCACATTAATATAACAAATCACTCAAATAGTCATTGACATGATAAAAAATTCCTCCATCTTAACCAATACAACATTACTTTATTTATTTTTGTTTTTATCATATTATGTAATAGTCTTTCTGTATTTTATATATTTTATCCGAGATTCTTTGCTCCTCTGATTCAGCAAAAACAATTAAAAAAGGTTGGAGTCTATTGATATGAAATAGTTAATTAAACGAGTATAAATTCTAATGTTGCATGATATTTAAATTACATACATATAAATTTATATTAACAAAGTTGTTCATACATGTGTTTTAACTCATATTAGAATGAATCGTTATGATTATGAAAAGTTCAGGTCATAATATTCCAACAGAGAAAACAAGAAATATAGATATCTTTCAAGGCTTAATTCG
The DNA here is from genome assembly GCA_025413025.1 of Ficus hispida. Classification (NCBI taxonomy): domain Eukaryota; kingdom Viridiplantae; phylum Streptophyta; class Magnoliopsida; order Rosales; family Moraceae; genus Ficus; species Ficus hispida. Next base: position 27,549,753 of record CM046372.1, read on the forward strand.
GATGTTGACATTTCAGGTCCATGTTTTTCACGTATTTGATTTTTTCTTGTCTCAGTTTATTATTTATTTATTTATTTTTCAAAATTTAGTTCAATTTGATTGGATTTTATTAATTTGTGATAAAGCAGATTCTTGGAAAAGTTCCACGCGTAAGCTAGCATTCGATGGGTTAATTATGAAGTTGACAATATTTCAGGTCCATGCTTTTGACGTATTTAGCCTCCATTTGGTTCTCATATCCGAACCTAAATTATTTATTCCAGTTTTTTTTTAAATTAACTAAATTATAATTAATTTTTAAAAAATCAACAAATTTAACTTAAAATTCCATTTCATACCGCTACATCAACACATATTTTTTCTTGGCGCAAGTTTTCTACTTAGCAGATAAGTTGATATATGTACACGTGATCATGACAACTAATGAATATGGTATGTTTGGGCGGTCGAAATTACTAATGAGGCTTTCTTAGGCCACCGCTAATCAACATAATAATATTTAGCTATAAAAAAAAACATAGTAATATTTCCTATTCGAATATTTATAATAGAATACTTTCATCGAGGGATAAAAAAGATTATTGATGTTTTATGTATCACAGTCTCATCAAATAATCTATGGAGATTACACAGAAACAAAACAACATATATATATATATATATATATATATATATATACATGCATGCTAGTTTAAAAGCATGTGTCGCACATGATTGGACGTATTTGAAAGAAAATGTATATATATATATATATATATATATATATATATATAAGTAAAAAGTACATAAAAAGGTCTAAAAAATTAAAAAAAAAGATTAAAATATTAAAATATTAAAAATAGACCAATATATAAAAAGGACTAAAATTAAAAAATTAAAAAAAATTGGATGACAATATTTTAATATTTTAATGAAAAGTATTTTCTTAAATCAAAATAGTTTATTTTATAACAACATGTGTAAAATAAATTTAAAAAAATAGAAAAATTTACAAAATAAAAATAAATCTTTTTAAAAATACTTTTTAATAAAAAATAATATTTATATTAAGAATAAATCTTTAAAAAATGAAAATATAGAAATTATATTTAAATTTTAGAAAATAAATGCATTGAGATAATTAAATTATATGTTATAAAATTTTAGATGTATACTTATTTTTTTTCTAATTTTTAATAAATAAATCTTGTTAATCGTACATGATATATTATTTAGTAATAATATAAGAGCATCAGGTATTTTCGTGCTAATATTTTTTGCCATAAAGCAGTGGAACTTCACTGATAAAGGAAGAAGTTTGCAATTAATTTGAGGGGGCCTTGGCTGTCATCGATTAATCATATAACGAACCTTACTTTTCCTTTGCGGTTTTCAATCAGTTATGTTTTTGGTAGGCAAATACCGCTTGAACATCCATGCAGGATATGAGTGAATTAGACTAGTCTCACATTAAAATATTCTGTAGAGAAATTGTTGATAAAATCAGACACAGAAGACGAACTTTCCAACCAGTTTTCTTATGTCAACCCTGCGTTTGTGTTTATCCTCTTTTATATTCTCTTCCGACTAGTCTGATGGTTAATCGTCAATTGCAGATGAATAAGAAATTGCAGCAGCTGAAGGCACCGAAAAAGAAGCAGCTTCAAAGCCACAAAGCTTAGTGTGGAAGGTCGTGGTATGATTAAGTACCTATGAAATAACATATATATATATATAATATATATATATATATAATGCATTAATATTGGCAGGGTAATAGGGCTGTGTTAGTTTATAAATTCTCCCAAAGCTTAAACTGTTAGGACTTACGTCAACGATAATTTTATACTTCAACACTCCCCTCACGTACAGGCCAGACAATGGGTAAACGTGTAGAAAAATATTAATTTGAAAGTCCAACATAAATTATAAGAAGTCTGAAATATATTAAGGCCCGACACGTAATGATAATAATGGGGTTATATAAGAGTATAATTGTAGGGGTTCAAACTCAGGTCCTCCTACTCTGATATCATGTTAGTTTACCAATTCTCCTAAAAGCTTAAGCTACCAATAATAATTTAATATTTTAACAGGTTGTGTCCTCATATGACCTCAACTATCGAGTGGTACTGAGTTCCGGTGGGCTACATCTTAAAGCAACAAATTTTTGAGAGGATTCAAGAGGTCTTTGCTCTCGCCACTGTAAATGGCTGAAGAAAGCATGAGAAACTGTGGAGGAATGAAGAACATTCTTGAATATTGCAGCTATAAAACTCGGAAGGAAGACAAGATCTTACACAGGCAAAGGAAGAAGCAAGCTGCAAGCCAGTCACCTCATTCAACCAATAAGCCACCTCATACTCATCTACATCGCTTGGAGCATCTCTTTCTTCTCATAAACCACAAGGCGTTGGCATTGATTAGACATGAAACCATTTTTCTCGCTAAAAACTAAAATTAAAAAAAAAAAAGGCATAACTTAGATTGAGACTAATAAATTAACTGAGCTCCTCATTTAAAAAAAATATTGATATTAACCTAGAAGACCATATTAGAACAAATAATATTGTAATTTTCTTCTTGAGATATGTGAAAAATGATACTTTCAGAGCATTTTTCTAGTAAAATCTCTGAAGTTTTATTAAATTAGTAAAATTATTAGTTTTTTAAATGATTAATCAATAATTAATTGCTTAGTAAATATTAAAATGTGTTTGTCCTTAAAGCTATGGAGAATAATGATAAAACGTTTCACAAGGGCCCTTGAACTTAATAACTTATATGTATCATGAATTTATCCTAAAATTTATAGTAATTGAATGATTTTTTTTTTAATGTGTAATTGAAGGAGTTAAGTTATGGTGATTGGCAAATGGTATTTATCCTTTTTTTTTAAAGGGTAAATAATATATATATTTATTTATTTGAATTTGGAGATGGGGAAATTCAAACTTTTCACCTTATAGTGGAATTAGATGTAGAACTATCGCTAAGTTATGCTTACAACCATGGTAAAGAATATTGATCCAGAGGGAATTTTCATTTTATTTAGTCGGTTAAACATTTATGAAAGTAAAAAATAATTTATTTATGCGTATCAATAATTTATTAACGTAATAAATCAGTACATAATACCCTCAATGAAAAAAGATTTATCAATGGTAAGTAATTTATTAGTCAGTAAATTGGTAATTTAGTACTCAAGGACTTATTGTTTGACTATGCATGATTGTCCATTTTTAATTTTTAAAGTCGAGACGTTTATTAGAATAAGTGTTAAAACTTAAAATCAACTATTCTACACAAGTACGAAAGGTATTTCTGTCTCAATATGAGTCCATAGATGTTATTCCCCTATTTCACGTTATAACGATTGTTCTCCAAATACTAATTTGATAACTCCTTAAATTGCATCCGTAGTTTTTTGTTTTCATCAATTATTAGGATGATCTTACACAATAAGATATTCAAGAATAATAAATGAGACAAAAAAATTAAGGACCACAGATTTCAAGTCTCAACTCATCTTAAGAGTTTCATTCTTGTTAGGGTTTTAAAACATTTAAAAGACACCAAATTCTTGTCCAATATTTCCACTAATTTGACAAAGCACGCACTATTATCCAACAAAGCGTCAAGTTTCCAAAGTTTGGCTGGTACAAAATTATACGATTGCAAGGAAAAATTTGAAAAACAACGGACATAAAAAAAAAATCTGAAAAAATGAACACACTTTACAACAACAATAATAATTTTATTAGAAGTAGGCATTAGTACTACAAATAAAGGATTTAATATCGGTCAAAAACTGACATTAAATCTTAAAAAAAAAAAAAAAAAAACAAACCAAAAAAAAAATGTCAAGTCATATAACAAGTAATTATACTGAGAGCAATGTTCCAAGTATCATCTAATTTCGCCGATTAGTTTTCTTTTTTTCTTCGTTGAGCAGGTGTTTTAATGCGTTTGAAGAATGAGTGCACATTATCCACTCCGACGGGATTGATAGGACTAGGTGGGTCCCGTATATTTTGTATGTGTGAACCGGAATCATTTATCCCGTCAGATCAACCAACATGTTTTTCTTGAAGAATATTGGAGATTAATTTAAGTCGAAGAGAAGAAAAACGTGAATGATGCTTTTTGGAAACTAAATGTAGTACGTGTGGTGATTGGTGTCTTTAACCATGGCCTCAGATACAGGTATTATTAAAGGCAAAGCTATATAGTAGTCCAAACTCTCAACCATAATATGTTGGCATTTTCTGTGATGGCTGATATTATGCAGTGATATGTCTTTGTAAAAATATATCACGATCACGATGGTCCAAAAATAATTTATAGCATTAAGGTTCTTCTCCTAAACATCTCTTTTTCTCACTTTCAACCTTTATAGCGTTGTCACCTCAATTTTATCTTCTTATGCCGTGTAGTGAACGTATGCGCTTGTTGCTATGGATAATATTACAATACATTAATGCTTGAAACATGGCTAAATACAGATCATATATATATATATGTTAGGTTTTTTTTGTATGTTGGTATTTATGACAATTTTATTAGAAAAATCAAAAACAATATTTTGTTAGCTAGCTTTAGGAAAATGGATAACTTACTTGTTTTGAAGATATGGCTATTTACTTGTTTTGAAAATTGACATAACGGAGTGTATTTGACTTGGTAAAGTATACATATTGGCAGTTTCGTTTTGATAAGTATGCATGCATTGAATTGATCATTATTTAGGGATTTCATTTGAAAAGAGATTTCTAATTTGAGTAGGTTTCATTTTTCTATTTAAATTTGAAATTCAAACTTTCCCAAAAAGAGAAGAATCTTGCATTTGAGATCTGGAAGGGTGGAATATTTTATTTCCGGAGTTTCTTTAAGGTTTTTCGTGTCTTATTAACAGCTATTATGAAGGACAATAAATTCGGATTATGAAGGAAATTTTTATATTTGAATTTCAGAGTATTTCCGGAAATGTTACAACAGATCATGAAATATTTTGAAATTTAAATTATTTTTTTTAATCCGAGATTTTGTGAAGGTTGAGTGACTGCTTATTTATAGTCTCAAAATAGATTGTGGAATACGAGCATAATAGAGTTTTACAGCACATTTTGAGACTTAGTCTTTTGACATGATTTTCATTTTTTGGAAGAAGAATTTGGAGCCTTTAGGAGGAGACGATATCATTCTTCATGAGAGGAATTAGAAGCTTTTGAGAGAATGTATTTTCAGTTGAAGGGAGTTCAACATCAAGACGAGTGGTGCTCGCCAAATACATCTGACTAAAAGATTCACGACAATCGGTGACAATAGGAAGAGGGGTTCTTTAAGTTGTTTAAGTCTAAGTGTACTTGTAATCATTTTGAGATTAATGAAGTGTTTAATAATAGGGCATGGCCCCAAGGGTATGTGTGACTGAACCTCATAAAAATTGCCTGTGTTTTTTTATTTTATTACGTTTTTAGTAATTTAATTTAATTGGTAATTTAATTACACTCAGTAATTGATAAAAAACGGAATCTAACACTATGTGTGTGTGTGTGTGTGTAAAATATACGTAATCTACGGTCTTGTTAAAAGGATCTAAGTAAGAAGTGTATTGTTGAATAAACGTCCACTTCTTACTTCATACATAAATTAATCATCAAAGAGTATTATTAACAAAACTTTTTCAACCTCTTTTATATACATATATAAAGAAGAAGAAAGATTAGTGTTATTGTAAATACCTTAATATATTACGAGGAATGACGATCCTTCTAAAAAAAAAAAAGAAAAACTGACACAAGCCCGTTACATATGCATTCAAATGCATAAAGATAAGATTTTAAAACAATGCTCGTTCATAAGAGCTTGTCAGGGGATAACATATATATTTGGCAGGGATTTTAGGATAAATATATACACCAACAATATAATTGAAATTTAATAGTACCTTCAAATTTTGTTACGTTTGGAAGTTAAATTTTTTTTTTTTAATTAATAGTCATTGATCATTGTGAAATTAATAATAAAAAATAATACAAATGTACTCGGATGCTGCACCATTAAGACAGTATTAAGTGTAATCACATTTAATTTAATTGGAAGCAATACTATAATTTCATTCTGTGTATGTAACAAATGCAGTCTAAAGCAAATGGTTTGACAATCGTTTAACAGAAAGGAAGTTATAAGAAGAAAAGAAAGATGTATAACCTATGTGAGGAAAATGAAACAAAATATAAGACCTTTCTTTTCTTTTCTTGTCCTTTTTTCCCCCCTAAGAGAGAAAGATATAGGACCTTATCTTTTTATTGTGTTTGATATGGATTCTCCACTTAATCTTTGCATATTAAAAAAATAAAATTAAAATCGGAATTCTTCAAAGGATTTGAGATTACTCACCTAATTCTTTTTTTCTTCTTTTCTCTCCAATGCAACCATATAACTCCAAGTCTGAAAAAAAAAAAAAAAAACAATGTTAAAGAAGCATCAATAATATTAAACACCACATAGTAATAGAAAATAAATCCCACAATCCCTGTTACTGTACGGATTTTAGGACCACTAATGTTCTAAATCCCACAATCACATTTTAAATATGTATTTAACCACAGACACAGTATTTGACTGTTTTTCCTATATAAACAAAGCAAACTCTAAGCACAATCTACACACAAATGACATATATAGCCAACCATATATATAAATCACCCCCTCTTTTCCTAGCTTGTATTACTAAATCTTATCCCTCAAAAAAGAAACCAAAAAGAACACAAAAAAAAAAAAAATAAGGGATCACCACCAAACTCGTCTCTAGAAATTCAGGTGAACCAGTGTGAGCCAGAGCTTGTTACACCATCAAAACCAACACCTTCTACTCTCAGACATAGATGATCAAGAAGGGCTGAGATTTCAGATTCTTTTCATATTCTTTTACAAAAATGTTAATAGTAATAATGAGATTTACTATAACCCTGCAATGAAATTAGCTCTCAAGACCCCATTAAGGTTATTAGGGAGGCACTGAGCAGAGCTCTAGTGTACTACTATCCGTTTGCTAGAAGGCTTAGGGAAGGTCCCAGTAGGAAGCTCATGGTGGATTGCACCGGTGATGGGGTCTTGTTCGTGGCGGCTACGGTGAATGTCGGGCTCGAACAACTCGGGGATGCAATCCGGCCACCATGTCCCTTCATAGATGAGTTCCTGTATAATGTCCCCGGATCAGATGGCATTCTTGGTTGTCCTTTGTTGTTAATTTAGGTAAATAAATTTTTTAAGCCTATTTTTTGAATTTTAGTTGAATGTATGTATACCGGATTAATATTTGAGTGTTCAGAAACCACAAAATTAACCCTAAAAGCTAATTCAAAAAGTGAGGCTTGCTCTCACGAGAAAATTTTGAAAACACCCCTCTGTCTAATTGGACAATTATCCCATTGACAGATCCAAATAAAATGGACTTTTACTAAGCTCATCTAGCTAATGAATTCAAAAGAGCATATCCATTTGTTCTGTGTGGCTTTTAATCTCATGCATACGTGTCAAAACTTTTAGCTAGGCTAAAACATTTATTTTTAATTTTTTGAAAAGAAAATGAGATTTGTAGGTAATAACTTTTTCAAACTTTTTTGAATTATCAGTTGAAGTTCTGTAATATTAAACAAATCAATAATTTATAAATGATTAATTATAATATATCAATAATTAATCCATATTAATATATTTTTTTTATCGATCCACTATAATCAATCATGATTAATAAGTCATTTCCTTAAATAAAAAGAATTTAGAAATTCACTTAAATTTAAATGTTTAAAATTTATCTATTATTTAATTATTCTACTCACATACTTAACATGAATTGTTTGTCTTTTCTTTTAAAAAAATAATAAATAAAGAGTCGATAGTATTCTCGTATCTCCCATTTCAATGATGATCATCCGATGAGCTCAATAATCACGTGATAAGATGATAAAAAATCTAATTTTTGATCATCACAATTGACAAATAAGAATTGTTTTTCAATAAGAATGAAATGTGATGTTAGACGTTACTTGTATGCTTTATCCATGTTTTCAAATGAAAATGAGATGACGTGAAACTTTTGTCTTTTATTGTGACTTTTCATACCACAAGGTAAGTTCTGATTCCTTCGGTGACTAGGTTGACATGTGGGGCGTTGTATTGGCACTACGTTTGAATTAGGGTCGGTAATTTCGGACACGATATGGTGACACGATATAAGAATGACACGTAATAAATGGATTTGGACTGCACGTTAATAATTGGGTCGAAATTGGGTCGACACGTTTAACACGAAAATAAACGGACCGGAAATGGGCTAACACGGTTAACATATTTAACACATTTATGTTAGAATTTTCAAACTATTTTAAAGCTCTTTTTATAACAAGTATAGGCACATTTGTGTATTTGATACAAGACCAAAAAACAACTATTGAATAATTTTTACTATTGAGACAATATAAATCAGAAGTTACGGAGATGTTGCTTCTGATATAAAATAATAATATTGTAATTAACTAGTTAATAATATAAAATTGTAAACGAATTATAGTTATAGTTAACTAGTTAATAATATAAAATAGTAAACCTAATTATGTATATATATTTGGATTAGGATATTAGGGTAATCTTATAGTTAACAAAGACATAAATTTATTAGGATATAAAACAGTAAAACTTACTCATCATTTTGAAACTATATTTTTTAAATTTGAACTTCAACTTTCTAAATTCTTATTGGCCATGAAAAAAAATTCAGAAATAATATTTAAATATTCTTGTCATCATTTCTGTATTTTTTACTTGTCGTCTTCGAATTACTATTGTAGTTTATTCTTTTGCTTGTTGTTTAAAGCAACTGAGTATTTGAGAATACTATAAAATGAGTTTAACTCCAAAATAATGTTACTCTGTTTGACAATCAATAAGTCAGTCTAGTGTGGTATTGTGGTGGCACTACGGAATGAAAAAATAATACTAATAATAAACCAAAAATTACTTGTATAAATTATCAAAAATAAAAATTAGTTATATTTGATCTTTATTGAAATATAAATAAAAAAATAAAAATTATTATTTTTGATCGGATATTAATAAATTATACATCTACCTTTTTAAATATATATATATATATGTATTATACGTGCAATGACAAAAGCTAATGTTTTTATTTTTATAAAAAGAGTAAAAAAAAAAGTGAAAAACTTATTGGATAGGCAGATATAAAAAAAGAAAAAGAATAAGAAAATAGAAGAGAAAAAAAAGGAGTGGGGGCCAGAAGGTAAAGGTTATTGTCTATCTCCTTCATAATTGAATTGCAAAGGGAAAAAAAATTGCATTTTAGAGAGAGAAACAGAAAGAAAGAAAGAAAAGGGTGAAGACTGAAGAGAGAGAAAGCACTATAGCAGTCTCTGCAAAAGAGCTTTTACTCCTCTCTTGAAATCCATGGCTCATTCATACCGAATCTCTTTCTTTTTCAAGCTCTTTACATGCTAAAACCCAAAGCCTTTCATTTCTTGTATTTAAGTCACCAAGAAACTTACGTGTTGTCATCGCCTCTGGACGCGATAAGTCAGTAAGTCACCAAGCACATTGCCATCGCCTCTGGACGCAATAAGTCTTTGCTCACCAAAGGTGAATTTTTATATGCGGAATTTCTTTGCATTTCTTTAAGTGTTTGGATTCCTGGAAAATGAGATAAAGCGATTGAAATTTCAAGTTTAGATGTGAATTGGAACTATGCAAATTTACTGTTCATTTTAGAGCCCTAGGTTTTTATTTTTGTTATTTTTTGGTCATTTATTGATGACAATGTAGTATGACGAAGGGGAAAAAAAAGGAAAGAAAATGATAAGGAAACTATCATAATTTAGAAATAAAATACTCTGGAAATGTGTTTTATTTACTGATCTGTTTGTTAAGATTGCTTTACTTGTAATTTTGAAGTGTGTCTGTTTGATTGATGCAAGCTCTTGATCTTGAGTGAATCTTGAATGGGTTAAATGGGTTAAATGAGTGAATCTTGAATGGGTTAAATGGGTTAAATTGATGCAAGCTCTCGAGTGTCCGTCTGTTTTTCCATAATTTTTGTGTTAAATGGGTCAGGAAGCCGTTTCGTGTTGAATGGACCGTAAACGGATTTTTTGTGTTAAATGGGTCATAAACGTGTTTGTTTTCGTGTCAACCCGTCTTGGCCCGTTTAATAATCGTGCTCGCGTGTCGTGTCGTGCTACCCATTTATTAATCGTGTCGTATTCGTGTTTAGGTTCGTGACCCGTTTATTAATCGTGTCGTGTTCGTGTTCATGTTAATCGTGTCGTGCCGTAATTAGACTGGTCCGAACACGGCCCACGAACACGATTTGCCAGTCCTAATTTGAACCACAGAACGTCTGATTCATTTGGGCTTGTCCAGTTCTTGAACACCATTGCCAAAATGGCACGTGGTAGTAAAGTCCCATCAACCCCTCCTGTTTGGTAACGAGAAATCTTAAACTCCCCAAAACGACCAAGAATAGCTTGTCCACATCAAGAATACCAAGAAGTAGTGACACTACAAACTCCTAATTCCAAGGCCACAAACATGGTCATGGACCCAAACGATGTCGTTCAAGGCTCTTTCTTCTTCAGCTCCAACCAAATAAGGAAAATGAGAGAGCTCTCCTACCCAAACACCTCCGAACTTGTACACGGTTCAAGTTGCTCACATCTTGTTTGTGGAAATGTCAAACAATTGCACTCGAACTTGACCCTAAAGAGACAGCTCGCTTTTCTTGCATAACAAGTATACGCGGAAAAAAGAACGTTAACAATCTCAGTCTCCCTTCGGGATACTATGGTAACACATTCGCTTACCCTGTTGTGGTTTCAAACGTTAGGGTTTTGCAAGAGAGCCCGTTAGGGTACGTAGTCGAGCTAGTGAAAAGTGAAAAGGCCAAGTGAACGAAGAGTACACGAAGTCTGTTGCCGATCTGATGGTGATCAAAGGACGGCCTTTGCACACCGTGCCGGGGAACTACATTGTTTCGGATACTACTCATGTGTGGTTCGACGAGGTTGATTTCGGTTGGGGTTTGCCTACGTTCGGCGGACCGGCTATGGCTTTGTCTCTCATTAGCATGTATGTTCCATACGAGGAGAAATGGGAGAAAGGGGCCGTGGTGCTGATTTGCCTACCGACGCTCGTTATGGAGATGTTGGAGCAGGAGCTGAAGAAGTTGACTGATGAAGAGATCAGCCCTATAAGATGTATCATTATTTCAAGGACCTTAAGATTGTGTCCTCTCTCTAAATTGAGGTTCTTGATTTGATTTTAAGCCTGGAAATATTGGTTGACGAGTCATAAAAGGTCATTTAGGGTTATTTTGATATTTTAGTTGAATTTGAGATGATATGAAATTTTTAAGTTTGAGTTGATTAATTTTTTAAAAATTAGTTATAAATTTTGTTTATTTAAAAAAAAAGATGAAAATTAAGATGAAAAAATACAATTTAGTTAAAGTTAAACCCGGATGTCAATCATAGACTTTTTTTTTTTTTTTTTTTTAAGCTGTTTGTAAAAGTTGGTGGGAAAGAATTAATGGAAAGATAGAATTGGCAAGTAGCAGTGCCATTCAAGGTTTAATTCGGACGTTGACATTTCAGTTCCATGCTTTGCACGTGGAAGAATTTTTCTTGGCTCAAGTTTTTTTTTTTTTTTTTCCAAAATTTAAGGGTTTTATTTTTTATTTTTTTTCTTTCTAAAGTTCCAAAATTTAAGTTCAATTTGATTGGATTTTATTATTAAATTTGCGATGACGCAGATATTGGGTAAAGTATTTCCTCGTAAGCTAGGATCAGATGGTTTAATGATGAGGTTGACGTTTCAGGTCCATGCTTTCGACGTATTAAGATTCTTGGCTCAAGTTTTCTACTTAGTAGATAAGTTGACAGTACTATCGTATGTTGGGGTAGTTGAATTGAGGCCATCTAAGGCCACTACTTAAAATCTTAAATGCTTTAGGAACAAAAAAAAATAATAATAATAATATTTCCTTATTCAAATATTTATAGTAGAATATTCTCACCGAGGGAATCTTTTATACCTAGATGTTAAAAAAAGAAATCATTATATAGTGTTCTTATATCTCACAGTGTCATTAAAATAATCAATAGAGATTACATATAGGATGATAATAATTTTGACTTTGTGTCTTTATTAACTGCCACCCAAGCTTCAAGAACAGATTGTATGTGTGTGTATATATATATATATATATATATATATATATATATATATTTTTTTTTTTTTTTTTTTTGTTTTGTGAAAGACTAAAAATTACTTGTGTTACTACTCGAACCACCAAATTATATAGGTTGTCCATGTCATGATGATTCGTGAGATGTAACCTTTCCAATATGGGGAAAAAAAAGGATGTTTTAGGGTAAAATTTTTGCACACAAATTATTTAGTGATTATTTGAATCTCGAAAATGTTTCAGACGATGAGTTTGAAAAATTAACGATGACACTTTCATGCTTTTATTATTTAACCATTTTCCAAACTTTTCGAGTTTTATAATTTAGTTCTTAAATTTTATTTTCTTAACAATCACCTCATTGAATTAAGAATTCTTATTACCATCAGTCATATAGGTTAAATTTTAGACGGTTTTTTTGCATGTGAGTTGCACGTGATAACTCAAAAAAGACATTGATGCTAATCATTTATATTTAATTTTAATACAAATAAATCATTTTATAATTTAATCCTAATTTAATTATAATTCAAACTTCAACCTAAAATTTAAAAGAGCTTGCATTAAAATTAAGTAAAGATGACCCCAAAAAAAAAAAAAAAAAACCTGTCAAGTACAAGTCCCTTGCAAAAAACTCATCCAAATTTTAGGGAACCTCATGAAAGCACTAAAGGTGCCAGAATTATAGGTTTAGGAGTTAATTGTCACGAAAAATATTTTAGAAACTAAAAATTATCAAATTCAAGAAGTTAAAATGGGTATCCATTGAAAAAAAAAAAAAAAAACAGCATTTTAAAAAAAATTTTCCCCTCAGATGAGAGATTTTTCGGGAGTTGCAATAATTTGTTGTGGCTAGTGGTTTTCACCTTTTTCCGGACAAATTTTTTTTTTTTTTTCATAGGAATATTATTGAGCGTTTAGTGAAAATAATTAATGTTGGTCGATGTAACATTGCATCATAGAGTAAATTTTTATGGATGAGTAGGGTAATGATTATTTGCTAATTATTGACTTGATGGGTGTAAGCATGCTGATTGTTTGTTCAGACATTTTTTTGGGAAAGTATGTTGCTGTTGTGATTTCTTTTCTTTTCTTTTTTTTTTTTTTTTGGAAAATTAATTTGTGATTTTCGTATTAAGAAAACTTGTGGTTTTTCTTGATGACTAAAAAATATGGTTCATGAATTCGTGGTTATTGTTGATGGATTTGGTAGTTAAAAATTCTCCCTATCGATTAGCTAAGCAGACTTAAAATCCACATACAATTACTAATAGCTCGTTTGTTTAACGTATTCAAACCTTTTGTTGTACTGTAGAAATTCTTTCACAATTTTTTTTTTTTTAAATTATCAATTTAAACCTCAGAAAAATTATATAGAAATCCTTCACTCAGACATACTATATTATATAATGGTCATGGAAATGAATTCCTATATATAGCTTCTCCAACCGGCTATAACCAGTCAATTAGCAGAATGACTCGAATACTTTTTTTCAAATAATCTTTTGAAAAAAAAATAAATTAGCAAAATGATTTGGAAAAATCGAGAACATTCAGGAACAACCAGTTTTTTATACGATCGATCTCATATTAAAATAAAAAAATGTTATTTTATTAATTATAATTTTTAATGTTGTCATTTTGACAAGTATTCTGGCTAGTACAGGTTATATATCCTTGATAGTACCTGGTCTCCGCCAAGTCCCCTAAAATTCAAATTCTGTTGGAGGAGCACATAAAACAGCATAAATAACCTAATTAACTCTCAACACATAGAGCGAAGATAAGGTATACTACAACAATACTCTTCTACCTCACCCAAAAATGTCACCAGCATTATCTCCCTCCTTGCTCTTCCATGTCAAACATGGCGTGCCCAAACTGACGTCACCCGCATCGCCGACACCGGGCGAGCTAAAACCGTTGTCTGACATAGATGATCAAGAAGGGCTTAGGTTTTAAATACCTTTCATTTTCTTAATTCTACAAGAGTAACCCATCAGTGGAAGGGAGTGATATCCTATAAGTGTTGTTTAATAAGAATTGTTTTTCAATTAGATTAATACGTGGTGTTAGACATTATTTAGCTTGCGTTTGATGTACGGGTTTTGAATGGAATTTTTATATCGAAGCTGGTTAGCTTTCTAAATAATTAGTTATCATTTTTATTAATTTTTTTAAAAAAAAATAAAAACTGATATGAAAAAATTTAGGTTTTGACCTAAGAACCAAACGAAAGCTTATTTCATGTTTGCTATCAAGGTTCAAACCCGATAATTACAATCCATTTTTTTTGTTTTTCTCTCTCAATTTTATTATTCACATAGTTTTGTAACTCAAATTTAAAATATTCATAACTACATAAATAAATTCAAATAAGATGAATTTTTTTTTAATTACATAAAATTTCAAGATAAATAAAATAAGCTCCATATTGATTTTTTTTTCAAAATACATTTTAAATTTTTACATTTTTTAATTTTAATAATTTAAATATATCAATAAATATATAATCAATTTAAATTAAAATTTTACCGTTTAAATCTTAACAGCAATCTCCGTAAAAATTGTTTTTTCCATAAAAACAATATGTGGTGGCAGGTATTACTTGTGTGCCCCGTGAAAATGAGATTTGATGTGCAACGTTTTTTTACGTGCCTTTTATGTAAGTAGTTGGACGTAATTATTACGCGGTTTCTGATTCGTTTTGATATATAATGTGGGGGCTTTGTACGGGCACTAGTCTGAACCACACAATGTCCATTCTTGAACGTCATTGTCAGAATGGCACGCGGCATTAAAGTCACACCAACTCCTGCTGTTTGGCAACGAGAAATCCTAAACTCCCAAAACCCACCAAGAATAGCTTGTCCACATCAAGAATACCAAGAAGTAGTAGTACTACAAACTCCAAATTTCAAGGCCACAAATGGTCATGGAACCAAACTAGGTTGTTCAACCCTCGTTCTACAAAATAGGATGCTCTAATACGAATTGTTGAAATTCGTAAAAGCCAATTAGTATTTAAGACATATTTTAAGATAGAAAAAAAAAGTTTGAGAAAATTATCCTAAGAATCACATTTTTTTCATATATTAACCAACATGACATAAACTCTCACATCTTAATCAACATAACATAAATTTTAATTTATTTTAATTAAATTTTGTGTCATACTGGTCTAATATTATTTTTTTTGTATCATGTTAGTGTAATGATTTTTAAATTTGTGCTATTTAGAAACTTTCCCTTATCGTGGGTTACTTGTTGGAAGCTATAGCGATGTCATTGAACCCTCCTCTTATGACCTCACACTTATATAACAAAATTTCATAAATTATCATATATTTTTTTTCATCCATTAATCAACATGATATAAATTTTCTCTCTTTTAATCAACATGATATAAATTTTAGTTTTATTTTTGTATCATATTGATTTAATATCAAATTTTATATCAAATTAATATTATAGTTTTTAAATTTGTGTCATTTAAATATTTTCGCTGGAGTTGTTTGATCGTATGATTCAAAAAAGCATTTTAAAAAGTTGGAGTCTATTGATCTGAAGCTAGTTAATAAAAACGAGTATAAATTCCAACATGACATGATATTTAACCTACATAAATTTATATTAACAGAGTTGTTCTTTACATGTTTTAACTCATACTAGGAATATACATCTTTCAAGGTTTAATTCGGATGTTGACATTTTAGTTATATGCTTTTCACGTATTAGTTTTTTTTTTTTTCCTTGGCTCAAGTTTTTTTTTTTTTCTTCCAAAATTTAAGTTCAATTTGATTGGATTTTATTATTAAATTTGTGATGAAGCAGATACCAGGCAAAGTTCCACGTAAGCTAGCATTATGGTTTAATATGTCTACATTTCAGGTCCATGCTTTCGACATATTTATAATAGAGTGTTCTCATCGAGAAAATTTATATACCCAGCTATTAAAAAAAAAATTTTCTATGTTCTAATGTCTCACAATATCATTAAAATATTTCATAAAGATTACATATAGGATGACTGATTTCATATCTTTATTAACTACCACCCAGGTTTCAAGAACAGGTTATATATATAGTTTTTTTTTTTTTAATCAAAACTCGAACCGCCAAATTATGTAAGTTGTTCAGGTCATGATGATTCTTAAAGGGTAAACCTTTCCAATATGGGAAAAAGGCTGGTTTAGAGTAAAATTTTTGCACACAAATTATTTAGTGATTATTTGAATATCTAAAATTTTTCAGACAATGAGTTTGAAAAATTACAAATGGACTTTTCGAATTTTACAATTTAGTTATTAAATTTTTTTCTTAATAAATCACCTCTCTGAACTAAGAATTTTTATCACCGTCAGTTATATTATTCACATCTGTTAAAGTTTAGATGGTCTTTTACATCTAATTTGTACATGATAGTCCAAAAAAGATATTGACACTTCATATATATTTGATTTTAATTAAAATAATTCATCTTAAAATTTAAATTTAATCCTAATTCTATTATAACTTAAACTTCGAACTAAAGTTCAAAAAAAGTTTGTATTAAAATTAAGTAAAAATGACAAAAAAAAAAAAAAAAAAAAAGCCTTCTTGGGTTGTGACGTAGAAGTTCCTTGCAAAAAAAAAAAAATCCAAATTTTGGCGAACGTCATGAAAAGCGCTAATGGTGGCAGAATTATAAGTTTAGGGACTTATTTGTCACGAAAAATGTTTTAGAAACCAAAAATTGCTAAATTCAAAAAGTTCAATGGTTATCTATTAAAAAATAAAAAGCAGTTTAAAATTTTTTTTTTCCTAAGAAAAGAGATTTGTCGGGAGAATAATAAATTTCCCATTGCACTTATTTGTTGTGCCAGGTGATTTTCACCTTTTTTTTCCTGACAATTTTTTTTATATGATTATTATATAGGGTAAATTGCTCATTTAGTCTATAAATTTTTAATATTATGCAACTTTAGTCCTTGAATTTTTTTCATAGCTGGAATGTCCATAAACTTTTAAAATGTTACTACAATAGTCATTTTTATTAATTTTTTAAGGGAATCTGTTAGTAATTTGTTCAAATGTGGTGCTAACTATGGATTTCATCCAAAAATTAATGGAAATGATTACTATAGCAACGTTTTTAATAGTGTATGGTCAATCCAGCTACAAAAAAAAGACAAGACACTTAAACTATTAAAATATTGTTTCAATAGTCATTTCTGTTAATTTTTAAACTGATTCAAATAGTAATTTGATCAAAAAGTGATGTTAACTAAAGAATTTCATCAAAAAATTAATATAAAGGAATACTATAGTAACATTTTAATAGTTTAGGACTATTTCAGTTATAAAAAAAAGTTCAGGAACAAAAATTGGATGAAGTGAAAAATTTAAAGTTCAACCTAATAATTTTCTTTATTATATATATATATATATATATATATATTGGCTAAATAATCTTCCAAAAAAATTATTAACAAAATAACTTTGAAAAGATCAAGAATGATCATAAAAAATCGATTTTTTGGACGGTCGAACTCATATTAAAATGAAAGAAAGCTGTCTTACTAATTTCAATTTTTACGGTAGTCAGATATTATGGCTATCCTTGATACATTATTCGAGGTGGAAAACGACCCCCTACAATTTTGTTGGAGGTTCACATGAATACCACATAAATAACCTGATAAACTCTCATAAGCACATCAAACACTGAAAAACATAAAAACTTACATAGCAAAGACAAGGTATACTTCCAAAAAAAAAAAATACTGTCACCACAAAATCTCATCTTTCTCAAACAAAAATGTCACCAGCATCATCACCGTCCTTGCTCTTCCATGTCAAACATGGCGTGCCCGAGCTGATCGCACCCGCATCACCGACACCACGCGAGCTAAAACCGCTGTCGGACATAGATGATCAGGAAGGGCTAAGATTTCAAGTACCTTTCATTTTCTTCTACAAGAGTAACCCTTCAGTAGAAGGGAGTGACCCCATAAGCGTTGTGAGAGAAGCACTTGGTAAAGCTCTAGTGTACTACTATCCACTCGCTGGAAGGCTCAAGGAAGGCCCCAACAGGAAACTTGTGGTGGATTGCACCGGCGAATTAGGGGTTTTGTTCATTGCAGCCACTGCTGACATCCGGTTCGAGCAGTTTGGCAGTAGTATTCGGCCGCCATTTCCGAATCTAGACGAGTTTCTGTACAACGTTCCTGGATCTGACGGTGTTCTTGGTTGTCCTTTGTTGTTGATTCAGGTGAATTGTTTCGTTGCTTTTCAGCTTACAAGTTTTAAGGTTTAAAATTTATTGCTAAATAAAAAAATTATAGTATTCTTTTTTAAAAAATATAAAGTATATTAAATTTATATTTTTATATTTAATATGACATTATTAGCTTGCATTTGGAACACCATTTTGAAATAAAATGTTTATATTGAAATTGGTTGACTTTTTAAAAATTAATTATAATTTTTGTTGACTTTTTAAAAAATAACAAAACTGATATGAAAAATTTAAGTCCGGACCTGAGAACCAAATAGACCCTTAATATTAGCATGGCCTAGTTTGGTATACCATATTGAAATGAAGAAAATTCATTTTGAAATGAGAATGCAAAATGAATTGGTGTGGATTTCAAAAAAGTTAAAAAGTGTAGTCGGATTTGAAATAAAATGAATATTATGGATTTGGAATAGTGTGTTGAACGCTTATCGGTATATATGTGATTTGTCATTTATTTATTAGTAGGTGTTTATAGGATTGTCACCAATGAAAAGATGATAACTCATATTGTCATCTGAGTTGATATTCAAAAATTAGAATTAAAATGAAATAATTATATAAAAAGTCTATTTTAATAACCTCATTTTTAAATATGTCTATTTTTTAATAATATTGCGAAAATATCTATTTTCAAATAAACAACTACTTGTATTACCCATTTTTTCTTTTTTACCATATTTAACATCATTTTTCCTCATTAGATTCATTTTTTTTTTCTTATTTGTTCATCGTTATTGTATCTTTATTTTAATTACTAGTTATTTATTATAGTGATTGCTTGTTAGTATGATTTAGGTTTTTTATAAACTTATTTCTTAAGTGTGGTTTAGGTTTCTTGGAAACCTAATTTTTTTTAGTATGATTTAGATTCTTTATGATAATTGTTATATTATTATAATAATTTATTTTTTATATTATTATTGGTATTGTTTAATAGATAGCTTTTAAAGTTTAAATGTGATATAAAATTATTTATTTCTTTATGGTAATTACTATATCATAATGATACTTTTTTAAATATGCTATATTTTTTTAATGATATTACTATATAATTATGATGTTCTTTCTTTATGATAATTAGTATATCATTATGATGTCTCTTTTAGGTTTTAAAGTGTCTAATATTTTACAGTATTATTTTTTAATATATTTGTTCTGAATTTATCTTAATGACCAACTATTTATCATAATGAATGTTTCATATGTCATACAACTAATATCTGTTAAGGTTCTTTTTTCTTTATAATAAATCAAATAAAATTATCTTCTTTTTTTCCCTTTTATAAAATATTTGCTTAATTTGAAATGTTTTAGAGATTTTTTATTTCCTTTTTGATCAAGCCTTTATTTATTTTCAATTTTTGATGAAAGGATAATATGATATTTATAAGTATCAATTTAGACATTCATGTAAATAAAAGAAAAAAATGAATATTTTTTAAATCATAGTTTTCAATTTAGACATTTATGTAATAACCCAGTAAGTTTTTGTTTAGATGCATGTAAGTTATAAGTAGTAATTAATTTACATATAACTTTATGTATAACATAATATTTGCATTATATATCGCCGGACTTGAGACCTCACATAATGTTAGTATTTTTCTACGGTCTAAAACAAATAATGAATTGATTGAAGACTCAGACTTGCTACTAAACCCCTTTACTAGGCGTATCTACTTCTTTTTATACATATCTTGATTAATATAAATAAATTTTCCTCATCTTACTCACACCATGAAAATAGTTCAATATATAGTTGACTTTTACATGTCTTATAATTTTAGGTGACAAGGCTAATTTGTGGAGGTTTCATTTTAGCTTTGCGCCTCAACCACACAATCTGTGACGCATTTGGACTTGTCCAATTCGTGAAAACCATGTCTGAGATGGCAAAGGGTGCAAAATTTCCATCTATCCCCCTGTTTGGCAACGAGAGTTACTCAATGCTCGAACCCCACCAAGAATAACCTGTTCCCACCAAGAATTCCAAGACCTAACAACTAGTACTACTCCATCTTGCAATGGCCCCAACACGGCCAATTTCATTCAAAGATCTTTCTTTTTTGGCCCCAACGAGATGAAGGCAATCCGGCGACACCTTCCGCCAAACTTCCCGCGCTGTTCGCAGTTCACGCTGCTCACAGCTTGTCTGTGGAAATGCCGAACTTCGGCACTCAAATTCGATCCCGAACAAGATGTCCTCATGTGTTCCTTGGTCAATGCGCGCGGCAAGAGCTTCGGGGCCTTGGGTCTGCCTTCGGGATACTATGGTAACGCATTCGCCTACCCGGCTGCAGTTGCAAAGGCGGGAGACCTGTCCCGAAACTCGTTAGGGTTTGCAGTCGAGTTGATGAAAAAGGCGATAGCGGAGGTGAGCGAGGAGTACTTCAGATCGGTTGCGGACTTGATGGTGATTAGGGGAAGGCCTTTGCATAAAACGGTGGGGATCTTTATTGTTTCCGACAACCGACATGTCGGGTACGAGGAAGTCGATTTCGAGTGGGGCTCGCCGGAGTATGCCGGCCTCGCTACGTCCTTTCCGGTGATTAGCTTCTACATGCGGTGCAAGAGCGAAGGCGAGGAGGGGTTGTGGTGCCAATGTCGCTGCCCTTGGTGGCCATGGAGAGGTTTCAGCAAGAGCTTGAGAAAATGATTACTTGAGTGATAAGCTAGGGTTTCTGGTGTACTTTACTTGTCTCAAGGTTGGTTAAATAGAAAAGTAAGGTGTGACCAATATTAGTTATGGATTTAACAACTGTGTAGTTTTATTGTTGTTTGAGTGGAATAAATTTCGTTATGTTTGACTCTGTTTAATTGTGTATGTGTTTTTCTTTTACGTGGAGATTTGTTTCATTTGACATATTAACTAAATATTGTACTTTTTACAGCTGTTCCCGTACATGTAAAACGAGGTTTTTTTTTTCCCCTCTCAAATAGTGAAAACGAGGTATGTTTTTGTCTATACTATTTGATATAAATCTGTAGGAAAAATAATCAAAACAGCCTCTTATATTTAGATTAAATACCATTTTTATCCTTATTATTATCCAAATATCCAAAACACCCTATATATTGGTTAAATTAATTACAAAATACCTCACGAAACAATTTTTTTTAAATACCAAATTTACCCTTCCTATATGATACCTTTTTAAAAAAAAAAGTTATTAATTAATTTGATATAATAAGTTAACTAAGGCCCCTTTTGGAGACACATTTAGATACGGTGTTTTGAAAGTTGGAGATGGTTTGAGTTTTGAAAATATGCGTTTGGTGAAAATAAATTGTTTGGAGTGAAAAAGTGTAAAAACTTAAAATGCGTTAAAAAAATTAGCAATATGGATCTTGTTTCGTTCCTCTCAAAATTCTGTGCAATTTAAAAAAAATTATCTCATTTCGTCTTAAAATGATAAAGTAATAAACTTTTAAAGTTTGAGTTTTTTAAAATATTTAGAAAAGTAAAGTAAAATTGGAGGAAAAAACAAAAAATATGTTTGGAAAAGCTTTTGGAAAGATATGCCTAAATTATTTTAAGAGCACTGAACCAAAGATTGTGGGTCTGTTGAATTGGTTATATTATTCATGTATAAACGAAAGAAATAGAAATACATGTGATTATTATGTGGCTGTATTAGGCTGCGCGTACAAGAAATAATTACATAAAAAAATATATTTTTAGTGTCACATTTTAAAATATATCTATTTTTTAACAATATTACGTATATGTTTATTTCTAATAAATAAATATATGTAGTACTTATTTTACCTTATGCTATAATAAACATCATTTTATTTTATATAAATCTTTTATTTTCCTTTTTGTTTTCTGACTCTAATGATGAATATTTTGGTGAGTTACCTTTAATAAACCCAATTTAGTTTTTCCCTTCTTTTTTTTTTTTTTTTGAATTGATACTTAAATAACCTCATTTATATATATATTGTCATATTCATTTCTTCTTCATCTTTCACGAACTTGTGTTTTGCATTCTGGGTATGTCAAGAACAATCTTTTTTTTTTTTAATTGAATGTGATTATTTATTCTTCTTCTCACTTTTGTAGTGGATGAATATTGTTTGTTTTATATATGCTAAAATGTAAAAATGAGCTTCATCATTTGATTTCGAATAAAATGGTTTTTTTTTTTTGTTTCAACATATTAGATTAATATTGTTTATAGAGCAGTTTACATTTTTCTTTTCTATAAGAAATCATATTTCTTTATCATAATGAATTGAGGGCATGGTGTAGTTTATTTTGATGCTTAATTTTTAATAATGTAGTTTACGTTCACAACCTTTACCTAGTTTTTTTTTTTTTTTTCTATTTCTTTATGTTTATTATATATTATTGTAACTTTATCTTAAGGAATGATTGTTTTATAAATAACATTCAATAAATATCTACTAGGGAATCAAATGATTGTGTCATTTTTTAATCATTATTGTATTTTTATCTTAATGACTAATTATTAACTATAATGATTGCTTGTTAGTATGTTTTAGGTTTTTTATAAACATATATCTTAAGCACAAGTTTAAGTTCTTAATGATAATTATAACATTATTATGATAATTTTTTATATTTTTATTGGTCTTGTTTAATAGTTAGTTTATAAGGTTTAAATGTGGTTTGAAATTACTTATTTCTTTATGACGATTACTATATCATTATGATTTGTTTTTTAAATGTAGTATTTTTTTTCTTCTTTATGATAATTAGTCTAGCATTATGATGTCTTTTTTAGATTTTAAATCTATTTCTTTATAATTTCAATCTTTTTCTATATTGGTTGTGAACTTTATCTTAATAATCAATTATTTATTATAAAGATTGTTTTCTACTTATTCTACCATACAACTTATAACTGACATGGTTATTTTTTCTTTGTATTAAATTAAGTAAAATGGTCTCTCTTTTTTCCCCCTTTACAAAGATATGCTTAGTAGACTTCTTTTTTTTTTTTAGAGATTTTTCTTTCTTTTTCTATAATTTTTTATTTGTTCATTTTTAATTCTTAATTAAAGAATAATGTGATCTTTATAAATGTCAATTTGAACATTCATGTAAATAAAAGAAAAATAAATATTTTCATATCAACACTTCTAATTTAGATAACTATGTAAATAACCCATTCCACAATGCATCGACTCTGCTTCTTCCCTCATTCATTGTGCAACTTTTCCTATTGTTTCGAGTATTGATGACTGTCTCTCTGTTTGGTTTGGATTTTTAATAATATAGCTTTAATACTCAAGATAATAATTATAGCACCTGTCTGTCCTTTTTTCTTTCCATCCAACTCAATGTTCATTCATTTCATGCTTTTATCTTCGAATCCCCCAGCTAACTTAATGAAATATTCCTGTCTACGTGAATTTTAAAAACGAAAAATTACAGAATCACCGCCAGATATTTTTAAATATATATATATATATAATATATATATATATTATATCATGCTTTGATCAATGTACAACTTAACAAGCGCTATTTTCGTGAAGCAATTAACCAACTACTAAACAAATGGAAGTTGCAAATTGATACTTAAAAGCTTTAATCATATATGCTCATTGGGGGACCTACACATGAGTAAAATCACTAAAAACTTTCCTTCACCAGCCAGTCTCATGATGTACGTGTAATTAAAACAGTTAAAAATTTGACTTTTTAATTTAGGGAAAAAAAAAAAACAAAGTTACAACTGATAAGTTGATAAAGTTAATACCACGAGAATTTGGCTCATATATTATATCCTCTTTTTTCTTATCACATTCATGTCCTTTTAATAATATCATAACATGTCAATAGGGTGATAAGGTTTTTAAGCTGATATGATATGAGTTTTTAATTGATGACATCTTAATTATGATGTCATTAGAGAAACATAAAACTAACACCAGAAAAAAGGTACACCATAGTCAAATCAAGGGGATGAATGAGGAAGACATGAACTGTTTTGATTCAAACACCATATAATTTCAATATTTCTGGTGCTAGTAAACTCTGTTGAGTAAATCACCTTCATGATTTTTTTTTTTTCCTTCCCAATCTAGCAACTAAGACACAGCAAAGAACTTTTTTTTTTTTTTTGACAATATAAACTGGGGATTCAAACTCTATACCTTATGATAAAATCGAGTGAATTTATCGCGACGCTGTGCCTAGCACTTCTTTACAAAAGCAAAGTAACTACTTTTAACATCGTGTCTGTTCTGGTCGTTCTACATGCTCATAGGCCACAACAGTTTAGCCCACCTTATAAAAATGCTAGAAGTATGCTTCTAAAAATAAACAGCACTTTCTACAATATAGAACTATGTCACAGCTATTTATGAGTAATTTGAAAACTGTATATTAAATCAAATTGGCTTTTAAAACGTTAGAAAACAACCTTGGCGAACAAATTATCTCACAATCCTTTAGACATGACACATAATCTTTCGGGTAACGAAACAATTTGATGCTACCAAAACCAGTTGGTCACCTGGGAAGGGTTATATGGAGAATTTTACACCCTCATCATCAGCAGAAGACCCCTTGAAGAGTGCAAGCTTCCTTTCTGCTCAAGTAGTTTCAAAGCTCGCATTAGAATTGTGCGGTCGACGCCATGCAGATCTGCGGTAAGAAGGAAGCCATGCCGTGTAAGCTCTTAATCGAGTGGAGTTTCATCATGCTTGTTCTTAAAGTTACTAAAAAACAAGTAAATCAAAGACAATGAACAACATTTTCATGAATTATTAATTAGCCGATCCAGTTTCAAACAGTTAACCCGTAACTGAACGGACACTGCAAGTAAAGAACCAAAACAACCAAACCACGTTGCAAGCTGGATATGTTCTCAGGTAATCCCTACTCAAGATTAAAAGCAAAGTCAAGTCTATCTCCCCATGATTCTTTTAACTCGAAAGCTAAGCGCGAGACATGACCTGAGGCGTGCTTCAGAAATCCTTGGTTCTTAAGCACTAGATAGAAGAAGTTAGCCCTAATGCATCGTTTAGTGATCTTAGAAGTCATCAGTAATTTCATCTTTGAAATAGAGAAACTTTTAGCACACTGGGAATGGAGCTCTGGTCGACTTACAGTCCTCCAAATTTCTACAACTAGCACTTGAATCATCAATCTCTAAGTATCCATGAAGAAGATGCCCTTCTTCTTGCCGAGAAGAGAAGACGCGTTTGTAATTTTAAACACCACATAATCGAATGCAGTTCAATTCTATCATCAGTTCCAAGACACCATGATGATATGCCTAACACATGCAAGGCAGGCGGAGAGTAGTAGCAGTATTGCTCTAGTGGCGATGGGTGATACAATAGGAGTATCTTCAATCAATTCTAATAGATACTTAAGCTTGGTAATAATGCAACTGAATAATACCTGTTCCTCTAGATTCAATCCCTGAACGTATTTCCTCAACAGTCATAACCGAGTCCTCCAACCATTATCTTTCACCTAAATTGCAAGTCAATAAACATATTTCAAAAATTAATTAAGTTATAGCATCCGGTTTCATC
>CM046372.1:27575894-27951517 GCA_025413025.1 Ficus hispida
TAAAATTTTACCAATAATGGAAGTCATTAGTTAACTGTTTAAAATTTGGTATTTGTAGATCCCAAGAAGAGAGGGCAGACTATCAAGGCTTGGCCAACGGCCATCGGGTCGTAAGACTGACGATGGATCCCTTCGAAGAAAGGCCCCGAATTATGCCCTCCCAGCAGGTCTCGCAGAGGAACCTTGAACAGAGGTTAGAAGAGTTCAGGGAGTGGTTAAAACAAGGATTGTTGAAGAAGATACCTCAAGGGTAATGTAGATTAACTTAACATGTCTGTTTTTAGGATGTTAATTGGAATTCACTGATGTGTCTTCGAATATGTATGCTTGATGTTCAGTAAACGGCTCCACGTTACAGTGCGAAGCATGAGAAACTTGACAAACCCATGACTTCGGGTGCATGGAGGTAGGAAGAAAACCTGGTACTATGAATTAGCTACTCCCGATTTGGCTATGGGACGAAGTAAGTACATGACATTTTTTAAAATTCGGCAGTCTGCTATCAACCATTATCACAGCATTATTATATGTTTGCTTTCTCGAATATTGTACAGTATCTTTTAACCGCCTGGTTATGTTAATGTAGCACGTTGATGTCGCCTTTTATTACTTGAGAAAGAAGATCAGGCAGTTCCCCGAATTGGAGCAACGGAGGGTGACAACGGTTGACACTTATTTTTGTTCAAAGGTTCGATCGTTGTGGCGTCTACACAGAGTGCACCCGAGAAGTTCGATTGGGGAACCTGTGAGCCTTTACTCAAGATAATGCTTGGCGTTAATGTCCAGACTGGGGCATCATGGTTTGACGTGATGACTGTGCTATACCGGTGCATTTGGCTGACCTTAAACATTGGGTATTAGCGAAGTTGGATTGAAAAGCTGGACCATTGACGTGTACGACTCTCTGCAGCATGAAGGCGGTCACAATGTCAAGGTCCGAGCAGGCATGGAATGTTTATCAATATTCATTCCATTGCTGGCTGAACGATTAGATTTGTATCAATTCAAACCAAGAGAACCTGCTGGAACTAACCCATTACCAATCAACATAATGAAAGACATCCCTCAACAATCCAATGGGTGAGTGCAAGAAAAACACCATTTCTCCCTTGTATACTGAAAACAAAAGTTGAAGTGAAAATTAATAATCTTTGTCATTTGTTCAACAGGGGCGACTGTGGAGTGTTTACCATAAAATTTGCTGAATGCTTAATAGAAGGGAGGGACGTCAATTACTGGTAATAGGTGGACGGATGAGGCTATTTCGGGAGTGGCTAGCATGTTACTTGTGGATGCATGCCAACCGGAAAATTGAAGGAAATTACAAAAGTGATGACGACGTCGACAAGGAATTCGCCTGAGACATATACTATTTTTTCATTTACACATTCCCATTAATTGTATTTTTCTCAAATTTTTGTTAATTTTATATGTCATAGTGTAATAACATATACAATTTCAAGAGTAAGGGTTAAATTAATCCATGCAAACCGCGTTTTATTATTAATAAGAGTGAAATGTATTGCCCTGTTTCACATTCATGAAACAGAACGAGTCCAAATGGATTCATCAAACTGACGTGGCCAAAAAAAAAAAAAAAAAAAAAACCGGTCATAATGGTTGTGACCGGGTGTCATAATGGAAATGACCACCGCCAAAAAATAGTTCGACAAAAAAATTTTAAAAAAAATTAAAAAAAAAAAAAAAAAGAAAACCGGTCATAATGGTTGTGACCGGTGTCATAATGGAAATGACCCGCTAAAAATAGTTCGACAAAAAAATTTTAAAAAAAATTAAAAAAAAAAAAAAGAAAACCGGTCATAATGGTTGTGACCGGTGGTCATAATGGAAATGACCACCGCCAAAAAATAGTTCGACAAAAAAATTTAAAAAAAATTAAAAAAAAAAAAAGAAAACCGGTCATAATGGTTGTGACCGGTGGTCATAATGAAATGACCACCGCCAAAAAATAGTTCGACAAAAAAATTTTAAAAAAAATTAAAAAAAGAAAAAAAAAGAAAACCGGTCATAATGGTTGTGACCGGGTGTATAATGGAAATGACCACCGCCAAAAAATAGTTCGACAAAAAATTTAAAAAAAATTTAAAAAAAAAAAAAATGTCATAATGTTGTGACGGTGTCATAATGGAAATGACACCCAAAAAATAGTCGACAAAAAAATTTAAAAAAAAAAAAAAAAAAAAAAAAAAACCGTCATAATGTTGTGACGGTGTCATAATGGAAATGACCACCGCCAAAAAATAGTCGACAAAAAAATTTAAAAAAAATTAAAAAAAAGAAAAAAACCGGTCATAATGATTGTACCGGGTGGTCATAATGGAAATGACCACCGCTAAAAAATAGTAAATAGTTCGACATAAAAATATTAAATTTTTAATAAAAAAAAACCGGTCATAATGGTTGTGACCTGTGGTCATAATGGAAATGACCACCGCTAAAAAATAGTGAAATAGTTCGACATAAAAAATAAAAAATTTTTAATAAAAAAAAAAAAAACCGGTCATAATGGTTGTGACGGGTGGTCATAATGGAAATGACCACCGCTAAAAATAGTGAAAATAGTTCGACTTAAAAAAGGGTGGTCATAATGGTTGTGACCGGGTGGTCATAATGGAAATGACCACCGCTAAAAATAGTGAAAATAGTTCGACTTAAAACAATTTTAATTATATAAAACAAAAGCGTGGTCATAATGGTTGTGACCGGGTGGTCATAATGGATATGACCATAGCTAAATAACTAATAGTTAAAAAGTTCTTTTAAAATAAAACAAACGAAAAATTTAATGCTTTAAAAATAAAAATTAAAAGAACTGGTCATTACGGTTATGACAAGGCGGTCATAATGGTTATGACCATTGATAAAAAATAGTAAAAAATGTAAAATTCGAAAAAAAAAAGCCAGGTTATGGTCATAACGGTTATGACCGGGTGGTCATAATGGTTATGACCTTTACTTAAAAAGGTCAAAAAATTCTAATTTAAAAAAAAAAGAAACTTTCGATGGAAGTTTCTCTCTGTACATGGAAGTTTATCTCTGTAAATGGAAGTTTCTCTCTGTAAATGGAAGTTTCTCTCTTTACATGGAAGTTTATCTATATTATATGAAGCTTCGGGTTTCAAAATGGGTGGTGGGGGCTAGGCGGAAATAAGTTTTCAGTTTTCTCTCTCTAGATTTCAGTTTTCTCTCTCTAAACCACTGTACATGGTGGTTTTAAAAAAAAAAACTTTTTTCGGCCATGCGAGGGAGAGAGAAATTTCGTGGGTAGGAGATGAGGTAATCCTGTACTTTGATATACATTAAATGCTACTGGCCCCACGGTAAGTGCTGAATTGAATAGAACAAAAAGTGCTGCTGTTTTTAATATTATTTTTTTCAGAGGTGCTAAAAGTGAAATTAACCCTAAAAATTATCCAAACACATTTAATTTGAATACCCAATTTAAATTTATAAACATTAGTTTGAATAAATATTCTAATGTAATTTATGTTCTACACGGATCATATGTTACTTTTTGGACATTTATCGAAAAACCCTATTTGTTTGTTTGTTTCGAGGCCATTTGTTTTGTTCTGGTTTTATTCCTTTATATTTAGTATTATTATTTTCATTTTCTGCCACTCTCCCACTATAGACACCAAATTTGGTGTTGGAACGGCCATTGACGTGATAATTGGACACTATTTCAATATGGAAAACATTTTTGGCGTATGTTATGATTCTTTAATTCGTGCATTTTTTATATTCTTGAATATATATTTTTTTTACCCTTACTTAAAATACAAAAGTTTTAACTAACTCATTTTCTTTATTTTGTATTACTTATACCAAAATATATAAGATTTTGTTCCTAAAAAAGTGAAGGAAAAAAAAAAAGATATATCATTACCAAAAGGAAATGTTAGAGGGAAAGTGGAGCCAATAAATAGAAGATATAAAGAGGCTTTTCTTTTCTATCCCAATTTTAGGTACACTGCAACAATTTCTAAAAGCAAAAAAAAAAAAAAAAAAAAAAAAAAAAAAAAAAAAAAAAAAAAAATTCAAACTTAGGTGGCTACAAAAATCCGCCTAAAACCATGCAAAACTCCATTGGGCACAAAGTAAACTTCCCAACGGAGACAGACTGGTATTTGGTACAAACTTTTTTTTTTTTTTTTTTACTAAAAAGTCTCTAATTTCTTTAAAATTGTGCAATTCAATTCTTTTACCTAAAAAAAATGTTATGCTCTATTAATCACATATGATTTACCATTAAAGTGTAATTAAGTAAAAAATTTAAATGATTTATTCCATCCATTTTTTAACCATTTTGTTTTAGCCAAAAAGACCAAGTTGTATCTTTTTAAAAAGTTTTAAGACCTTTTAGACATATAAAAAGGTTGATGCCAAATTTTAACTTCGTAAAAAGGTCAAGGATCATACAATTTACTTAGTTTATATATAGGTTTGATCTCATATTTATCATTTATGTAAAATGACATTTGTATTTTTTTTAAAAAAATTCATTTAACTTCCAATTGATTTTGACATAAATTTATGCGTAACCAAACAAACATGTAATTTTATGTGTTAATATTACATGTAAAGAAGTAACATTTTTTTATGAACAAAAAACGTTTCACAACGTGTACCATTAACCTGATGTTATATGCAATGGATTCGATTGTTACAAATACTGGATAGATTGCATTTGTGCCAGACAATAGATCATTCTATTTATACGATGTCTACGATAATGTGGGGATACTAATCTTTTGATTTTATGTTTAAAGTGTAAAGTTTTATATCAAATAAATGTCACATTACATTTCTCACTTTATGTTATGAGAAAAACCGATCCTTTACACACCGTTAATGAAAATTATATCTGTTAGCGAAAATTATAGACAAACAAATGTTAGAAAATAAACAATACGAAATACAGAGTTTATAATTGATAAACGCCGAGGCTCTTGTACCACATGTTTTCCTTAAAACAGATTTGCCTCCTCATTGTCTATGCTCGAGGATTAGCTAGCATCTGCTAACAACAAATTTAAGCCCATAAACTGTTGCTAATGTTTTTTTTAATTAAAGCTTAAATTTAAATTAATAAGAGACCGTCACAATCGTGTCCTATGGACAGGTCACAATCGTGTCCTAGGGACAGGTGACACGATTTCGCGCACAAGTCCTTTGGTTTCACCATGGGTTTATGGTGGTGGATTTGGACCTTCTACGTCTGCGGCATGAGAGAGACTCTATGCTGAGTTGGTTACTAATAAGCAAATGTGCAATTCCTTAAAAACCAATCGGAACTTTCATCTCTTTCCCATGTGAGACAAGAGTTTTTCACTTTCTGTCTCTAATTTTTTAGCTTCGTAGGTGCACTTTTGAGAGTCAATTTCTCATTCATCCTTTTATTATTTTGAGTGTATTAATATTCGATTTCAATATCTTTGCGGAGTAGAATACAAATCCCCTATGAATCGATACTAACACGAATTGGGTCTCGCTCAAATTCAAGTCTCAAAATGACTATTAAAATGGTTTTTATAAGTCATTTTCCAACAATATATATATATATATATGAATTGTCTCCCCTTCGACAGAATGGTCATCTGACGGTACAACCCGTATAAGAGATTGACACAATCTGAGTAAGAATACTATACAATCTACTAGAGAGAGCTAGATAGAGAGAGAGGGAGAATTTCCTATCTGATGGTCTGACGGTACGATACGAGAAAGTATTCATGTGTGTGTATATATATATATATATATATTTTAAATAACAAAGTGATGTTGAAGCTGAGCAAGCAGTTAATGAACGTCTATAAACTTATTCCTGTCTACACGTGGTATGAAATCTAAGCGCGTTTTGTAGATAATATATCGTTCTCTGCCTGTTTTGATTCATTCCCTTTGAAGAAGTCAATTTGGTAAGCCCTTGCCATGCTAGCTACTACGCTTTCAAAGTCCAAACCATGCGTTATAACTACACATTTTGTCAATTTCATCTTCATCTGCCCATTATTTTATTTGTTTTTTCTGTTTTTTATTTATGATCTCCTTTTCTTTCCCTTTCATTTCTAGAACTCATGACTATTTTTGAGGTTTTTTAGGTCAAATATATTTGTTACAATAATATACAATTTTGTAATAAAAGAAATTATCTGACGGTAAGTATATAGTTGTTCATTAATTCAACAACCTAGAACTTCATCTTTAGATCTAGATCTACAATTATGATGAGTTTTGATCGCCCATATCTTTATTTAGCTAGTTGTGATAACAGTACATTGTCAATTTTAATGCTTCCTTTCGCATTTTAACTTAACTCTAATTAAACTGTATTTTTTTTATCTCAAATCTTTTCTCTCTCTCTTTTTTTTCCCCCTAAAAAGTTAACAAAAATTATAACTAAATTTTTAAAAAATTAATCAACTCCAACTTCAAAATTTCATTTTCAACTAATAAACTAAACGCAAGCTAAGCATTTTTGGTTGGTTTTGGTTGGATATATAAGCTTTTGATGGACATACATAAAACTTTTCAACAACATGAAGGTCAAAGAGTTGAAGATGTATTTCTTGTGGACCTCCAATTTGTCTACGTCCATGCATACAATACCACCAAATAAAAAAAAAAAAAAAAAAAAAGGGAGCATGGAGAAATATTTTACCATATTTAATTAAAATTGGTTGAACTAATTTGTTTATTAAATTAATTATTAGTATATCAAACTTAATAATCCGAGATCTACAGTTGTAATACAATTTTGGTTAAAAGAATGCCGCGGATTTTTAGCAAAGAATTGTAATTGTTTAATTTTGGATTGTATCTACTATTTTCATTCTTTAGCTTAAAAAATTGCTACAATATCCCATATAAAAGGGATTTTTAAAGGATATATATTCAAAAACAGTTGTCTTTCTAATTGAACAATTATAATTATTTCCTCGGCACATTAATTAATACAAGTTTATAAACACATTGTAGCTTCTATGGCTTTGGCTGATTTAACCTATTAATTACAAGCAAGTTTTACTTAAAAAAAAAAGCTATGCATGTGTGTGTTATGTAAGCTTTTATTTATTTATTTATTTATTTTTGATATTGTAAAAAGGATCTTTAAGTAAGAATATATTTGAGGAAAAAAAATCATTTTGATATAAATAAATTATAAATAAAAAGTCCTTCATTAAGATATAGTTTTAAAAAATTAAAAGAACATAAAGAAATTATAATGGAAACAATAGAAGGAAAAAGTAAGGATAAACTAAAAAAAAATACAATTGTTTAAAGAGGGGAAAATAGAAAGGAGAAAGTGTGGTCTCCAGTGCTGGGGAGGGGTGGTCTTGTCAGCGTCGGGGGAGGGCGAGTTAGGACGCCTAGCCTCGTTGGTGTTGGTAGGGGGGGGGGGGTCCTCGCCTGCTTCGAGGAGGGAAGGGGTGGTTTTTTTAAGAAAATTTATTTATTAATCTATATTAATATGAAATAAAATGTATGATAATTATAATACACAAGTAATATTTTAACTATTCGATTACATTTTAACGGTTTAAAAATGAGTTCTATCAATAGGGTATATAAAAGAGGCTTTACTACAACTTTACCCCAAAACAAAAAAAGCAAAACAAAATAGAAAAAAAAAAAAAAAAAACGCTCGTTTCAAATAGTAAGAAGTATTGTTAGATTTTTTTTTTTCTTCTTTATTTTGATTTTTACGCTTCTCACTTCCATTTCATATCTTTCTTTTTTTTCTCTCTCACTTAATGGCCCCACCCACATCTTCCCCCTCCTTTTTTCCATTTCATCCTCTCTCTGTCACTCTCCCTCTCTCTCTCTGTTTCTTTCTCCCCCCTCTCCCTCTACCTCCGTGTATAATTCGTACAAGTTTCCCACAAACTTTGAACTATTCCATCCAATATATCCACTGAACTTTGAAGTAGTTTGCTAGTTTTGTTGGTTTAGTTTTGACTTGGTTTTTATGAGTTGAAGCATTAAACTGTTTAGGACATAGTAGACCAAGCAAAACTGTAAAACTAGAAAATATATATATATATATATATTTCCTAGGAAGATTGAATGAATATCAATTAAAGTTATTACACCTTTTATATTTTGAGTTTTATTTGCTTTAAACACTTTTTCAAACCAAATTTATTTTTCACTTAGTAAAGGGTATAAAAAGTAGTGAAATTCAATCGGATGGTCGGTTTTGACTGTCTTTTTTTTTAAAGATAAATAATATTTAAATACTTATTTTAATAAATGGTCGAAATTTTTTGTATTTATGAAAACGAAGGTTAATAATTGTTGACCATAGTGAATAGATATTAACAATATTAATCATGATCAATCAATTAATTATTAATTGCTTATCTTTTAAGAATGATCATTTTTTTAATCTTATAAAATTTCGGTCATTTACTCGAATAACTCCCTTAAAAAAGCCTTTTACCTACATATCATATTTTTTAAACCAGCCGTGAGCATTAAATTGATTATGAACTTGTTAATCGAATCTGTTCATCACCATCAATAATGAACTACTAAATACATCAGTGATTGACATAAGTTTACTCTTAATTGATATTGGTCAATCATTGATGAACCATTAAGTAGACAATCAATAGTATCATTTTTTATAAAACGATCATTCTCTTAATTTAATAGAATTTGAGATATTTATTAAAAGAATAATGCTAGAGACACTAATTCTAATTCTAATTTTTAAGTATCTAACTCGCGTATCATATTTTTATTATAGATGTAATTAATTGATGTGACAATACTTTATATAAACACTTACTAATAAAAAAATAACAACTCATATACTACATAGTTGATACTCAAAAGTTCTTATTAAAATTTATGTTCATAGTGTTTTTCTTATTAAAAAAAATACCATATCTGTCTTCACCATAAGTTATAATGAAAATTAAGCTTGTGTTTGGCACCATGGTTTAAATCCTAAAATTACAACTTAATTTTTATCTTTTTCTAAAAATTTAATATCGATTTTACTATTCACAATTACTATTACAGTTTTATAATTCAAACTTTAAAAGCCCATAACTTTGCATGTACAAGTCTAAATAAGATGTTTTTTAAATTACATAAAATTTATAGATGAATGAAATAAATTCTATATTAATATTTTTATTTAAACACATTTTAAGTTTATATACTTTTAACTCCAGCAATTCAAATAACATATCAAATACATAATTCAATTCAAACTCAGATTCTATAATCCAAACTAAACTCAATGCATGGAGAGAGAATAAAACTCCATCAAGTAAGGGGTAAAAAAGTCAAGTTGTAACATAAGACAGCTTAACGCAAAAAACGAGAAACAAACAAACGGGATCGAAAATCGAAGAAATGCAAGGAGAGAGAATATACGAATCCTACACGCACATCCCAAGTCCCAACTGTGCCCGTGCCAACCAGCTGGTGAACCAGATCTTTGAAAATCTTTTTTCTAATTTACGAAACTAACGTAACAAAAGCCAATTCCTCTATTTAAGGAAAACAAATTTTAAAAGAAAAACGACAATGTTATATATATATATATATATAAACAGTGCTTTTCATTAACTCTTAATCAATCAAATTATATGTTTCATGATTAATAGAGATATATCTAACCGTTAAAAACAGTAAAGTTCAACCTTTGAAAAATGAATTGTCCCCCATGCACCAATAACGTGATTCAGAGCTTTAGATCTCAAATCGGAAGTTTGTGAAATTTTCTTTTAAATTAATTAAAGTGAGTGTCTAGAAGATCCTCCGTAGTTTCAAAAAGTTTTTTTTTTTTTTTTTTTAAGGAATATTGTGGTGTTTTTTCAAATTTTTTTTTTTTAAGAAATATTGTGATGTGAGGTTGTAAACCAATATTTAATAGGTTATTTAACAATTTAACGTCAAGAAAATAAGGTGGGAGGTCATTTTCCGCCTTCCGGTACCCACCTTAAATTTATGATCGATAGTTGTAAAAATTAGAAAAATGACCATTTCTTATTTCTCTCCTTTCAATAATTCCTATTTCGCACTTCGTCATCAACGTTACCAACCGCTACTTCCACAAGTTCTTCACCATTTGATTGCTCCTCGCAGATCTTGTCATCTGATCATTTTTCTCTTTATGGATCTTGCCATCCGGCCATTGTTCACGCATATCTCATCGTTCAACCATTGCTCAAGCAGGTTCTTCACCCTCTGCTTAGGATTCATCCCAGCTTTGTGCATCCATGGAGAAAAAGAAGAAATGTATTTTTGGTCAAGCAATGATTTATTCAAGTCTATTAGTTACATTACTCCGATCAATCAATGATTTATTCTGGTCTATCAATGATATAAAATACTCCAGTCTATTAATGATTTGCTCTTTTCTATAAATGATATGTCAGGATCAATCAATGATTTACTCCGTTCGATCACTAATTTACTCTGGTTCATCATGAAGTCGATGTTGGGAGAGCACGAGAGTATTTAAAAGTTAACTTTACCTATTAATATACGAAGGATCTAGGCGATGGGGGAGGCACATATTCCTATGAGGTCTCCGACGATCGAGCATGATGAGAGTCGATCTTCTTTGACATGGATTTCGACGTGGGCATTGTGGCTGAAATTGGGCTAATGAAGTTCTCTACGATGATTTTCGATGTAATTAAGCGGGGTTGTTTGGATTTCCAAAATTATTAGTACTTAAAACCGGCCACCTAGCTAATTTTATAAAACTATAACCTTAATTAAATATGGGCCATTAAACTGGCCATTAAGTCTCGAATCCTTTAAAATTAAAAATTACATTTATTATTGAAATGATGACAATTAGTCACCATGAGATTCGGCGCAAAAAAGAAAAAGAGATTAAGTATGTGTTCAATAAGAGGGATAAAAATTAGAAATGAAGGAGAAGTAAAATACCTAGATGAGTAAAATGAAAAGGAAGGAGGAATTTTTTTTTTTTTTTTTTCAAGCTTTTTGGCTGAAGAGAAATAAAAGAGAAAAAATCTACTATGAAGAGTTTATAAGTTTATCCTTATATAAGTAAAAAGATGGATTGAGGTCAAAATAGATATTTTATATACCATTTTTTTTTGGGGTCAAATTTTATGTCATTTTTTCTTTTCAAAGTTTGAAGGATTAATGTGTCTTACGAATTTACAACTTTGTTCATTCTTAATTTCCTCTATTCCAAACAATCTAAAAGACTTTATTTTCCTTTTTAAAATCCATTCTCCGACTTTTCTCCCTCATTTCCACTCTAACAAACATAGGTTACACTAGGAGAAAAACTTGAGATAGTGGGATTTATGTTTTACAATTTATGATAAAATTAGGTTTTAAATTTACATTAAATTATGTGTGTAATCATAAGACTCGTGCCCCTAATGGCTAATTACTACTCAATTAACATTACTTAAATATAAGACGTTAATGTTAATTGTTTTATGTTTAGTACCAAAAATATTATTTGTTTATGGAATCGCCCTACCGTGCCCGCATGTTATGAAAAGGATGGTTTGAGTGGAACCCACGCGGTCTTTTTTTTTTTTTTTTTGGCTTTTTTTGGCCATGTGCGCTCCACCCAAAGAACGCCTCTGCTTTGTCCCGGCGTGATTTCAGCCAAATTACTTTTGTATGATGAGAGAGAAAAAGAAATAACAAAAAAGGGAAAAAAAAAAAAAAAGAAGAAAAAGAAACAAAGAAAGAAAGAAAGACGAAAGAGAGAAAGAGATTTGTGCTCTCTCTCTCTCCCTCTCTCTCTCTCTATATATATATATATATATATATTTCTTGGTTAGGTATTTCGGTTATTCCTAGGCCTGTTATTAATGGCGTTGAAAAACTAGATCAATGTTCATTATCCTACCTGCGGTTTGGCCCACCGTCCATTCCTAGTGACACCCCCATCAACTAGTATATTATGGAAAGCTTAGCTCTCTCAAATTTAGATGCAGTTTATTTGAAAAATATACAGTTTGTGTTTAGATGGAAAAAGTTATTTTGAGTGAAAAATAATAAAATCTTAAAATATATTTAAAAAAATATTTAGATGGATTTTGTTTGGTTGGTTTTGAAATTTTATGTAAAATTTTTTTTAATAAAAAAAATATCTCATTTGAATTTGAAATAGCAAAGTTATGGACTTTGTTTACCGTAGGTTTTTGGAAATGTAAATAGTGAAAAGTCAAGTAGTTTTGAGTTGAAGAAAAAGAAAAAAAAAATTTCTGAAAACCAAATGCTAGATGTGGTTCGAAACAAACCCTGAAGGTAAAAATAGCATTTTTAGTTATACTATGTAAGTGTTGTTGTTTTAGTACTAGATTATTTTTTTTTTTTTTTTTAGGATAAGTAATTTGAACTCTTCATCTTATGATGAAATCATGTGTAAAATTATCGTTAATTATGTTTGTAACCGTATTAGATCTTAAATATATTAGTTTCGCATGTCATGCAGTATACATAGACATTCACATTTCATACTATTGGAAATATATAATATATATATATTATAACTAAACTAACCGTATTAACTGATGGGATAAAAATATAATTGTTACTATAAGTCTTACCTTTTATTTTTTTTTTACTATGTAAGTTGGTTGAAGTTTTGTCTTTTTATGTTTCAATTATTCAATCTAAACATAAATCACGGTATAGATAGATGGCTTGTCAATTTTGCAAATTCGTCAATCTAATCGAGTGCAAAACGTGTTCACCGTCAAAGTTTATGTTTGTTTTTAATTGGTCAAGGCTTTAGTGCATCCAAAACAGTGGAATGTATGCAGCCCCACGCCAATATAATAGCCTTTGAATGAAACTTTTTCAATCTTTTTATCAAACGGCAGTTGAATTTTTCTTTTTTTAGATCTAAACTTCCTTTATATTTTAGCAGAATGTCATTTTTATTCAATATTTTCATCAATATCACGATCATCCATTGTGTTTTTTAAGTTAATGAAAAAACACTTCATTTTGATAAAATTTGACCAAATCATTAGATTTTAAAAGAACATTTTAACAATGAGGTTGACCAAGATGATCAATTATAAAATATTATAAGGTTATGAAAATGATATTTTAGCACTTTAAGTTTGGCCAAATTTTCTTAAAAGGAAATTTTTACATAAAACTGTACACACAATAGATAATCGTGATTTTTTTAAATGCATAGGGTGATACGCAACCTTTCAAAAAAACATATTGGAGGTTTATTTATAAATTTGCCGTCATTTGAAATATATGATGTAAATATATTCCTATTTTGAGATGAATTGTAAGGGTGGGTTCAATTTTGAAATTAGTATCATCTGAACCCAAAACATTAGCTTTTATTTACTTATTTGTTTTTTAAATCCAAACGCCACAAATAGAGCTAACGTCAGTTAGAAGACTTCAAAAAACAAACCCAAAAATAAAAATACAAAATAAAAATAAAAATTTCATTAGAACAAAACTTTCACTTGATTATTTTTATTTTTATTATTTCGGGTTCAAATTTATGATAGGTGCAAAATTATTTTCTTACTAAGCATGCACCAGCACAATGTATCCAATAGTCAATACAACACGGTGTAAAATAATTTTATAGCTGTAAATCTAAATGTCAAACTAAGACAAAAATGACTTTTGTACGTATTTGTTTATATAATTTCAAAGTTGTGATGGATGTTTACATGATGTGGTTTAAATACAAAACAGAACGTTAAGGTTTAGAAGGTCATTGCAATTTATACACTGGCCATTACATGTGTTTGTGTGTATATATATATATGTGCCTGTGTGTGTGTTACATCGTTAGCTTAGAGAAGATGAAGCAATGGTGCATTTCTCTCTCAAATGAATGAATGAGCCCAAGAAGCTTGGTCTACTTTATATCAAAAACTCGGTTCAGAGCATCTATTTTCCCTCGATTCAAATTGTTTAGTTCCAGCTGGTAAACGTATAACTTTTGCTTTTCAATTCTTCTTTCCATTGACAATGTTGTTCAGAGTCTTTCATCATTGAAGAGAATTTATCTGATAAGGAAATTAAAGGCCTAAAAGCAATGTTCACAAGCAGTCCCATTCATCCCGACACACTGAGCCGATGAGTCGGGATTAGAAGTGGAGCAAACTGAGACTCATGCCGAGTGGTCGTGAACAACATTGCAAAAAGTCCCCAACATGGATGCCGACAAGAGAGGCACTATAACATGTCGCGGTTGACAGAAGCCCGAGTTGAGCAACTCGAGTCCTAAGCAGTGGAGCTTCACAGGAATTCAAACTTGTGTCGAATACTATTCCGTGATTTCCATTCTCAACCGCCCTTTGTATGACTTCTGAATCTTGGCATCTATACTAAGTACTGAAGGAGTTATTCCAGTTCAAGCCAAAACTACACTCTAGAGACAAGAACACATTTATAGACCTCATTCGTCATTTGTTCGAAGAACCATAAGCGATTACAGAGAGGCGGTGGTGGTGTATGCAACTCTATACGTGCTTAACACAACGCTTCACCAAAAATCCCTCAATCTCAAAGGTACCACTTTGGGCAATGTCCGATTTCGGTTCCTTGATACGTTACATCAAGTAAGAATCTAATCGAACCGAGTCTAACCAATATGACACAATGGGACCCCTTGGAAATGTGGGTATGAATAATTTCGTTACCCTCGATTATAATTTATGTGCCTGTTGAACACATCTTACATCGGCAATGAGATGGCGGATGTGTGGGGCATACCATTTCACTCGCTCCAAATGTTCTACAGAAACTTCCCAACAAAGACCTGCGTACGAATGCATTTTCACGGTTTGACATCTAGATTAAGGAAGAGAAACTGACAAATTCTCTTTAGTGCTTGCACTTGAGACGAAATTGAGATACCTTCAGATTTAGCAATCTCGGATATTGAGTTTGATACATGTTCAACCCATAAACCCTCCTCCGAGTCCTTCACATTGCCATGTACGTGTAACATTCCACCCTCACTCCTGCATTCCCAAGAAAAAAATCAAAATTAGCATACAAAGAAGTAGAAACTTGCAAGGAAACTACATTGGTGCCGACACTAATTATCATGTGTCAAAGGGTGAAGAAGCTTACAAGTTTTTTAGCGGGATAAGTGAGAGATTTAATGTATTAATGAATGAAAAGAACGACATGAAATTTTGGCACACGTCACCTTAATGCCATAACAGCAGTGCTCCAACTACCCTCACTTGTTGGAAGAAGACCAAGACAAACTCGGTCAGCCACTCCCTGCAGAAAACCACCATGATTTTTTATTGACAGACCTCATTATAACAAGACCGGACCCTACTATTTTTGATGAATTAATTCAAAAAGTGAGATGAAAATAAGTTAAAATTTTTTGGTAAATTAGTTTAAAATCGGAAAAGAACCATTGTGCAATCTTACCTTAGGGGCTGTAGCTCTGTTATCTCCCTCAAGTACGATACAGCGATCCGCAACTGAATTTAATTGCAGATTACGTTTAAGTGCCTCAACAGCATGGGGGTTCCATTCACAAGCATAAACTTGTTTCGCCTTAGCCCTGATTCAACCAACTTCATCACTCAAACTAATGCCAATTTACAAATTTAAAAAGAAGAAATTGCAGACTACATGAACAGGTAGAACTCGAGCATAGGAAGGCTCAGCTGGCAAAATGTATCATCAAAACGTTCAAGACAACAATAATCATTCACAGTAAAGTATCCAATTCCAGCAAACAGATCCACAAGAACAACAATGTAAAGCCAAAATCCAGTGATAACATACCCGACAAGAAATGGCAGCACAAAGTATCCAATTCCAGCAAACAGATCCACAAGAACCTCATTTTTGCAGTCCAAATGGGCCATGCGTCGCTTCTCGGAAAGGTTACCCCAAGAGAACATGCACTTTTGGCGTCAAAAGAATAGACAATTCCATTTTCACGATGATCAACCCAGCCACTCTCTCCCACAAGAATCTCCAAGGTACTATCCCTTGTTCCTGTTTGTGCAACTCGTCCCTATAATGTACCAGCAAATTAAAGTCAAGATTCCATAATGTACCATTACTGAATCTTGGTATGCAGACTACATATCCACATTTTGGGTCACAACTAAAGGGAATCAGCCTTGAAAAACAACATGCTCATGTTGTTGCATTTACATGCAGGTGTCTGGCGAACAGTCCTGTAAAATAACTTACCTGACGAGCAAGGCGGCGAGTATTTAGTGATTTAGCAATAATAGGCCAAAGCTCCTCCTCAATAGAGTTCCATAATGGATTCTTGAAATATGATATCGGAAGCACAATGATATCCCCAAGTCGTTCCCATCTATGAGAAGAGAAAAGAGTCATTAAGAACTAGTAGTAGCCAGTAGGTAACACTACTTTTCAAATGAAAACATCATCCAATAACCATAACAATAGTATGAGGCTGCCAGCAACATCCTAGTCAGGAACTTGTCTTGCCAAATTTCTCACTAAAGAGGGCTCATATATATATATATATATATATATATATATACCATAGTTATTATAACTATAAACAAACCTTGTGGGTAGCTCCTCCAGAAGTGTGATAGGTAGGCCTTTTTCCTTGATTAGAGTAGCTACAGCTTCATTCATTACGTTAAAAGGAGATTTCACTGCTTTTCTTACTTGAACAACCTCATCTACTACCTTAACAGCACCACATTCCTTCAGAATGTTCAAGGCTTTCAAACATGTCACATCATTGAAAACTGATCCTTCTGCTTTAACTGGTTCAAGTAAATGGTCATTCTTTCTTTCAAATGTGTCCCCAAAGGAATGAAGTACATTGCAGAAATTCCCATTGACAGGAAAACAAATATGTAATCCATCTTCACGAGAATAAACCTTCCTCGCAAGATCTAACCATCCAAACTTCTTCAATAAATCCTTCCCTGTTTTGGCATATTTTCTTTCCATCTGTAGAACCCAATATGAAGAAGTAAGCTGCTGATCTACATCATTTGATTCATATGATAGATCACTCGCAAAATCTATCCCAGGATCTCCAGATAAAGTTTGCGGATGTTCAGTTTGTGAGTTTTTAAAACCACCACCACTCTCTTTCTTTTCTCCGTCATATGTCTGAGTAATATGCCTTCCACCACTTTCAGCAGATCTAATATTACCAAACGAAGAAATCAGGGGAAGCAAGTTTATCTTCATGGGCTCACTAAACTTTGTTCCAAACGCATAGCAAGCTGCCCCACCACCTATCATGACAAGGTCATCACCAACAACATTAGCTGCGCTGCGCAGAAACAAATCTTTATTGGTGGAATCAAGCTTCAAATGCCTCCACATACGAACACGCAAATCAAACACTGATAACTCCTCAAAATGTTGTTGAACTGGACAACCACCAATAACACCAATATAGTTTTTGTAAACGAACATCGAGTGAGAGAACCTTGCATGCGGGCTTCTTCCCGCTACCTCTTCCTTTTTCCATTGACATGTTTCTATATCAAAACTGTATAAATCTCCAAGTGCTTTCTCACCATCGTATCCTCCAAAGATGAATAGCTGAGATCCACAGGCCACCATAGAGTGAGAATGTCGGGCGCATGGTTGCTCCCCACCAACGACTAACTCTTTCCACTGCATAATAGTTGTATCAAGGGCATGGAAGGAGGAAGAGACACTGCCATTGTTTAGTCCACCAAAAACATATATCTTTGTACCTATAACTGCTGCAACATGTCGATGCCTGTGTAAAGTACAATTGATTAACACATCAAAGATGACAAAATTAATTCTTGTTTACATGATTTAACTTTGATACCATAAACAGACACTTTAGACTAATTCATGAAATATTCAAGTGATTAAGAAGGCATATGAAGTGAAAATACCATCTAATGTGCAATAA
The DNA here is from genome assembly GCA_025413025.1 of Ficus hispida. NCBI lineage: Eukaryota > Viridiplantae > Streptophyta > Magnoliopsida > Rosales > Moraceae > Ficus > Ficus hispida. The sequence goes on from CM046372.1 coordinate 27,593,803, forward strand.
ATGAAATGCTACTTTATGATTCCAAGATTGACATATACAAACAGTTACCTCAATATAAATCTATGAAAAGATGAAAGAAAAAGAAGTCGAAGAAAAGGAAAACATTACCTGGAATGAAAGACATCACCAGAGCACTCTAGAAACTTCCATTCATTCTCAGTTGTATTGAGAACCCAGACATCACTTAGAATATCCTGAGGACCAGCCCTGCCTCCAATAACAAACATGTTATCTCCAACCAAAGACGACGTATGACTTAAGCGTGGTGATGGGCCACCCACTGTGACAATTTCTTTCAACGTGCCAGACAATGTATCAAGTAGAAAACAAGTGTTTCTTCTCCCATGTCTTCCCATGCCACCAAATCCACCAAAAACAAGAACTCCATTGCGATTTGAGCTACCCATTTTACAAGCCGAGTGACCCCAAAGAAAAAGCTTTTCAAGGGGTTCACCAACAATGTCCATCTTAATAACAGACAGACTAGAACTGGGGACTTCAACTAACCCTGCCAATGTTTCAAAGACTCAGAGACTTTGCTTTCACGATAATTTCACGTTAAAAGAGTTTCCTGCAATCAAATGCATATTAGTACGTAATAGTACTATTCATACTACCAAATAGCAATTTACCATCACTTCAACCAATATATGATATCATTTCTAACTAAATCCCTTCAAAACTGTTTTCATTAGCTCTATGGGCTACCAATCAGAAATTTTAATTTAAGAAAGGGAATTATTCCTGGTTTAGAGTCTGGTGTTTACTTTATGAAAAAAATAAAGTGAGTCCAACTTACAAATCAGGAATTAAGTTTCTTCACAATAAGGGAGAACTTAATCCGACCTCAAACCAACAGAATTAAGTTCCTTTTCCTTAAAAAAAAAAAAAGGGGGGAGACATAACCTTCTTCACTTAATATGCTTTCGTTTCAATTTAATCGTTTCCTCGATTCAACAGTATTTTTGTAAGCACAAATTATTATTCCAATTCGGAATATAATTTAATTCTCACAATTTAGAAACCACCACAATAGAATTCTAGAACTTAAAATTCTTTTATCATGTAATCTATCTTATATCGTTTGAATTCCCTATAGTCTAAGACTCGCTGGAGATACAAAATTAACATAAAATCTAATTCAACGTGCTAACTTTACAGAAGTCAAACAAACATTATTTTAAAAAAATATATCAAATTACCTGAATGGAAAGCCTCGTCTTTTCCTTCCAATTCCTCAGAACCATCACTGCAAACAGAGCCGTTACTACACTCAACTGCCTCATTCATCGATCCAAAGCCATTGTTTTGCAATGCTTGAAAAAAACCATCAGTTCTCTTCCGATTCACCTCCATTTTCTCATTCGCGGTCGCAACAAGATACCGGATGTACTCTGGAGACACCATGATCTTCTGGTTGCTTCCCAGGGGGAGCTCTAACCGTATTGAACACCGAATTGCAATAATCACTCGCTTGCTAATGCTGGTAATGCCGGATTCTCTGAATCCAGAAGCTATCGCCATAGAAACCAGGGACTGAGCCGAAGCAAGGTCCTTACACTCAACAGCAAGAATGAAGGGCTCGAACCTGAAGACGAGCTCCGATTGTTGGTCACTCCGATTTGCCTCGGAGGGGAAGAGGAGGTTGAGACCGAGTCGGGATCAGCCGGTTCGTGGGTGATGAAGAGCCAGGAACCTCCCGAGGCCTTTTTCTTTGGCTTCGGGGCAGTGGTGGTGGGTTGGGAGAGGATAGAGATACGGCCCGAGCAGGAACTGGTTGTGAAGTATAAAGGGTGGCTGTTGATGGCGTTGATGAGGGGTATGATCGGCGTGTCCAACGAGCCCTTCGGTGATTTGTCCGTCTCCGACAACCCCAGCGAGGCTAACATTGCTTCTTTCCGTTTATCAAACTCCATTTTTCGACCTCTAAGTATTAAACCTCCCAAAATCAGAGATACAAAATTTTCCCAAAAAAAAAAAAATCTGAAACTTCAATCATCATCAAACAACTATGTGGACAAACAGATTTCCAACACAATACAAAAGCCAATATAATACCTAAAAGCGAGCTTTGAAATCCTCAAATAAACCAAGAAATTCATAAATCCAAAATGAAAAATGGTTAAGCAAGTAGAGCAAAGGATAAATTTACAGAGTTTGTGAGGAATCCCGTGCATTTTCATGTCAGCCAAACACTCGATAAACGATAAATTGCAAAACTTTCGAATGAAATCAATTAGAAACTGAGCTAAGAAGAAACATAGAGAAAAATGTAGTTAGGAAAATCGGAGAAAGTAAGGGAGAGAAAACATACCAAAAGGAGGGAAAAACGGGAGTGAGAGAGAAGAAAAAGCTTCAGAAGAAATGGCAGACTGTTTTGGCCACAATGGAGGAATCGACGGCGGCGCTGGGGGCGGCCGGTGGTGGCGCTTGTTGGTGGAGAAGCTGCGGAGGAGAAAAAGAGGAGAGGGAGGGTCTGTTTGGTATTATTTGCGTGGGAAAATGAAATAGGGAGGGAAGTGACCACTAGGGTTTTAGCCAAAACGACCTACAAATACTTGTGAAATTAGGCATTTTTAGCGAAAATTGTCGTTTGTTCGTTAATTGATATTGATTATTAATCTTAATCGTCAATAATTGATGTCATTGTGGTTACATAGCATTAATGATAATTTTATATCTGATTCATAAAAAAATAGGAATTCGAATCCCCTACTCTTAATTTTAAATAATAATAATAATAATTAATACCAATTAATTGACTATTAAACGATCAAATGGATATTTTTAATCATTTTAAAGAAAACTATCATTTTTTATTAATTTGTAAAATTTAAGATATTAATAAAAAAAATTATTTTTCAACATATCCTTACTTATTCTTTTAAAACAGATTAATTACAATCAATTTTAAATAATAATAATAATTGATACCAATTAATTGACTATTAAATAATCAAATGGATATTTTTAATCATTTTAAAGAAAACTATCATTTTTTATTAATTTGTAAAATTTAAAATATTAATTAAAAAAATTATTTTTCAACATATCCTTAATTATTCTTTTAAAACAGATTAATTACAAAAATTCGCCATTATGCCCTAGTAATAATTTATCACTCCATCTTCAAGAAAAAGAAAAAAAAAAATCCGTTCCCCAAGCTACATAACGTTAATGAAGAAACATCCTACAGAATATCTAAGAGAAAATTGACTCCACTATAGATGTACGAGTATGTTTATTAGAAGAGAAAAATGGAAGGAATGAGACAGATGAGGATTTTATGAAAGAATTTTGATATTTATCGTTGTTCAAAAAGTGCCCGAATTGTGGTGTAGGATACCCTGAAAACATCGGTGGCCAAACAGAAGTCGCATATGTTTTTAACTAGTATAAGTTTCTACTTTGTTCTGTGTTAGGTTGGTTTCTTTGTGACACTCTCAAAGTGAGCCTCGTTGCAGCTCATGTCGAAGTTTAGTGTCGTGGTCTTCCGAGGCCAACTTCATTGCGTATCCAGATGATGCAGTTCCTAAATTGTCTAGATAGCATTGATTTTGATATCTAAAGTGGTGAATATGACAATGACTTAGCTGATCTCCACAGAATGATTTTGCGTAAAGTGACTACTTCGCCTTCTTGTTTAGCTCTCCATTTTTTAACCAACAGAGGTCTAGTTCTCTCACACTATCTTTTTACCAAAAGCGAAGTTGGGAATGTTTTTGAACACAGAAAGTCGAAGATATCGGTCGTTTATTTTTTATGTAGTGAACATGATTTTCTTACTTGCATTGATGCTAAAATTCAGGTCGAATCGAAAGTTTGGTTTAAGACATTGTATACAATTATCTTCGCACCCCACGGATGTTTCCCTTTCAAAAAAGTCATGAACTTATTGTCGTGTTTGTTTGATTGGAATTGAGTTTCGTTTTTGTTGCTGTTGTTAGTTTGGTGTGTTCAGATCTTGTTTCAAACGTTTATGTCTTGTCCAAACACTGAACAACTAGTCCTTTGGCTTGCTTTTCTCTGTTTGGTTTCTAGACAAATCATGAAAAGAAAAAATTGCAACCTAATTTTCTGTGTTTGGTCATGAGTTTTGCATTCCCCGTCCTATAAATATATATTTGATAAGCGTTTTAATTCAACAACAGTTGCAAATGAATTTTCACAAAAAAGCAAGGCTGTCTATGATTAGAGGTAATCCCCTGAATTTCTGCAATTAACGAAAAAATGAGAGACGAAATGACACCAATAATCTTCTTTTTTTATTAGGGAAAAAAAAAAAACTAAACAATCACATAAATATACAAGACCAGCATACCATGCGGCTGTGCTCTCGCAAGCTCTTTATAGAAAATAGTTATGTAATTTTTTATGTCCTAAATGTGCCTAACCAATACATTTTATCACGTCATTTTTTAGTAAGCTCATAGAATCAGGCTCACTCCAAAGAGCACAACTAACTCCTGTAAAAAATAGAGAACAGATTATGAGGAACTTCCTGCCCTCCCTCAGCTTCGACCCCATTCCTTGACACCAATTGTGATAAGCAAGCAATTAGTTGACATTTTTGTGCTTAACATCTAGACTCTATTAAAAATATAATATAATGTGAATATATAATTGATTAGACAGTATTTGAGACGTCATACTCAATATAATTCAATTTCTAGTTTAAACTAAAGATTGATCGAAAAGAGATTGACAAGCGAAGTGATCGACCCAAATCACCAGATAATTTCTTTCAAATTTCAAATGAGATTCTATTCCTATGGTATAAAATAAGGCGATCTTATCATTATCTTTTGCACTCAAACATTATTGGGCACTTTCTGGAAATTAATTTAAATATTGAAGACTCTCTGCCGTACTTCACTACGTGGTGTGCAGATTCCTTGAGTGCTCTTTTTATATTGGAACTGGATATGAAGTCTCACGTCCTGTTGATCTACTATTCATCAGTTATATAGGTCTCGTTTATGTTCGAGTTCAAATTATATTTTTTTATCTCAGTTTTTATCTTTTTTAAAAAAATTTTTTCTTTTCTGAAAATTTTTATCTTTTTGAAAAGTAACAAAAATTTTCAACTCAAACTCATTCACCAAACGACCCTTAGTTACGTTTGGTTCGATGGTTGAGTTGAAATTTTTAAATTGAAGTTAGTTAATTTTTCAAAAATTAGTTATAATTTTTATTAACTTTTCACAAAAAGACAAACTGATATGAAAATTTTGAGTTAGAACTAAGATACCAAATAAAGGCTTGATTTTTTCTTTTTAACGGTAAGAACTATTGAATTAGTTTTTCAAGAGTCTGATCTATGCGTGCGCATGTTAAAAATTTACAGTGCAAAACATAAAACTACTATTATTCATAAAAGTGACAGAGCCAAACAAAAATATGATTGGGAACATAAACTAAATAACATCAATATGTAAAAATTAAAGGGTAAAATTTTAGTGGAGGCTATATGAAGATTTTTAATTTTTAATTTTTAATGGGAGCTATATGGAGATTTTTAATTTTCAACGGGGGTAAAGTAGAAAATCATAAAATTTTTTTAAAATTAAAAGGAAAAAAAATTCAATAGGGGCTATTGCCTCCTCCTACATTTGTCCCTATTCATAGATCGACCATTGAAAAATATATTTCTTATTAATTACGAAAATGAATGTCTACTTTTTCCTAATAAAAGCAATTAAAATACGATGGTACATTTTAACCCCATTTCAAGTCGATCCACTTGATCTATCTCCATCATCTAGAAAGCTGACCTTGAAGCATTTTAAAAAGAGTTGAATATATGCTTTCCTTTACTTACTTAGTTGGGTAATTAACAAACAGCTCTGAATTTGTATCCTTTTTTTTTTTTCCAAGTAAATACAATATCTAAAATATCTGAATTTGTATCTAAAATCTGGCAAAGACTCAATATTGTAGCTTCACCTTTCTTCACATCTCAATCCGAAGAAATGAAATCATAAGGGCTATGTATACACAAATCATACCACATATATATATATATATCTATATAGTGTGTGTATATATGGCTCACGATCCCCAGGTACTGTCCCTATGTACATAATAAACAAGATCACAGAGCTATAAATTACCACCTAAAAAATATCGGTACAGGTAATTCCACACCTATTTCAATGTTGAGATACTAAGTTTGAAATCCACAAATCACCTAAAACTGTCTAAGAATTACACGTTTACATACGCCGACGAAGCTTAAAAAATAATAATAATAATAATGAAAAAGAGAGGAGAAAAATGCCAAGTTTCCGAACCGAGCTAAGTATTTTTCTTGCCCCGAGTCAAGTTGTGAAGAGAGAACAATTTCCCCAGAGCTCTAAGGAACACCACGGTGCTGGTTCTTTTGGGCTGTCTCACCAAACAGTCTTTGGTTTTGGACACCTTCAACTTCAAACCCTGCACAAGATTAGAAGAAGCCGGACGATCTCGAACAACAACAACATCATCATCATCATCAGAATAACAACTATTATTAATGTTAACAACGTCGTTAGCGACATAATTAGCGTCGCTTCTAATCAAAACCGGTCGGGTTTTGGTTCTGCGGCCCAAGGAAGAAACCCTTTGAAGCTCCTTCTTGTTGAAGTCCTCCCACAACAAGTCCATCCTCGTCTCCGAATCCCCGACCTCTATCTCCGAGAAGCTCTTGTGTTTCCTCACAATTACGCCGTAATCTTGATCTTGATCTTGATCTTGATCTTGTTCTTGGTCGCCTTGTTTTTCTTCTTCTTGGTCTGGATAAACCAAAGAAGAAATACGCCATAGAGATAAAGGGCTGTTGTTGTTGTTGTTGTTGTTATTGTTGTTGATGGGGTTTGTAGTACTGGTAATCAGTTTTGGAAAGCTGAAATCTTCTGTGATGGCCATGTTTTTTTTTTTTTTTTGGTTTTTTTGGAAGATGAGGAAAGATGGGTTAATTTGAAATTTGGAAGAAGAATTTGGTTTTGGGATTTTTTGATTTTTTGATTTTTATTTAGGAGAAAAGATGTGATAATGTGGATATCATTTTCATGCTGTGGAAAGTGTGAAAAGAATTTGAAAGTCTTCTTCATGTGGAATTGACGGGCATGGAGTGAAGAGAGAGTGGACATTTAATGGGAGTCGGGATCAGCCACAACTAACGCCGGATTTATTGTTGTTGTAATTATTATTTGGATACATTTTTTCAAAAAAGAAATTATATTTTTTATATTTTTTAAAATAAATTATTTATTCGTTTGATGAATGAGTTTGAGTTGAAAATTTTAAATTTCAATAATAAATTTATATTAACTTTTCAAAAAAGATTAAAACGTTTTAGAAAAGACAAAAAAAAATTTCAAAAAAATACAAAAATTAAGATAAAAATTTTAATTTGGAATGATTTTCCAAACGAAGCTTACATTTTTAGGGGACTTTTTTTAAATGGTGAAAGCTACTCAATGCAATTATATAAGATTCTTTTTTTTTTTTAAATGTCTAACATTATTTTTCTGTGAAGGATATAAGAAGTTTCGAGAAATTTTTTAAATTTAACAAAGTTCTTGTGTTCTTTAAAGGTTATACTTATTTTATTGAGAAAATGAGAAAATAATCATTATTTAAATACATATTTATAATTTTATCTACTCTAATATTAAAATCGATATAATTTTACATATTTTTTAATTTATTTTTCTCTTTAAATTTTTTATTTTTCCCCTGTTTCCTTTTTATTTTTTCTCTCTCTCTCTCCTCCCATGTGACTTTCCAGACCACACTCACTCTCTCCTACCCTCCAACACCGCCACGAGCTGCGATCTCCTCCCGTCCGTTCCCCCGCCGTCATCTCCCGTGGATTCGTCCGTCTTAGAACTATCACCATTTTCAGATTTCACATTTCAGATTTCTAGAGAGAGTGAGGAGAGAGAGAGATTTTCCTTTCACGAAATTTCTTCGTCGTTTTCGTTTTAGTTTTCGATTTTGATTTCAATTCACACGAAATCTCGGCAAATGTTGGAGTTGGCGGCTCGTATCGGTCGTCAATTACAGCGCTACCAAGATGGTCGCCGCCTCGTTGACGGTTATTCTTTTTTAATTTCACTCTCTCTATGTTGCCGAATTTCGTGGTCGGACAAACAAGTTTGTGTTGTTTTGAAGGAATTCTGATTTTTTTGGGTGAAAAACGCAAGAATATTGAATAAAGAAATTCAGATTTTCGTCTTGAACGAAGAATTTAGGAGTGTTTGACATCAATACTCAACTCAAACTAAACTATATTTTTTTCATCATGTTTTTTATCTTTTTCTGAAAAATTTTTTTGTCTTTTTCTGAAAAAGTTAATAAAAATTACTATTCAAATTTAAAAATCTCAACTCAATTCAAACTCAACTTATTCACTAAATACCTCGTTAGAGTTTGAATAATGTTTGGTTCATTTGATATGACTGGTACTTTTGATATTTCAAGGTCTTTTTCATTGGCTTTTCTTAAGCGTATATTTAACGATTTTACAGCTGTGAACCTTGGAAAAGTATTTGAACATTTTGGATAGAATGAATTGTAAGAAGTTTGTTGGATAACTTGTTTGTATGTATGCATATACATGTATATAGTCTTTGCATTTGAGGATTACAGCCACATCTGAACATGGTGTTCTCCCAGTATTCTAATTTCAATTTTCAACATGCAACATAATAAAGGCTTGTGACTGATTTGCTTGTTTTCGTTGATTTGTTTGTCAAGAAAATGTATTTTTAATGATTTGTTTGTCGGTTTTTTTTATTCGGTTTGTTTGCCTAGAAAATTTTGATATTGTAAGATGAAAATAAAAGCGTTAATGAATTTGTATTTTAATTAGAGATGCCAAAAAAAAAAACTATCAAAATTTATTTTGAATTTTATCAGAATCCGTCTTGGATTTTATCAGAATCCATTTTGCATTATTGAGTTCTGGTAAAATCTGTTTTACATTTTATCAGATTCTGGTTTGCCTTCTCAGATTCTTGTAGAATCCGTTTTAGATCTGATAAATCCACTTTGCATTATATCTTAATTTGTTTTGGATTATCGGATTCTGGTAGAATCCCTTTTGAATTTTAATATAATCAGTTTTGCATTCTATCGGAATCCGTTTTGGATTATCGGATTCTAATATAATCCCTTTTGGATTATAATAGAATCTGTTTTACATTCTATTAGAATCCCTTTTGGATTTTCAGATTGTGATAGAATCCATTTTGGATTATAACAGAATCTATCTAGTGATCGGCCCCGGTGACTGGAGACTGGCAGTCCACCAACGTCGGATACATATGGTCATCTTTGTTGAGATTAAAAAAAAGAAGAAGAAGAAGTTTTGTAGTCTAACAGAATCTTTCCATCAACTGGTAACATGCTGACATTGATAACTGAAGCCGTATACGTCCGATCATATTTGTTGAAATACAAAAAAAAAAAACGGATTCTAACAGAATCTCTTCAGCGATTGGCGTCCGTGACCGAAGTTGAAGACATCCAGTTATCTTTGTTGAAATTTTTTTTAAAAATTTATTAAAATCAATTTTGAATTCAGAATCTCTTTGACAACAGTCAACCAATGTCGGAGATGTCTGGTTATCGTTATTGAAATACCAAAAAAATTTGTCAAAATCCATTTTGGATTCTAAAATGAATCTCTTCGCACTAAGAGGTTGTGGTTGCTACTGGCAACTGGCGATGTCGGTAACTAGATCCGAATACGTTAAGTCATTTTTGTTGAAATACAAAAAAAACTTATGTTAGAATTCATTTTAGATTTTAAGAGAATCTCTTCAGTGATTGCGACCGATACCGGCAACCGGAGCCAGGGATATCTAAAAAATATTCAATAAATAACAAAGAGAAGAAAAAGAAGAGATAGATACATTTTTATCTATTTACTATTTTCTTCAATGTATCCCATGAACTATGAAATGTACATATTGTGCCTTCTGAAATTTAATATATGTGTCAAGCTACCCCTATGTTTTTTTCCATTATCTTTAATGTCAAAATACCCCTTTAACTTTACTTTTGTATTAAAATACTATCTGATCTTTAATATTTGTGTTCCTTAATCTATAATATTTGTGTCAAATGTCATGTTTATCTTATTTTAATTATCTAATATTGAACAATTACCTAATAATTATTAACTTTTTAGAATAGGTTAAAAAATCTATATTTTTTAAAATATTAAAGTGATATGCATATTCTTTTGGTACACTTTTTTTATTTGACTTATTTTAATTCAATTTTATTTTTGATTATGGGTTTACTTATATGTAAGCATAGTTGGTAGGATTCAGATGTAGGATTTCGATTTCAAATACGCTGTTTACTTGGTCTACATAATTTGAAATCATAATCATAATAAATGTCATTCATGTGTTTGTTTAAATCCATAATGAGAATAAGAATTGTAAATGTACTCTGATTCTCATTCCTAGTTATATTTCTTAATTTAAAAAATGATTGGTTTGCATATTTGGAATGATATTATCAATCATAACTAAACAAAAAATTGTAATATTAGTACAATAAAATGATGAACATAAGTTGTGTAGATATTTCAGTTTAAGAAAATCAAAATGAATGTAAATTTGAATTAAAATAAGCAAAAAAAAAAAAATGGTGGGTCAAAAAAGATACATTTGCTTTTATTAGATTTTTTTTTACCTATTCTAAAATAGTTAATAATTATTCGATAATTATACAATTTTAGATAATTAAAATAAGATAAATGTGGCAATTTGATATAAATATTAAAGATCGTGGACTAGTTTGACACAAATATTAAAAATCAGAGGCATTTTAACACAAATATTAAATATCATGGGGCATTTTGACACAAATATTAAAGATCAGAGGCATTTTAACATAAATATTAAAGATTATGGGGCATTTTGACAGAAATATTAAAGATCATGGGACATTTTGACATAAATATTAAAGATCATGGGACATTTTGATATAAAACAAAGTTTAGGGGCAAGGGACATTTTGATATAAAACAAAGTTTAGGGGCACCTTGACATTAAAGATAATGGAAAAACTAATAGAAACTATCAAAGGGGGTAACTTAGCATGCATATTAAAGTTCATGGGGTACAATAGATACATTTTATAATTCAGGGGGTATATTGACACTAATGACAAAATTCATGAGGAATTTATGGCATTTTTCTAATTATTTAATTAAATATTATGAAATGGTAAAATTATTAACTTTATTCTTATAGTGAGTAAAATTATAAGGAGATGTCAAATTTATAACATTCTTGCAAATCCCTCTATTTATATGTTATTTAATACTTTGAATGTTAGAGTGAAGAATTCAAATTCTTTATCTTTATGGTGGAGTAGTTAGTAAATTATCGTGAAATTCACTGTGTCTCACCATTTTTTAAAAGGTTGTTTAGTGCTGATTTATATGATGAAGAAATCATCTGATAAATAAATAATAATAATATGATAAATTAACAAATTTACCGTTACGAACATTTTTTTTTTCCAAAGGAGTTACTAACATATGAAAGATATGTAGATGTATGATTGTTATGATGATAGAAAGTTTGATAAATCCAAAACTACCATTATTTTAATTTGTTGAATATTTTCTCAGAAATGTTACCGCTACTAATATTTGTTGAATGATATTTGAATGCTATTTTAATCTGTTTTGATGATAGAAAGTTTGATTAACTCAGAACAACCATTATTTATCAATTCTTGTAGGAAGAGATCGTTTTGTTGTTTTGGAATTTAAAAGTCAAAAGAAATTTTATAAAATTCATGCTAAACAATCTTGTCCAAACAAATTGACAAGTTTCTTTGGAAAGATTCCGTTATGTAGTTTAAAAAAAGAAAAGAAAAGAAAAAAAAAAAAAGAATATTTTGGGGAAAAAAAAGGACTAACTTTATCCTTATTGTCACATTCTCTGAACCATCAGCTTTTGAATAGTGGTGGAAACTGAAACCTAGGTGACAATTGTTGAATTTGAGAGTTATAAGATATTGTATTTTTATTTTAAAATATAAACCTGTTAAATAAAGTATTTCAATAATCTTTTATATGTGATTGAAATTTTAATTTTAAAAGCTCAATATACTTATTTGTCTATTATTGTTATTATAGTTTTAGGTTTCTTATATCCTTAACAAAGCATGGATTCTTATCACAAACATGTATATAATTATGGTGGTTCAACTATAAAAAATTTATATTTTAATTATCTGATCTATTAATAAAAACAGTGTTGAATTACATAAATGTTAATGAGAACGTCTATAAATCATCTTATAGAAAAGTTAATCTACATCTTTAAAACTGCAATTTTTATTGTGGTAAATTATCTTAAACATTGCTAAAAATTAAAAATAAATAAAAGGTCGTTAGTCATCTGATCAAGTAGTTATCATTTAGCAAAAAGTAGTCATGATTGCCGGATTGTGCAGCTAACCGTACAGAGAGGTTAGACAATGTTCGCAGCAGAATTAGCAAAATAGATTAAATGGGAGTAAGTCAAAGTTTGAAAGATAAAACGAGAGTTTTTTAAAGTTTTAGTTGCAAAATAAAAATGAATCTATAATTTGAGAGCTATAGGCAACAAGTGAGATTGATTTTTTCTTCTTCTAGATCGAATAGAGTTCAACTTTACCATTTCTGGTGCAAAGTCACTTGACGGGCCGTTTAAATTTGACAAATTTGCTAGCCATCTAAATCAATCACGAGAAAATTGCATAGAATATGCAATGTCATTTAGACTAAATTAGTAGCCAAAATTCAAATTTTTGAATTTGAACCCACCACATGAGAATAAATGATATAAATCCCAAATAACTATGAACAATTATGTATTTCTTTAAATAATAAGGATGAACATTAATATCTCCATTTGAAAGTGGAGGTACAATAAATGAGTACAGTGGGGCATATAGTTTGTTGTTGGTTGGCTAGAGTAGACATTTGCTAGTGAAGGGCAATAAATGCCAATAATTATATATCCCTCTACTATTCTGCTGTCCAATCAATTTATATGCATAAACGTGCAGGGAGAGACCCTTTTTACACGACATTTGTAATTTTTTTTTGTTGTACGTTTATTAATAATATGATTTTAATATAATATTTTTTAATTTATATCATGTGATAAGATTTTTTTTTTTTAAATTACATATAAATCAACTAATTATTACAAGTTTTAAATAAAAAATTATAAATAACGGGATGTTAGATACAAGACATTTCCGTATACACAGGGATATAACTACAAATATAATTGGACAAAGTCGTACCTGTGGTAAGGTGATAATGTTTCTGTTCCATCCAAAAATGTTCTTGTATTTCTGGTGATCATGAAAAACTTGGAATTTTGTTTGCAATAATATCTACCAGCCAACTTTAGATAGATGGAAAATCCTTCTGTGTGATTTGATGTACAACAAAACGGGGAAAAAAAAATGCTTGAATTCATATTCTGACTTCAGCAAATAGTAGATATAGGGCTAGTTTGGTATTATGGATTTTGAAAGAATAAGAGAGAGAGTTTTGGTAAACTACAATTTCAAAAGTGTATGTCGGTTTAAAAAGCACTATCATAGTGTTTGGTAAACTGTAATATATAATAATTACAGTTAAATAGTTTAAATGATCAAAATAGACATGACATGAAAATTGAAATATTTTTTATAAATGGTTATGGATAGTTAATGTTGTCAAACACGTGTTTTTGATTTTAATTTGGAGAAAAAAAAATATATGAAATTAAAGTTACAAATTTGTAAATTTGTTCCTCGCTTTCTTATTGAAATTAGAGTAGTCTTTATTAATATTTTCATTTCCTCGTTCACAACTTATATTCGCATCAAAAAATAAAATCAACACACACACATATATAAGCTTCTGTTCTGATAAGGACTGAAATTCTTGTTGAGTATATGAGAACAAAAAATTCCCACATTAACTAGATATAGAATTGGAAATGGGTCTAAAAGAATTTGGATTACTCATTCTAATAAGTTAAGCTTTTAGGATGGGATCCAAAGGATTATATCAAGTGATATCAGAGTCAGATTCTAGATGTAGTCAAGTATACACACAAGATGAACCTCGAAGAAAAATCATATGAAGAATGGTGGCCTCCGGAGAGATTGCGATGGTCAGAAAATTCATGGTGTAAACTCTCAAGATGGAAACTCATCCTCCTTATAGGTTAATCTTTTAAGATGGAACCCAAGGACCTCGACACTTATGAATAAATAACATATACATTTTTTTTTATTTTAATCTAGAGTAATTGGCCCAAATAATCCGTAAACTATTTACAATGTGATGATTTAGTCCTTTTTTTTTTTTAAATTTTGACCGAGACGATCCTAAACTCTCTAAAAAATAGTAATTATAGTTTTTTCTGTCCAAACCCATTAAATTTTTAACGAAATGAGTCATATGACACATCACATTAGCTCGATTAATCATTAAAACATAAAAATACCCTCATTCACACTAAAAACATTATAAATAAAAAATAAAAAAATAAAAAAAAGAGAGAGAGAGAGCCTTAAGGAAAACTCATTACCTAAATTATACTGAGAATCTAATTTACATAGATCATCTTAAACATTTTCCAAATCAATCTTCAACCTTTCTTTTTTGGCATTTAAATTCCTAAAATTTCTCTCTTTCTAATGCAATTCTCCCACTTTAACAATGATTCTCTAAAACATACACACACACATATACATATATTTCTCGAGAAAAAAAAAATCCCAGAAGAAGCAACGAACCTCAAATCAATACATCGGCGTCTCTCTTGTAGTCCTGCTTGTCCACCATTGATAAAGAAAAAGAGTCTTTATTTTGCCCAAATTCGGCCACCATTTCGGCAACCTCTTCTTCCTCAAGATAACCCTCTCATTCACAAACCCACCAAGAACACCCTCCTTCGCCACCACCGACAACGGCCTACTCAAAGCCTTTAAAGACTCCGTTCTCCTAGCGGTGATGACCTCCTTTCCTCCGAGACTCCAGTCCCTCTGCCCCACCACATGGCCGGCACCATTGCCATAGTCGGAGGAGCGGAGCATGGAGAGGAGACAAAACAAGGCCCTGAAGCCCAAAATGTCGACGAATCAGACGGCGACGGAGTTGGAGAGGAAGCGGAGGGTGGAGTGGCGGCAGAAGAGGACAAGGCGGCGGTTCTCGTCGAGGGAGACGAGGGAGCGGATGTCGAAGAGGGCATTGTCGGCGGAATAGATGAGGCTGCTTTCGCCGTTCGCCGAACTCAGCCCTAACCCGCCCCCCGCCGCCGAACTCACCCCCCTTTCTTCTCCGTCGCCGATTGCCGTCCCCTACCGGTGTCGTGATCTGGGTTTGGACTTTTGGGAAATGAAGAGAGAGAGGGAGGAGAGAGGGAGGAATTTTATGATTTTTTATTTTTATTAAATTAACTATTGTTATATTATTAAAATATCCTCAAAAAGTTTATAACATGTATTACACATGATTTATTATTTATTATGTTAAAAATTTAACGGATTTAGATAAAAGGATTATAATTATCAATATTTTGAAGGTTTATAATCGTCTTGGTTAAAATTAAAAAAAAAAAGAGATCAAATCGTCACGTTATAAAAAATTCAAGGACTATTTAGATCGATTACTCTTTAATCTTTAATTTATTTATGTTGAAAGAATGATTTTCCTAAAAAGATCATACACAGACCCCGTACGTGTATATTGTCAATCAATTAGGGGAGACTGTTTAGAGAGGGATTAAATTTTTTTTTTCCTGAATTTTCTGTTGAGACAAATTGAATATTTTTATTTCTAAAGTGGTCATCTTTTGATATGATGAAAATATATGTAGATTTGAGTAGGGAAAAAATTGAATTTTCTTATGCGAAAATAGAACATTTGCTTTTGGCAACAATTCTTATGACATGAAAGTAATTGAGATTAATGTTACAATGAGTAATGAACATTACTTTCTTGGAGATGAATAAATCATCTGACTTCAAGAATATCTCCTATAACTATTTTTTAAAGTGCTGTATTTTTCAATGTTGGATACTTGGATATCTTATTTAGCACAATCGGTAAGAATTATTATTTTAAACATTGGATTAATTTTTCAATGATTTGATAGAATTAGGACAATTTTAAGTCGTGTATTATAAATTTGTTAGATGAACAATCATAAATTATACCGTTAAAAAATATTCAATAATTAATAAGGATTATCATCAAATAATATAAAATAAGAGATCTTACTGGAAAAGCTTCCTTATAGATATTAACCTATCATAGCCCATAAATGATTCCGACGAACTTTTCATGATAAAGGACTATGATAGTATCATTTTGTTGACGCCTCCTAATTCAAGTTGAATTATGCTCTCCTTATGAAAACAAGAACATTCAAATTTCCTAGGGAGACAATGAAATTTTGGGAAACACCTAACCATATATATGCGTGTATATAACTATATATATATATATATACATATATATTCTCAAGTCATCAATCGAGTTGACATGGTCATTAGTGGTTACAAATAAGAGATTTTGTCCTTCCAAAAAGAAAGAGCTTGTTTCAAAAGAATCTCATAAAAAGCAAAAGGCAAATTTGACAGTTATTTTTGGGGGAGGGAAAGTGGATATGGAGTCTTGACCTTTATAACAAACATGTGACGTGGCAAAGACCCAGCTGTTGTTGTTATTGCCTTTTTCGAGGTCACTTTTTGTTTGTCCTAACTGGCTTCTAAACCCTCAACAAAAATTAGGTTTCAAATTTGGTTTTAAACTTGTTACTTTTCTCTCTTTTTTTTTTTTTTCAACCTTTTTTTCAATTTCTTCTTCTTCTTCTTCTTCAAACTTCTCTTTGTTCTTGCGGTTCACTTTCCCTTTTCTATTCTGTTCTCTTCAAATTTTTGATGATTTTTAATGGAGGTTCAATAGAGGGTCTTTGAGGTATGTTCATACTTGCTCATTTGTTTATTTTATTTTATTTTATTTTTTTTTGTGTTTTTTAGAGAGGTAAAATATTGTTAGGGGAATTGATTTAGCTATAATAAATGACATTACGTTTTTCATTGAAAAAGATAACAAGAACCTGAAAATTGCAGAAATAGATTAGAGATTATCTTATACTTTGAATAATTTTATTCTCATGTTTCATATTAATTTTGTGAATTTGCGATTAGATCATAAAACCTATTCCTTCATGGTTCTTGTGCCTATTTAGTGAATAAACCTTTTAGAGAGGATTTAGGTCTTGGTTTTTGTTTTATATAAACCATTTAATACTAACCTTATAATTGAACAAAACTTTGAAAAGAAATACTCATAAACCAAAACGATATTTATGCTCAACAGAAGATATACATATATATATATATGTATTTGTATTTGTACTTGAATGTATTTGTATAGTTTTTGGTAACAAAAATATGAATATTCACATTAATATTGCACGAAGCAAAGTGAATATTGTAACTTAATGATTCTATAATGCTTATCGTGCTTTAGTTTTTAGTTGCAAAAGTTGTAGCATTAAAAGTGATTTTTTTTTTTTTTAAATGCCTTTGGATGGTATGGCTATTCTTAGCTAAGATTTTTGGGTTTCTATTATAAGTTTGAGTTGGTTCAAGGCTAATATTGGTTTAGTAAAAACTTAAAATCGTTAAAAACTAACCAGAACACCCCAAACACACCCGAATTTGAATACCATTTCTCACGGCTCCTTAACTCTTGCCCATGATATAGGTGATCTAGCTTTTCAAGACGGCATAAAATGTTTTCTGCTACGTTTTTTTTTTTTTTTTTTTTTAACAAATAAACTGGAAGACATATATAAGGGGAAATTTTGACGTTTTTAAACTTATTGAGCATAATGTCCTAATTTTACTAAGTCATCTTTCCTATATTTTCATGTCATTTTGTCTTATTTTTCTTCGTATCTTATCACATGACTATGTAACGTGATATATATGTTTCGACGTCTTCAAAAATAAAATTAATCTAGCGATATTCCATTCAAAAGTTATAATGAGTTAAAACCCTTGCCAACTCCCTTCACACCTTTTCAAGTGGAAAAGACTGATGACTATAAGAAAACAACAATTGAAAAAAAAAAAAAAAAAAAAAAACAAACAAATAAAATAAACAATAGACATGAAATTCAACATTTTTCTATCTTCTTAATAACAAAGTAATGCTTGCATACTTGATTTTCGCCTACCCATACACTTTCGCTTACTAGATTTTGGTATAATGTTAATTAGGTCCAAAACCAATTCCTTTTTCTTATCTAACTCTCAGCTTAGTATTATCAAGTCTCAAATTCAAGCCATGATGTATGTAATGTCTAGTCTTTGATAAGAAATACTATGTGTTGTTTGCTCTTAAAGCCTGTGATATATTACCTGTTGAATACCTAAGATCAGGATCCTTGTCACCCTATTGGTGGAACCAATGGGCCCAACCAAATGACTATTGGGACGAAGGGTGTGAGGACACCATCGATCCCCTTTTTTATTCATTTGAAGCCACTTTACTACTTCAAATGTGAATTTTTGTTTTATTTTACTTAACTATTTTTTTTTTTTCCAGTTTCAAAGCCTCAAGAAATAGAAAAGAGTCATCTGCAAATGAAACAATAAAAAAATAACCAATCATGGAAAAACCAGCACTGACCCAAGTCGCAGCTGGTTGCAAGCCCTTGACCACATTTGTACAGACAGACACAAACTCTTTCAGAGAGGTTGTGCAGAGACTGACAGGCCCATCAGAGCCCAACAACGGAGCCCAAGACCAAGCCCAACAAGATGTGTCCGCAAAAGGCGACAATTACAAGATAATGGGCCTAAAGAGGCCCAAACTCCAAGAGAGAAGACAGTGCATTAAGCCCAAACTCGAAATAGTGAAGCCCAATTTCCATTTCAGGCCAGCTTCGTCACCCGCTGACCAACCAGGGCCAAGTCGTCTCTTAAGCCCACAAGGAACTCCCTCCACAACAATGTCCAAACTAAACGTAGGAAAAGAGAAGAAGAATGAGAAAAGTGAAGGTGTTTTGAACAGCAAAGAGGAAGAGAAAGCCATTAAAGAAAGGAGGTTTTACTTGCACCCATCACCTAGGGGCAGACCAGGATACTCTGAGCCAGAGTTGCTTACTTTGTTCCCTTTAACATCTCCTGGCTCAACTGAGAAAGAAAATACCCATCCCTTAGACAAATGAGAAAACTCTCATATGGAACACCTCAAAAATGTTCTTAGAAGAACTTTGGTCTGTCCGTTTGGATCATAAGTTACATCCGTTTGGATCATACATTGAATTTAAATGATTACATACAATGTTGGACTATAGTTCGTATTTGAACGGTCGTGTTCAGAGTACAATTTGAATTGTGCAAAGTAAATTGGATAGTTTTTGTTAAAGGTAGCATTTAGATCGTAGAAAGATTAAAAAAAAAAAAAAAATTGTGATAACAAATGGGTTGAAAGTGAAAATCTGAATTTAAACATTTTAATCCAATGGTGACCCAACCGAAGGCAAATTACATTTGAATACAATTTCCAACAACTCATCCAAACGGGGCATTAGCTATCTTTTATAAAGAAAAATGGTAAACTTATGATGAGAAATGTACATTTGTCTTGTAAGTGGTCTCGATAGAATAATTTTTTAACGGTTTGGTCTATGGTTGAGAGTAGTTCAAAACGACAAACCCAATTAGAAAACGACATCATACTGCTCCAAATGCCATAATTTTCTGTGCAACTTTCCTTCTGAAACCAAATGGCTCCACAGAACTTCGAAATGATAAGGAGAGCATACAGTTCAAAGGAAAAGAAATAATAATACCTATATCTTCAGAGAAGTTGTGTAAAATTGAAGTTTGGGAAACGAAAAAGAATTGAGAAAGGAAAACAAGGTGAATATTCAATTATACCATCAAGAACTATTCAAATAACTACTTCCTCTTGCAGTACTGCACAAAGATTAGAAGGGTGTCAGCTAAGTATCACCAATCTATACACGTTCGCTACCACCATCATCCATCCCGCTTTTCGCTCGTCCCTGTCCCACCACAACATTCTCCGCTGCAGCAGCAGCAGCATCTCCATTGAAAACATGGAATGCAGCAGCACCAGGGCCCCGAGCATTTCGGGCACGAGCATGTCGGGCACGAGCAAGTCGGGCACGAGCATGTCGGGCACGAGCAAGTCGGGCACGAGCATGTCGGGCACGAGCATGTCGGGCACGAGCATGTCGGGCACGAGCATGTCGGGCACGAGCATGTCGAGCACGAGCATGTCGGGCACGAGCATGTCGGGCATTTAGGTCTCCAGCAGCATTTTCTGCAGCTGGGTGGTCTCAAGCACTCGGGGCATTTGGGCCGCCAGGAGCATGTGCCACACCTCGGTCTCAAGCATTTTGGCAGTTTAGGTCGCCAGCATTTAATCATGCAGCACCTGCTTGTCGTGGCAGTGGACGCAGTATTAGATCTCTTTTGCAAACCTAGATTCTGTCGTATCTTCTTGAGACGAATCTCGGTGGTAATGCTCTCCATTTCATGGATGAACCTGCAAAGATGGAGGATGTAATCAGGATAAAGCTCCAAGTTGCAGTGACCGCCTCCTTTGATCCACAACGGCTCGTATGGATCCTTTGCCATTTTCCATAGTCCATCGCCGTGTAACCAATTCACAACATCGTCTTCCGTACCCTGCCAACATTTTCCATGCTCATCTTAATATTTCAACAGCAAGTACTCAAATAAAATTGTTGACAGCAAATTGTAGTTAAAAAATAAAAACTAGAAAAAAAAAGGACAAGCTAGGTGGTATCACGAGCCTCCAACTCCACAACAGATAGAGAGGGTGGACCCCTATCTATTGTTGAGCTGGGAGCTCATGAAGCGCCTCAGCTTTTTGGATAACTTCTGCATACAGTTTTACGAAGCTGCCTCTTTTCTTAATCAACACATCAACATACGTTATATTTCCCACTTTTGTTACATTTCCTTTACAGAAAAAGTCATCATGCCTTTAGCGGTCTGATATATAGTAGTTGAAGATTGAGCGGGGATAATAACAACCGTTTATTATTTTATCATGCAAGAGCACTGCTAGGGATCAACACTGATTTATCTCCGTAATTGGGGCGATAGAACAGAGCTACACATGACAAAAAGTGTGACCAATTGGGTTCCGCACATGCGGAAGCTCAAATACAATGCCACACCGGTGGTGATTGCATCGCCCTTAGCAATTTTCACTATCCACCTCAGGTAGTAAGTAGCAGCTTTAGTTAAGAAAAATTCCCACATAAAGGGAAGGCCCACACGGAGGGCCAACCACGATTTGATTATGATGCCCGTTACTAATGGAGCTACTGAATAGGCATTGCTCCTCACTCAAACACGTCGCAAAAAATTCTGTACATCCTGAAATACAATCGATGACAGCCCCTCACATGAGTGTGACCCATAGGTGGGAGGCCATTGCCCACATGCACAACCCTCCCCTGTGAGAGGGTTTGTGAATCATGCAACACCGGGATGAACAGACTTGCGGATCTTGCAACCTGCCAACTCTCTAAACCTAGACGTGTCAATTCTGTTAAAACTCCTAGTGAAGAGATTATGGTTGTTCTACTTGTTGGTTAGCTCATCTGGCCTACATCAGCAACCAACTGAACAACCATCTACTTCGTAAAAGTTCAGCAACTTCGAGCTCATACAGTGTATTCATATCTTTATAGCACTCTTTTAAGACTGTTTACCTACTACTTGATAAAGAGATATGATGGTTCACGAAAAGCAAGTCAGTTAGTTTGCACGTCAACCTGAAGGCACCTAGTGAGTAACTCTCTTCAACCCCGTCGAGTTGAATAGGGTTCGCTCACAATGAGTGAGGCCCACCTAGTAGTGTCCACAAGGTGGGGCCCACTCATTGTGAGTGAACCCAACCAACCCGACAGGGCTGAAACCTGAATAGCATTTTTCCTACACCTAATTGTATAAAGTAGTTGTACATTCTCATTAACCATCAGTCTGTCCCTTAAAATACGCAGTTATCACGTATTCACCCCAGCCATCAAAGACTTTATCTCTAAGGAAACTACAACGATTAAAGCTCAAGTTTCATGCTAATTGACTAGGCATCCATATGAGAAATACGTATAGCTAGAGCAACTATGCCAGCCCAATGATATTGCTATCTCTGATTCTATGTCATCTCATCTCAAGACTATTGAATCTGAAAATTTACAATAGTAACAAAAAGAAATCACACTCTAGGTACCACTACTCACAAATCCCTAGTGGGGAACCTTAACTTACACTAAACTGAGTAATCAACATTCGCAATGAAAATAACCATATAGCCTCTAAAAATGCATTGTGATCTGCCCTATAGCTTTATGGATCTTATTAGCATTGTCATCACATCACCTTCTGCTAGCAAAACCCCAATAAGCTATTATAATGTTTAATGTGTGAATTGTGATGTCTATTAAGCCCAATCAAATAGAGAATTTAGTTTTGCAGTCAGGTGAAGGTTAGCTCCCACTTCTTTAACTTTGCAGCCAGGCCATTTTGTGGATTCAGTGCAAATCAAAGAACTTAAAAGCAAGAGAAAGTGGTTTATTTGACGACGCGGATGCTTAAGACAACCAAATATGAACTTTTAGACAACTAATTTAATACAGGGATGGAAAGTGGAAGAATGTACATTTTCTACTAGGATTTGTGTAGCTCATAAAAATAACCGATGCAAGGAAATCAATTTGAAGGAAAGTAGTAAAAGATTAGCTGTTCGAGGATCCCAATCGGTACGAAAGCAAAGCCTGAAATTTGGGTATACAAGTGTGGAAGTACTTACATGTATCACCAACACCGGGCATTTTACCTTCTTTATTTTGTTGATGTTCTGCAATTATTATAACAATTACTCGCCCGAAATAGCAGAAATATAGAATAAAAATAATGTTATAATTATAGCTTTGTGATATTTTGTACCTAGACATATATATTTACCTTATAAATGTCAAAGCAGAATGTGAATTTCGCATGGCAGAGCACACGGAGGCCAGAAAGAATTGCACTATGTAGAACTACACCTCTAAGCCTAGGCAACTTCGCCGCCAAATGTAATGTCGGTCCACTTCCAACAGACTGTCCATACAAGATTAAATCTTCCTGGCTAACGCCATATTGAGTCTGAAGGCATTCGTATACTGCCTCTATGTCTGCATATGTGTTTGATTCACTAGGCTGGATTTCGTGAAAACAAAATTTTATCAAAATACTGGTACGATTAAAAGGTTAAATGTATGACAGTACAAAGATATTACCGACTATGGTAAACAAATTCAGAAAAAGATTATGAACAAAAGGAGAGCGGGAGAGAATTCCTAATTGGACGGCTATTCATTCAATGGATATCTTTCCACCCGCAATTAAATAGTAAACTAGAAAAGCAAACTCCTTTCCTAGTCAATTAAATTAATCAGATTAAGCACAGATCGATTCACACAAATAAGTAGTAGATAAGCAAATCTAAATTACTGTAATTCCTACTCTATTCTTTTAAAATCTACGACATTAAATTCTTCATTTAGAAACCAATATTGACGTCTAGAAGAATACTTAAAATTTCAGGTTGATTTCCAGAGAATTTATCACTTTCACACATGCTATCTAATAATTCGTTGATTTGTTTAGGAGAAACATGACTCCAAGAAAATACACTAAACATGAACATGCCTCGAATGTGGTTGGAGCATTGTCTCCTCAACGAAAAGTTCCTCAATGATTAATTCTAAAGACTAGCTCAAAATTCTCGTCGAAGCATTGCAGACTACCACTACCTAGTTCCTCAAGTAATGTTCGATAGTCCCAAACAAGTTGGAGACACCCAACTTTACTGATGAAATCACCATTAGTCTAGAGAATGCTACTTGAATAAAGTGCCAATTGAACCTTAAGCAGTCCATTTCACACACACACACACACATATATATATAAATGTCTATATAGATGACTGGACTTCATACCTTGCCGGTGGAGGCTCCATATCCAGAATAGTCATATCTGCACCATAAAATTCAGAATGAATCTAAAAACCAAAACCCAGATAAAAGAAACTTCTGAGGATTAAAAATAAACAAATTAAAAAATAACAGAAATCACGGTTTAACCAAAGCTAAAGCTCATCTAGAAGAACTGAAACTGAGTTATTCCCTCTAGCATAAAAGGGAAAAAAAAAATGTACTTCTAACAAACGAAGAACATGGAATCTTTGAAAGAGAGAGAAAAAAAAAAGTTTGATAAGCACAAAACTCAAAAACCCAACTGTATAAATTAAACGTTTCAAGCAACTAGTAATTCCAAATAAGCTTAAATCATGTAAAAATCCCAAAAGATTAAGGGAAGGAAAAAAAAAAGAAGGCAATTATTTTTCATGAAATTCTCTTTCTTTTCTTTTTTTTTTTTTTTTGTAAAAAAGGACAATGATGGTGAAAACGGAAGAGCTCCAGAGGCACAAAACTCCAAGAAGAAACAGCAAAGTAAAGCTGCAAATGCAGTTTAAACAGAAAAACAAATACAAACTTCCTTTTTCTCTCTTTTTTACCCTTTCTTTTTTGAAAAATAATTTTACCATTTACTTTAAACGAAGGGGAAAAAAGGGAGAGAAAATGGACAAAAGGGACGGTGGAAAAGGACTGGTAAGAAACTAACAACGAGGGAAAACGAGCAAATTCCATTTCCACCTTCTTCTTCTTCTTCTCCTGTTTCTTTCACCTTTTTTTTTTTTCACTTCTATAATTATTGGGAAAAATAAAAAGAGAAGAAGTTCTGTACGAAGAAATACCCAGAGTAAAAGTAAATTTTGCTCAGATCTTACCTAAGCCCAATAAATAAAAATCAATCCCAGAAATGAACCAGTTTTGGTTATGCATAATAAAGCCAACAAAAATGAAAGTAATCTACTTTCACATTCATCCCATTAAAAAAATATTAAACAAATTACAATAAAAAGAAGTACAACAAGAGAGAAAAATCCAGTCTTTATCTAACCATCAACCAAGAACCCACATCCAAAACGAATCAACATTTTTCCCACAACAGCATTCACACAACAATCAGAAAATAAAAAAATAAAAATAAAATGCAAACCCCATTAAAAAAAAAAGAACTAAAAGAAAGATTAAAATCTTATTTGTCTAAGTTCTGTAACAAAAAAACCAAAAAACCCACCTCCAAAATGAGCTTTTTTTTTTTACTTCTTTTTTTAACCATTTTCTTCACACACACACATACAACAAAAAAAAAAAAAAACCCATATCCAGAATGAGCGCTTTTTGTTTATCAAAAAAAAAAAAATGAGCGCTTTTTTCTCCCCCCTTTCTTTTACCATTTTCTTCACCCAAAAATAAGAATAAAAAAAAAAAACTCCCCCATATACAAAATGAGCTTCTTTTTTCTTTATTTAACCATTTTCTTCGAACAAAAAAACCCACATCCAAAATGAGCATTTTCTTCCCTTTCTTATTTTTTAAACCATTTTCTTCACCAAAAAAATAAATTAAAAAAAAAACACTAACCCCATGAGATTAACCCTGAGATTGACCTTGAGCTGGAGGAAGAGATCATAGAGCTGTCCGAGGTCGGCGGCGTTGCCATGGGAGTAGAGCAACGTCAGTCGAGCGTACGGGTTCTTCAAGTAAAACCCCACTATCTTGTTTCCCCGTTTCGTCTCTATCATCACCACATCCAACGTGTTGTCCTCCGCCAGCGGCACCGAACACCCCGCCGCCGCCGTGGTTTTGGTGGATGCGACGGAGACCGCCGTGAGCTTGCCGTCGCCTTCCCTGCTCTTGACGGCGTACGTCGCCGGCGTCGGCGGGAAGAAGGCGAATTTCGCGGCTAGGTTCGAGAACATGCACCCCATAAAAATATAAACTCATTGACTGTGAAAGAAACTTGAATAATGCATGTGAAGAGAGAGAATATATACGTATATATATATATATTATTTTGTGTTGTGGGGGTTTTTTTTTTTCAGAGACAGAGAGAGAGGGAGAGGGGAAAATGGTGTTTAGCTAGATTTGTGTAAAAGTCAGGTAAGGATTTTAATGGCGTTGTCCTGGAGAATAGTTGCAGAGCAACCGGGGAGGAGAGAAAAAGTCAGAGAGAGAGAGAGAGAGGCTTCTGTAGTGTAGTGCACTGTAGAGAGTGAAGTCTGGAGTATTGAGGGTGGCAAGGCAGAGAGAGAGAGAGAGAGAGAGAGTGAAATATAGGGAGAGAAAGAGAGGAGAGAGAGAGATACAAGTGTTGTTGAGTTTCAATTTTTAAGTGCATGACTTCATTGCTTGTCAGAAGTACACTGTACAGGCAAGCAGTCCAATAACAATTTGCATTTCATTTTCCAAGTTTACACTTCTTTCTCTCCCCTATTTCTCTCTCTTCTTTCTCTCTCTACACAGGCCCTTTTAACTACGAGACGTTTTTTATAATAAAAATATTTTTGTCCGTTTCTAGGAGTTTTGTATTATTCTTTTTTTATTTTTTTTTTCTGAGAGAATTAGTCTGTACATACGAACTCGCTGTCTGCTGCTGACACATGTTTTATTCGTGCTTTCTCTCTCCCTCTTTTTTTTTTCCCTGATATTTTTCTTCCTTGAATAACACTGAGAGCCCTGTCATTTTTTTTTCAAAATTACAATTAAAAACCCTCAATTGAAATTATTTAGAATACAACCCTCATTTTATCATGTATTTTGTTTTTGTTCGGAAAATATATCATATATTTTAAGAAAAATACTAGACACATCAACTCTAATATAAACTTTTGATTATCAATCTATGTGATCTATAAATTTTCATTCTTTTATTAATAACTATTTAAAGCATAATCACAACAATTAACTGTATCTACCAATGAAAATATGACATACGAGTTAATACTCAAAAAGTTACTGTTAGAATTAATATCTCTAATACTACTCATATTTTAAATGTTTCTACCATCAATTTGATGTACAAATTTATCTCTTTCTCGATCACCACTTATTATGCGTTTGGGTCATCCAAAAGGCTAAAAAACATTATATAAAAATGTAAATAATACTTTTTCTTATTGTAGCTCTATTGATGAGTGGCATATAAATGTCACAAGTTTTTTTACAGTCAGCAATTACTTAGAAGTTGTAACTTAGTGAGGTCCACTTAGTTCCTCCTCCTCAAGGCCTCTATGATTGACCTGCTATGTGGAAAATGTGTGTGTTCTTGCTTGTACATACCAAAAAAACTGATAGTCATTTGGCGATGGCGAGTCCCACATCGGTAGGGAGTGGGACTTTGAGTAACATTTTAGTGCCCATAAGTTCTCTTCCAGTCAATAATTATCTAGAAGTTATAACTTAATGGAGTCCATTTATGGATCCACTTAGTTTCTCCTCTTAAAGTCCCTTAGTCGATCTGCTCTGCAAAAATGTGTGTTCTTGCTTGGAAAAATGTGTGTGTTCTTGCTTGTGTATAGCAAAGAAAACATCACTGTACAAATATGGTTCACTTGGTAACATTTTAGAAAAAGGTTTTGTGTGGTGCATAAAAAATGAAACAGTCTTTTTTTTTTTTTATAATTGAAATAATTTTTAAAAAGGTGCTTTTACTTTTTTAGAGAGATTGTTTGAGTATAGGATAAAATGAAATTATAGTGGTATTTGGTATTTGATTTGGAAATTATTTGAAAAGAAATCTCATGGCTATTTATAAAATTATTTTAGAAATTATTGTGAAATATTGTTTGTTTTGCACAATATCAAAAAACGAGAACAATAAATTGTTTTCATGTTTCGTAAAGAAATGAGAAAATAATTTTAAATTATTTTCTCATTTCTATTTTTATTTTCTAACTTATATACCCAATAATTTTTTTTAGAAACATACTCAAACAGACTTTTACTTTTTCTTATATTTAAATCAATCTCTCTATAAATATAATCAAACATAATGTCAAAAATATCTCAACATCATTTTAAAACCTTCTTATTTTTATTAAATATCGAAAACAAAATCATTTCCAAATTGTTTCCAAATGAATTGTTATGTTTCTAAAATATTTATTAAATATGGAAGTCTTAAAAAATGAAACCAACAAGAGAGAAAGTGTAGCGTTTTCCAATTTTCTTGCTAAAATATTGGATTTTTTTTTTGTTTTGAAAAAGAAAAATGTGAAGCGAAAACAAACGCTATTTAAAGAATATTTCCCTTACACCCACATTGGGAATCTTGAGTAAGATCATCTCCAACCCAAATACTCTATTTTAGAGTACATAAACTCTAAAATAGAGTATCTGTCATTTCAAATAACTATTTTATCTCCACTCATGTACTTTATATCATACTCTAAAAAGAATATTCTATTTATATTCTTTTTATAATCATTTAAATATTATTTTATATTTATTCCCTATAATCTTTGTATTTTATAAATTATGCCCCCACACAATCTTTTTAACATATTAATCTGTTGATTGTTTTTATTTTTTAGAATAATCTTTAAAAATAGTAAATTATATCAAATAACCAAAACACTATAAATTTAGTGCGATTATAAAAAATAACTTAATATTGAGAAAAAAAAACTACATGATTTTCTTAATTCCACATACTATGTATGCTTATATATGGTTTGTTTATGAATTAAAATATCTTCTCAATTTTTTAATTTATGTAAAACTTGTATGTTGATTTATTATCTTACAAAATTTATTCAAAATATTAAAATAAAAAAAGGTATAAAAAAATAAATATACTTTAAGATTTAAACATACAAATACTTTACATATAGAAAAATAGGTAATTTTGAAAGAAAAATGAAGTTAAGGGTAACTTTATAATTTTTATTTTTACCTAAATATTATTTTAAAATTTAATTAAAAAACAAAAAAAAAAGTGGTTTAAAGTATGCACAGTGATACTTCAAATATGAAGTACACTGTGCATACTTCATATTTGAAGTAGGATAGCCAACCCATACTCTAAAACACTCATTCCACACTAAAATAACGTGGGGTTGGAGTTGCTCTAAATGTTTTGAAAATGATATGAAACGAGTCTTCTTAATCGTTGAGCAAAATTAATTAACTTCAAAGCTCAATTTTTAGGTATAGTACTAGTCAACTAGTTCAAAACTAAAGCTGTTCTCTTCACTCCATTCCATTCAAAGAAAAAATAAGGGCTTGTTTGGTGAGTTATCTAATATCAAACTAAAATATATTTTTTTATCTCAATTTTTATTTTTTTCTGAAAAATTTTTATTTTCTGAAAAAATTTGTCTTTTCTGAAAAGTCAACAAAAAATTTCAACTCAAACTTAAAATTTTCAAACTCATCTCAAACACTAAACAAATCCTAAATAAATAAATAGTAGTCGACTACTCAACTATCGCAATGCCGTCAAATTTGGCTAGTGAAAGAGGTCTAGGTGCAATTTTTTAGTGTTTTAAGGGTTTTTGTATAAAAGATTTAATTTAGGGGATGCCACTTTAATTTTGCCAAAAAATTATTTAAAAAAATAATAATTAAAATTAAAGGGTATTTGTGTGATTTTCTTTATTTTAATATTGTCCTGTCATTGATAATTTGATAGCTACCTTGTTTTCTAAGATTCATCAATTTCTTTGTTTGGGGAATTTACATGATTAATTTGTGCTTTGATAGAAGCATAATGATGTTATTTGTGAACTATTCTTGACCCGAAAAAGAGACAATAATGCATGTGTTCCTACTTTATGTAGATTAAAAAATTTATTCATTGGCATACCAAAAAAGGTCATGAAATCTTGTACCCTAAAGGAGTGAAAATTCTCATATATTTTCAAAAAGGAGGAACGAAATAAAAAAGTTTTCATTAAAAAATGAAAAAAAAAAAAAAACCTTCAGTTCTAGAATTACATATGATGGTATGGAAAATTATTGTATAAACTAGCATGAGTGGCGTGACTTAGGCACATGTCCTTTGTGAAGTCGGTTTTTTTTTTTTTTTTGTCCCCTTCTTAAAAATTACAACATATTTAAACACAAAAAGTAGATAAAGCTTTGTCAAATAACGTTAAATTTACCCAACTCTTGTTTCAGTTTAATTTTAATTGTCAGGCAGCTATATTATTTTGTGAAGAAATCAACTTACTTAATTGAATGAAAAGTTAAAGGAAATAAATAATCTTGTTGGATCACAATACTTTTTTTATCACGACAATTTTTAGTCGATTACATTAAATGTTCTTATTCTTCAATTAGTCTAATTTTTTTGGATGGTTTATTGAGTCTAATTTTGTTTATTAGAAATTTTTATTGTTTTGTGCAGAGATCAACTTTTCAGTTGAAAAGTAACTGAAAAGTTGAAAAAAAAAAAAAAACAATGTATTTACCTCTTCTACATAAAACATAGATTTACAATTAATTCTCGAAAAAAATATAAATACAACTTATAGGTTGCGGATCTACTTTTCTTCAACCCGAAAAGAAAATACATGTATTGCTTTAGGATTTTTTTTAAATGTTTAAAATATTTTTTAATACAATTATAAACTATTTTTCAGAGACTATTTTTGTTTACAAAATGTGTGAAGCGTTAAACTGAAACATATTTCTCAAATATAAAAAAAATACCTTTGTAGTTAATTAAATAGAGGGATAAATCAAGAAATAATAGAACTAAAAGGTATATTTATGTAATTACCACTTATATTTAACCCCTCAAGGACATATTTTTAAGGGTCGGTCTATTGACACCCCTATTTTTTTTTCTCTGGTATACTTTTTAAAATTACTTATCATATTAATTTTAAAATTAAATAACTACTTATTCCACCTTTTAATTTTTTTAATATAAATAAATTATTTACTTTTTTTCTTTCTCCACCCATTATAGTCTAAATCCCTATACATTTTTTCCTTACTTTTTTTAATATTCTATTTTGTTGTTATTTTTTAATTCATTTCCACGATATTTTTTTAAAGATATGATTCTTTTATTTTGTTTGTTATTATTCCTATTTTTCAATAGTTTTTGCAGTTTCATGTTATAACTAGTTTTTTATTTTATAATAAATAACAAGCAAATGGAAAATATGTATACATGATGTAGAAATATAATCAAATATATTGATTTGAATGGTTATCCATTTTATAAATAATTGAGAGAAATGATTAGGAATTCATACAAACTCTAAATTGTGAGTTTTTTTTAATAATCTAATTAAAGTATTAACCAAATCCATAACATTTTCAATCATGCTTGGGGAATACTTAACTTCATCTATATATTATTCTCAAGTTTTTATTGTATCAAGAAGTAGTATATCAAAAAATAAGTTCATAGATTTTATCTCAATATATAAACTGATAAAATTTTTTATTAAATATCTAAAAAGAGAAAAAGAAAAAAGAAATCTCATAAGAAAAATATTTAAAAATAAAACAAAACGTATTTAACAAAAAAAAACTATATAACGGTTTAGATTTATTATATGGAGAAAGAAGAAAGAAAAAAAAAAAGATAAATAATTTATTTATAATATTTTTTTGAGAAAATTAAGAAGTGAAACAAATAATTTTTTAATTTTAAAATTAATATAATAAGTAATTTAAAAAAATAGAAAATAAAATGAAAGGCGTCAATAAACCCATCATATCCTTAAAAACCGAGAAATAGCCAGATCTAGTCCTTCTCTTAAAAAAGACAAGGCTAGTAACTAACTAGAAACTACTAGGATATCAAACCTCTAGGTTGGATCATCTAATCATGGCGAGTAGAAACAATTCCATCATGTCCCGTTGTTTGTAGTGCCATAGTTTGTATTCAGTTAAGACATTCTAACTCAATGTCTAGAGACTTTGAACCTTGTTATTAAACATATATATAACAAGGTTCAAGTCTACTAGGATATCATATGATATTCAGAATGTGAATTTCAATTATTATGAATATATATTTTAATTATTAAAAATATATTTTAATTATTAAAAATATGAATTTATGTAGAATAAAATATATATAAAATAAATATAAATTTTTCTTATTTTATATTTTTTTCTATATGAACTCACATTCATATATATTCATACATAATAACTGAAGTTTATATTCACAATATATAATGTTTTACACACAAAATTAGTTGTTATTGTTATGTATATAAATAATATAAATTAGTCGTCTACTAACAAAATTTAGCTTGTGTTTTCTTTGTAGTACCTTATTGTTTTGTAAAAAAAATTAAAAAAAAAATAAAAGATAAACTTTTAAATAGAGCATTTGCTTCACAAATACTTAAAAAAAAAAAAAAAAAAAGTGAGCCACTTTTAAACCACAAAACTCGATATTGCACGTCAAATTGACGTCAGATTTTTTTTTTTTTCCTTTTCTTTTCGCTGAAAATATATTATCAGAATCTTTGGACGGTCATAAGTTCTAACCAAATATCAAGGATACAATGTTAGTAGTGTGGGTCACATATTTTTGTTTCCTTTAATTTTTTTTCTTGGTTTTGCCACTTATTAATTGTTATCATTTTTCTTTGAAGGTGGACTTACAATTATGGTTTGTTTTGTTTTTGTTTTTGTTTTTTTTAATAAGAAAGATTACAATTATGATTTGTTGTTCTCTATAAGATTCTCTATGTTTATTAAAACTTTTTGCCCGAGTGCAAATACTCATATGTCATTATCATGACTCATTAATATATTTTCTCTTTTGCATAAGACCTTATTACTT
Source organism: Ficus hispida (assembly GCA_025413025.1). Taxonomy (NCBI): domain Eukaryota; kingdom Viridiplantae; phylum Streptophyta; class Magnoliopsida; order Rosales; family Moraceae; genus Ficus; species Ficus hispida. The sequence continues at coordinate 27,626,614 of CM046372.1, forward strand.
GAATTTTTTAATAATTACACTTACATTAAATTTCTAACAACTCAATCATGACATAAAGGTAAGAAAATAGTAAAAATATCTTATCAAATTTTTATTTTTAATATAAGAAATTTGATTTATAATTCTCGTTTATTAAAAAATAATAAAAATTTAAAATTTTGAACTTAAAATTTCCTATTTCCTTTCTCACTTGTTGAATTACCCCTAGTGGGATAACATTTACAAAGTAGAAATAAGTAGATAAACACAATCAAGGAACAATAATTGTACAATTAAATATGTAGTAGAGTTGAGAACGTATATTCTTTTTCTTTACCTAGTCCCTACATAGCTTATGAAAATAAATTCATATATAACGCCAACCTTATTGTGCCTTCAAACTTTTTTTTAAAAATTTTTTTTTTTAACAACTAAAACGAAGTGAGGACCACATTATTTAGAATACGGATACTTACCTTAAATGGCTGAAAATTTTCCACATTCTTATGTGAAAGAACATAGGGGAAAAATGATGGTCCTCGGTACCTATCAAAAAAAAAAAAAAAAAAAAAAAGAAAGAGAAAAAGAAAAAATGATTGTCCTTGGCGTTACTCTTAAAAACTATGGTGGTAAAAAGAGGAAGTTGAGTTTTTTTTTTTTTTTTCTTTTTTTTTTCCGGAAAGGAAGTTGAGTTTATTTATTGATAAGTCATATTTTCATTTTGTTATATATTAGATTTTCATATTTCATTTGACATTATATGTAATTTGATTTGACGTTTAAAAACTCTAAACTACATATTTTTTCATATTGATTCGTAATATACTTTCACAAACATTGTTCCTTCACTAGAAGGAAATGCTCTGTTATAGTTTGTTGGTTACGTTATCTAGCCTCTTATAAACGTCAATCTAAAGTTTAGTACTAATTATATAACATTAATGTTCATATATATATATATATTATATGGCTCAAATATGACGACCGGATATATTTGATATTTGTAATATTTTATTTAAAATATTATAATAATATTATTTATATATATCATTATAAATGATAAGTACTAAATAAATCGATTCTTATTATAGCATTTAAACAAAGTTATAAATACCGTTTTATAAAAATATGGAATATATAAGACAATCAATATATATATGTATAGCAAAAATTATGAAAGAGATGGGATGTAGAAATGAAGAGTGTTCTTCTTTGGTGAATACGTTCTTAATAATTTTTTTTTTTTTTTGGTGAATAATAAGTTCTTAATATAAATGGTTGTCGCCTCTTCATTAATAACCTAGTAAAAGTAGCACCGGCTAAAGTTCACCCAAAGTTATGATGAAGCAAAAGCTCCTCCGTACTAAATGCACATTATTAAATGTAAAGATTTGTTTCTCAGCTAAACTTTCCAATAATATTAAAATTTTCTCAGCTAATCAAACTAGCCATAGCCAGAGCTACCTAGCATATTTGACTCTACATTTCTCATCCTCAATTATTATCCAAGGAAGTGTCTTCATAGTTAAATAGGATATATATATATATATATATATATATATATATATATAAGAATGATCTCGTATACGGCAGCAGGACATTTGGTAAAGAGAGATGATCAATGACAACGACTCATAAATGAGTGTGACACAACTCGAAAAGAGGAGCGCCAATACAACCCACACGAGAGAAGCTCTTCGCCATTGACTATGGTAGAGGTGGAGCCGGCTTCACTGCAAGGGAGGGACTAGCAGCATGCAACAGCAAAAAGGAAGCTCTCTCGCTTTCGACAATGGCTGAGACAGAGCTGGTTCGGTGGTGACAGAGACGAAAAGCTCTCCCTCCGGTGGCTTTCACCATGATTTACAACAAAATTGAAATCAAGAGAGAGAGATAGACAAAGATCAGTAGTGAGGAATGGGTTATTCGTGTTCGATAAAAATGAGATGCTGGTCATGTGATCCCTTATACATGTATACTAAAGAGCCTAGTTATTTATAATTAGTCAGACTTTAGGAGGCTTTATTTGTGTATCTAAACAGTCATTTCTAAGGTTAATGCAAAAAAGTTCACTATATTGTTTATCCAAAATAAAAAATAAAAAATTCACTGTATATATATCACTCTTTAGGAGCAAAAGCTATACAATATCATTGTTATTCGTGGCATCTTCATTGAAGGGCTTTTGATACATTTATCCCCAATTTTTTTGAACTTCATTCACCTGTTATTTGAATTTTTAATTTTGACAATTCATCCGCCTAATTTATTAAGTTATTATGTGGTCAATTTTATCAAATTTTCAACTTCATAATCAGATTTAAAAGATTGAGAGTTTGAGAATTGAGATATCTGTGCTAGACTTAGACTTTGAATTGTGATATTGAAATTTTTAATCGGACGTGCTTTTCCATTACTAATTTAAAACAATCATGAGTTAAGCAAGTTGTGGGGAGGGATGGGATAAACTGCCTAAATTAGAAGTTTAAGGGACACGCTTTAATGGCCCAAAAAGTTTAGGAGACAAATATGCAAAACACCTCTCCAACGAAATCCAAAATATGTGTTCAAAAGTTAAAATTTAGTGTTTTGATAAGATCTCTGATGCAAGGTTATAGTTAATGTCGAATTTAACATATACTAGTTAGTATCAATTTGAAATCAAAGCACTAAATTTTGAGTTTTTATTTTTGGGAAAAGTTTTGACATTTTTAATAGCTATTGGTTGATGTGTTGATTTTAGTACTTAGAATGTGTTTGGTTAGGAGGAGAGATGAAAGGAAGGAGGCCGATGGAGGAAGAGAGGCGGAAGGAGATACCTAATCCTTTTTTGGTTGGAGGGAAACGAGGAGGAAGAGAAGTGATAGATGGATCTTTTCTACCTCCGAACCCATATAAACTACTCAATTCCAACAACGGAAGGATCTATCAAATCCATCAAATTCTAAATTCTAAATTCTAAATACTATTTTACCCTTAAAAATAGTTACTAATGGTTATTAAAATAAATAATGTAATAATTAGACAAATAATTATCATTCATCCTTCTGACTTTCGCTCTCCCATACTAGTAGTGACAAATCTAGAAACTTTTCTTAGTGGGGGCACATAAGAGGATACAATTTTTATATTTAAGAAATGACTTAATATGTTTTCCTCAATAATTTTTTATGTTTAAAAAACAATGGCTTTTGATGAATAAAGAGTTTAACAGTTTTTATTTAATTTTGTTTAACATACTATAATTTTTAGGTACAACTCTTATTTTTTGGAAGCATTCCAAAATTGGTTCTTGAACTTTATCTCAAATGTCAAAATTATGATGAAAAATGAGAGTTTTTAGCCTAGAATGTGTTACAAATTATTTTCATGTTTTTACTAAAATTAAGTTTCACTTTTATTTTTTTCACACCAATAATTTTTTTTCCTTTTAAGATGAATACTCTTTATTATAAATAAAAAATTATACGTATCAATATTCTGGATGTTGATAATCATGAAGACAATATCTTCAAAAATTAAGAAATTAAAAAAAATAAAAGAATGTAAATAAAGAAATTGGGAGAATTAATAAGAATCCAATGTGGTTATGGTATTAGAACATAAAAAATAATATAAGTTTAGTTATGGTATTAAAACATAAAGTATAATTCAAATATTAAGTTTAAGTACATATTAAAAAAAACTTTTAAGTAAGAGCACATTAAAACTATTAAAACTATTAAGATAAATATTGAGGCCTTTTTGTAAATGCGCAATTTACATTAACTTTAACTTGGAAAATTCTTCTCCTTGTTAAGCTTTGTAAGTTTGTTTTATTATAATTTAATAAAAGCTGACATTTCAAAATTATTCTCCATTAATAGGATATGTAGTCATTCTACCTCAAAACGCTCTAAAATTTTTTTATCTCTTTTTACAACCTCATAATTATTTAATTTTTCATAGAGATTCCTATGAAACCAATTTAATAATACATTCAAATAAGCTATTTTTCTCATAATGAGCACATCAAAAGTGAAATCAAAACTAGATAGGATTAGGCTTTTGTAGCTTATTGCTCATTGGTTAACACTGGATCAACATGCCCCCCCTCCCTTTATTTTTTTTTGTTTTTTGGTGTTCTTGAGCTAAATTCCATTTGTCCAAAATAAATTATCCATGCCCTAAACTTTGGTCCACTTAATGTGGATGAGGTGCTTCCAAATGCTGAAAACCGAAAACCACCCAAAAAAAGAAAAGGGTTGGGACCCAAGTTCCACCTGATGACTTGTCATGTTTTTGTGGACTCCACCTGGATGATCTGTCCTGTTTTTTCAAACCCCACAACAATATTTTCTCCGGCCCAAAAATAAATAAAAAATAAAAAAAAGTGGTAGAAGAAAAAATTCACTAGTAAATAACTTGGGGTTCTCGCATGCTTTTGTTACATCACGCAAGGGGAATCTGAGTTGATGGGTGATAGTTGAGGTGAGCTGGGTACAAGGTCAGCTCCTCTTTTGATTTATTAACTTGACTTTACAAAAATGAAATATGTAAAATGGGGACCATCATTTCATTGGAGATAACTTTGCCCAAATGATGTTTTATTTTTATTATTTTCCATTTTTTGCTATGAGATTTTGGAGATTGGGACTAAATTTGGGGTGGGTCCTACTTTTGCCATCCTTTCAATGTTTGGTTGCCACTTGTGGCAATGGGAAGACTAGTAGATTCATTTCTCAATGAGTTGAGGATTTGGTAAAGACAATTTGACACCTAAGCATGGCTTTGTCCATGCATAAAACAAAAGCAATAGTATAAAGAGATGAGATGTGATTTTGCATAGTTGGTGTGTTGTAATGAAAGTTCAAGCCAATACCAAAGCAATAATAATAATAATAATAATAAAAGTATTTTATTTGTTCCTAGTGATTTTAATCTAGTTGAGATGTCAATATGTTAGTATAATAATAATAATAAGTTGAGATATCAATATGTTAATCGTTCGTTTGGAAAACACTTTCACTATATATTATAACTCAATACAGTAAATGCATATTTGGATATTTCATATATTTTATTATGATACAAATATATTTGAATAGTATATTAATTCATTTTGTTAGTTATTCATTCACTTTTTTCTATCTATTTGTATTAATTACCTTCACATACTCCATTTTTTCTTAGTACACATTAAAATGACTATTTAAATATATACAACTCATTCACATATTATATTTGAATATAATCTAAAAAGGAGATATCAAAATACATATTGTATTTCGTATATATTATATTGGAATACAATACAAAATGAACATGTCTTTCAAATGGATCATCTGTTTGAATCATAAGTTCAAACTTATAATTAAATTTATTTTTCAAAATATTTTCTCTTATAAAAATTTAAATTTTCTATTTAATTTTATTATTCAAATATATGAATCCAATGGACAATAAATATTACCTTTTTAGAAAGAAAAAACTTTTATCACGAAGAAAAACTGAAACCATAGATAAGTGTTAGATTAAGATTGTAGGTTTTGTATAACAATGACATTATAAAATATATATATTCTACAAAAGAAGATTAATAAAGTCCAAGGTAATTGATTACTGTTGGCCCATGGGAAACTTATTTGAGGAAGAATGGATAATCCCAACACCAACATCTGTCTTTGCCATCTCACAATGAATTATACTCATGATCCCTTCCAACAAAAAAATGTGATGATGACAAGAATTAAAGTTATTTTTTAACTAAAAAAAAAAAACAAAATGCGGCATTATTAAATTTAAAATTAAGAGTGTCTAGTATATATATTTTTATAATAATTAAGAGTGCTTTATTGAAACATTAACTTTTACGTTGAATTCCAAAAGTTAACTAATTAAGATGATATCTTTGATTTTAGAAAAGAAAAATGTTAACAACATCAACTCTCACTTTTCAATGTCGATTTAAATGATATATGAGTAGTTATTTTTAATTAATAAATACTTAAAGAATTATCATATTAATTATTTTATCTATTAATAAAAAGATAACAACTCACAATCTCGTAAGTGAGTATTAAAAATTTAGAATTAAAATTAGTATCTCTAACATTGTTCTTTAATAAAAAAACAAGCGGGGTTTCGGTTTTTATATAGCCAACTTTATAAGACATACAATACGTAATATAAATGCCATCCCAGCTCATTCCAAAGTTTGTTTTTGTTTTTGTTTTTGGGTGGCAACAGCTTATAATTCCAAAGTTATTTGATTAATCTTTAGTTTAATAAAAGTTTAACCAAATGAAGAAAAAGTACTCCACCAACTTTACTCTTATTCTATAATCATTCCATTCTTACACCTGTTCCCATCCAAGCTTCATTCTTTTAACTAAACGACAAGTAATTAAGTTTGTTTGTTTTGTTTGTTTTGTTTTTAATTTATTTTCCTAGGTAAAGGCATGTAACGATGTCATGGAGTAACCATACACAAAGAAGACAAATAGAATATTTCTTTGAATAAAGACACAGTCATATAAATGGATAATTGGAATGTTAAGTTTGATGACTAAGTGCCATCATGCTAAAAAGCTTACAAATTAATAAGTTATTAAGCACGGATAATCCTTAATGCAATTTTTTCTTAAAAATGTATCTCTCGGATTTTAATAATTTGTATATGAATTTGTTAAATTGTTATCATATGGATTAATTCTCGATTATTAGGATCAAAGATTTCTAAATCTAACACAAAACCCTAATGCAAATATTCCAGATCCAATTATTAGTTAATCTAAATTACCTAAACAAGGTACATTAGAATAATTTGAAAGTTCAAATAACAAATTGTCAAAATTAAAATTTAGTTTGTAAGTTATCAAAAGATGATAAATTTAGAGGGCAACAATGTTAAACACCCAAATTTAATAACTTGTTTAATTTACACCACAATTTAAACTTTTTTTGTACATAGGTTTTCTCTCCTTAAATTTTAATTTGAACCAAAAATTAAGTTCATATCTATGAACAAAACATCACTTAAATTTTCCAACCAAATAAATGAAGAAAATGGAAACTTCAACTACGTTTCACTCTTTTTTCTTCCTCTTTTCTAATTTAATTTGATTTTGGTTGGATTGGGAATTGATTTGGAAATTTGCCCAAGATCATGCACAACATCTGTATCTCCTTTTTATTTGCTGCAATCGAAAAAGATAACACGACATATACATATATAGCATATATAATAGCAAAAGCCAATTTGTGAAGCTATTGCAGAGCATCCACGGAACAGTCCTCGTTAGTCGTTACTATCATACAAATATATATATATATATATATATATATATTTATTGGTATCTAGTCTACTATTTATACAAATACAAGTACACACATATATATAGAGAGAGAGAAAGGCAACATGAGAATGTGAGATGATTCGAAAACATCGTGCATGCAACACTAACAAGATTAATGAAATAACTTGAAAGTACAAAAAAACAAAACACCTATGCCCCTTGACTTGGAACCTTATCAGCCCTGCCTTGGGGCTTGAGTTTTCATTTTAATATTGTGATTTTCTCTCTCTACTCTCTCTCTCTCGGGTTGCTCTTCGTTGTTACCAATGAAAAAACAAACGTAAAAAACAAGCCAAAAAAAAAAAAAAGGTTATAAAATATGTTAGCCATTTTTTTAAAACTAGTGACATGCATTGAAATTTGATAAAATTGTAAAAAGATGCAGTGGGGAATGTGCTTGTGATCTTCCCCGGCCTCGCACATGAAACAAACAAACAGACACCTAAAAGAAGAGACACAAGCCTAGTTTGCATATTAATATTAATATAGTGTGCGCAGTACGTGTGGGCGGTTCATATGATATATGTATATACACATCTTATTATTTTATATATATATAATTTACTTTTTTTTTTGGAGAATTAGATCAGATGCTGCCATGCGCAGTTTAGCCACGTGAGGTGCACTCCCATTATGATTATATGAAGAACAAGGAACATCACTGAGATGCACTCCCATTATGATTATACTAAAAATAAGAAACATCAATGATGTTTAACGTCACTTATATTTCCGAACATTTTTTTTCCTATGGAGAGAGAGAGAGTTGTCGTGCATGTACCAACAAGTACTTCTGAATTATGAAAAAACAATAGAATCTGTCATTAAAAGAGGAAACTGCTTATAATTTTAAAAACAAAAAATGAATTTCATTAAAAAAAAAAAAGAACAAAAAAAAAAAAAAGTGAATCAATAAAGAAATCAGTTTGGTACATTGTCCAATTTTCTAAACCAATTTCTAAATATATTGCTGTTTTCTCTTCTTCCCAAATCAGTTTCTAAAAATGCTTTTAGAAAACTACTCAACCTAACATAAATTTTATTTTACCTCTGTGTTTTTAGATAGAAAACCAAATGTAGCTTTCACATTTTAGAATTTTTTTAAACATCAATCCAGCTATTGTTAAAAACAGCTTCAAAACATAATTTTCGGTAGGATTTTAGGTTTGCCCCTGAAAAGAGAAGTTTTTTTTTTTTTGATGGGCCAGTCTGGGCCTCTCCAGAAACTCTTGCAAAGAAACATGACCTTCGAAGTCATTGAACTGAGCTTGAGCTCCATGGAGCATCATTTTAGCTGACATTATTAACAAAGTTGTACACTCTTCCTTAATATGTATATGCGTGTGTGTGCGCGCTCTCACAAATAAAACAAAACTTTTACACTCCATGTTTTGGCAAATGACCAAGAAAACCTTCATCTCATAGCAAAAGCATTTCCCCATGACTGGTCTAATCTGACAGAAAGTATCTCTATGCCCACATCAAAATTTTAATTTAATTTACACAGTCACGTTCCAGACCGTTAACAAGTTAATCAAACGGCTAAAATAACATTTACTACCAATACGATAAAAATACAGTTCTTAAAATAATTTTTTCCTATTAAATAACTTCTTTCCCACACCAAACGTTTTCCTCACAAGCAAAACACCTTTTCTACAAACAATTCTACTTCCACAACACCCCTTTCTCAACAATCTAGCTGAAATTTCCAAACAAGAACGTAATCAGTAAATTTTCCAACAGCTTTTTGCATTTTGAGCTAGTTCAACAAATAGAATTTATGCCGATTTTAAGCTCGGGAAAATTCGACGGTGCAGACGCCAACTTTTTGTATGCATACATCTTGGACGTCATAAGTACAATGTGTGAGGCAGTTAGAAGTTATAACCTGCGGCAAGCTTTTTCAAAAAAGTGAAAGTGGAACCTTATGAATGACCATAACAAACGGTATTTCCGCCGGTTTCCAGTTGCGAACTTAAGAATTCGTCTAAAATAAATGAAATAATACAGTTGAACTTGATATGAAGATTCAACTTAAAATCGAGTAAAACATACAAGCAAATTTGCTTTTCTTGTGCTCCAGCTGTACACTAGACGGATACGTAAAGCTAGAGCTTCTGAGACAGCCAAGAGTTTCTGAAGAACTGAGCTCTGTATAAGCATATCCGCAGGAAATATCCTTTGTGATGGTGGTGAACTTGTTTAGTCATCTGTGGGGTATTAGAGTTGCAGGGCTACTTCTCACAGAGCATTTTTTTGTGGAAGGACCATCCGGCGGGCTTTATGGTCAAGTAGCTATGATAATTTGTCAAAAAAAAGGCCTGGTAAATTAGGCCAGATTTAGTAAGATTATATACGAGAGAAAGCATGAACATGCAATATAGAAACAGAAAATGGTCTGTCTCAACCTCTTCAAAAGACGGTCCAAATGTTGAGTTCCAAAAGCCAAAAAACCCCTCAAAAGAGACGAATCTTGATTCATCATATGCATATAAATAAGATGAGCCTAATGCATAGTCTATCTAACAACTAAATTGAAGAAAAGTATCTTATCTCTCTGACTATTTCTAACTCAATAACAAAAATTCTTTAATATTCATGGCAGATGAGACTCGGTTTGCAGAACTTCAAGAAGAAACTGAGAAATCTTTTAGTTTCAAGTTTCAACACCTCAAAAGCAATAAAATGTTTCCGGTTTTATTTACAAGGCTGAAAAGCTTGGATTGTACCTGATCGTTAAAGAAATTTGATAGACTGGGTGGAAAAAGATTGACTAGGTCCACGGTTGCGACAAAGAGATGGTGGGAGATGATGCGTCTAATCCTTGTTTTCCATGTACAGCAGATTTGAGCACATTGTATTGCTCGGTTACAGAACCATAAAGTGCCTCTGTGTATGCCTCCTTAGCCTTCTAGAGGAAAGTCACAACATAAAGAGAATAAGATGAATATAATACAAGTTCACAAATCTTGTAAAACGATACCAGCAATATAGAAACTACCAATTACTTATTAGGCAACAGAAATTTCTCGACTTTCAATCTCAGCATTTCAAGGGAGTTAGCTCTACGCCCAAACAAGAAACGAGGAACTATGAACAGGATCACATACATATGATTGGTCATTGGTGTTACAGCCTTGCATCATACTACTAATGAATGATCCTTTATGACTGACATCATCATCATTTGAAATTGTCAGTAATAGTAGAAGAAATTAAGAGAACAAATCCATGCATTTTATACATGGACACGGTAATCCGTACTCGGTTCATCCATGTCAGAGTCCAATTTGGATGTTTGGAAGAATTCCACTTCATTTTCTCTAAGGACCTCGTAGCTGTGGTCAGGCACGGATTTACATTAGGGCCAAGGGGACACGTGCCCCCCCCCCCTCAATTTTTTGAAATTTAAATTATACCCTTATTTTTTCTTAAAAATTTTGTAATTTGCCCCCACTTAAAAGTTTTTTTCTCAAATGTATCCTATAACACTCAACTTATTCTTATATTAAACTTTTATCCTATAAGTTATTAATTTTAAAAATTTTCTCCTTATGTGTGCCCCCACCAAGAGAAATATTTGAATCCGTCACTGGCTGTAGTAATGGAGGTGCTATGCATTTTTACTATGAAAACATGCACATGAGTCTTCATAATTGAAGTGAAATCTATAGTTTGGTCCAAGCATACTACACTACTAAATGGTTTAGTGTGTGTGTTAATATATATGTACTTTTTAATCCAAACAAAAACCAAGTAAAATAATAGTGTTCGCATTTTGGGAGTCGACAAGTTAAGTACTACACACGTCCCTACCCAGATATAATTGGATCAAACTTCTAGAACATCTTTGTATTCCTAACGAAAAATTAGGCAAGGTGGCGAGTTTTGGTCACCTCCTTAAATAGATGTCATAATTTTTTTTTTAGTAAAGGAAAATGGTTGGTGGCCATTAAAATGATTGATGCATTAGCCAAATAGTTATTAACTACCAAGTCAATCAATAATTGACTTATAAATAATTGATTGACATTGGTTAAATAATGATTAATATCGGTCAACAAGTGATCACCAAGTCAATTAGTGATTGAACACAAAGTCAATCAGATCATCGTCCAATCATTTTTAAGAAAACGACCATTTTCCTAATTTAACAAAACTGAGGACATTTATTGAAACAAACAACGATGTAAAAAGGAAAGGCCTTTTTAGAAGTATTGTTTTAATAAATGTCTCCAGTTTTGTAAAATTAGAAAAATGACCGTTTTCTTAAAAAGGGTTCGATCAATGATTGACCAATGTCAATCAATGATTTACCGATCAATCACTGATTGAGGTAAATCATTGATTGACATTGGTTAAACATGGATTGAAATTGATCAATTTGTGATTGACCGATGTCAATCGACGATTTACCAGTGAATCAAATCTGATTGACTAGCACATCAACCATTTTAATGATCACCTGCCATTTTTCTAATATTTTTTTTTTAATATTAATTGAAAGCCAAACTGGTCACTACATCTAATTTCTCCATAAAAAGTAAGCCTTTAGAAAGATGAGTAAATGACATCACAAAATGCCGTATTTTAGAAGCCGGATATGTGGGTAGATGACCTTTTTTCGGGAATTTTTTGAAAAAAATATCAAATTTGGTAAAATTAAGAACATGACCCTTTTTTTTTAATGGTTAATGATTGACTGATTGACCAATATTAATATGTAATTTTCACTGATTCACTATGATCAATCATTGATTGACTATGGTCAATCAATAGCCACGAGTCATTTTCCTAAATTAAAGAAAAAAGTTTCGGCTCTTTTTTTAAACGTGTGTAAAAAAAAATATCCGAACTTTTTCTATTTAGGATTTAGGAAAATTGTCGGTGACCACAGTCAATAAGTGATTGATCATAGTTATTCACTGATTGACTAGTCAATCAGTTAAAAACACACTAACATATATTGATTAATCAATAATTGACTATTGTCAGTCAATCAATTTTTTTTAAAAAGTTAATTTCTAATTTTTTTAAAATGTACTTAAAAGGGTCATTGTCCAAGTTTCTTCTCATTTATCCACATGCCACATATCCCTAACCCAACCTTAGCTTAACCTCTCTATTTAACCATACTACAGTACCTACAGCTGAATCATTGACCATCACATTCACCCCTCCTTAAGGTGGGCACGTGATGAATTGATGCTAGCTATATCTCAATGTGAAGGGCTCAAAAGCAAAAACCACTACTCTTTTTCTCTTGCACCCTCTCCATCATGCTTTTTGTTTTCGTGTTGGTTAGAAACAGACTACTCATTCTTTAAAGAAAATTAGTTGATAAGCTGCAACTGTAGAGGATAACCTAGCCAACAAGGTCAACGGAAATAATGCTAGATTTCAAATTTGAAAGAACTAATAATGTATCATGCAAATTCCATGATGCAATGTTTTCAATTGCGCTTTTCTTCACATAAACCTACTTCAGATAATAACTTTCCACGACAAAATCATTAAAGGCATATATAAGGAGCGACACATCTAGACCAGGAAAGTAAAAGACAAGCATAAGTGAAACCAACCTCCTCAGACCCTTCACAGGAATCAGCAATGTTTGAGAAGCTGAGAGCTGGTGCTACTGACAAGCCAACCCCATGGAAGGAGATTTCTCTTTTTTCTCCAATTTCTTTTTCTACCTGGGCCAAAAAAAAAAAAAAAGGGTCATGGAAGAGGCAAGAAATCTAGTATTTCACAGAAAACCAAGTTAGAGAAACAACATACCTGTTGTGGAGGGGGCATGATATCATAGCATAGTAATGCTAGGGGATATAAATGCCCTGGAGCACCAGAATGTTCTACAAGCCTTCTCATATTGTCCACCGAAGAAGCATCAAAGGGCGCCTAAACACCCCCTTATATCAGTATCAAAGAATTTCAATTGCATTGTGAAAAACAAGTGTATTTAACGTTTACAAAAGTAGCACAAAAAAGAAAAAAAAAAAAAAAAAAGCATATCATATAAACAAGCACGAATAAAAACCTTCTTTCTTTCCCCTTCACAAAAAAAAAAAAAAAAAAAAAAAGAAAGAAAAAGAAAAAGAAAAAGAAAAAAGAAAAGAAAAAAAAAACCACCGTTCTTTTCATATCATTTTCTCAAACTCTCTTCAGCGTCTTCTCTTCTATGTCTTTCAAAGGCACAATTAGGTCTTTTTTACACGAATTTTTCAGTTGTGACAACTAGAATTCTTTTTAAGCCCAAATTTCAATTCTTCTAATCTGTAGAATTTCACTGCTTTTTAAGCACAAACTAGGATTTTGATTATTAGAATTTAGCTTCCGTTTTCTAGTTGGTTGGATTATAATTGCCAATCTAATATGCTGAAGATTTTAGTTTCAAGTTTCAAATAAATAATTGTTATATATTCAGTTATTCCCTCCCTTATTCTTCTCTCTTCTCTCATCTTTCTCTTTCTCTACCTATCTTCTTTTTCTTCCCTTGGTCCTCCATAGAAAACAAGACCCTCCAAGAACATAACAAAAAGATTTCTAGTGATGCAAAATTATTCATAGAAAGGCCAAAATCAATAAAAGGTTTGCTATAAGCTTGGGTGAGTGAACTATGAACTTAAAAATAAGCTACATAACTTAGATATCAAAGTTATTTTGTCTTATTTGGGCATTAAAATTCTAGTTAAATAACACTATCCAGGTTCCAATCATCAATCTCAAGTATCCAAGTGATATATTGTAATGCTTCGAATCAAGACAGCTATAATCTTTTAGCATATAAGCAAAAGTGGAGAAAATCTTACCGGATACCATTCTCCCGTCACAGGATCTGGCCGGTCTCTGCCACCACTTGGTGCAATCCATATAATTTGCGACCCACCCCTGCACTCAAATTGTTCAATTTAATGAACCCGTATCAATGACAAATCAAAAGCATACATATTTCAAACATTAACTAAATAATTACATTATTAAACCAGACTATCTGTGATACGTCTGGAAATGACAGATTTTATTGCAGTATTGAGCTGCCATTTCATTTCTCTATATGCATCAGAAACAACTTTCAAAGCTTAAGTGTCATATCCTTTCTCCAATGCTAAAATGTAATTTATTTATTTGTATCTCAGAATGAGAAAATGTAAGGTACATGCATTTTACTGTCACAAGACTGCCAAAAGTCCTCAGCCCAACACTAGTAGACTCTAGATCATTTCTTTACTAGTTATCAAAGTAATGGAGTAAGCTCTTCTTTAATTGAGGAAACTAAACCCACAATAAGACAAAGAAGCATACGTTCATAGTTTCTCTCTTTCTTTTACCCTCCATTGAACCTTCATGTTTCTTACAGTGCTTTAAGCAAATGAGTTTTTTCCCCAAATTCAATACTACCCTGCTGTATTATGATGATTTTTTACGATCAATAATCGTTGAATTCAAGTACCCAGTTGATTGAGCATTAAATATCACGGAAACAAATAAAAATAGCTGTGATGAAATTTCCCTTTCGTAAGTGCAGTTTACCAAATTGGTCTAAGGACATACATTAAAAGCTTCAAGCATTCATAAAAGGGGAAAATGATAATAATAAGAGAAAAGCAAAGGGAAATAGAAGCACCCAACATAATAAAAGGGCATTCGCTCGTGAAAATTTTTAGTGCACAAGGAACAAGATATGATGGAAGCACCCAGAGTGAAAAAAATAAGAACAGCCTTCAACGACAACAGATTGTATGCTCAGATATGTCATGTACCGAAACTTTAGATTCTGTATAGAAAAATAGAACGGTTGGAGTTACCTCAAAAGCAAAGCCATTTCTTTCAAGCTTCGTGTATTTGCTCTTCTTTTCATCTCAGCCAGCTCAGGAACATCGTACATGTGCTTTTTTGAGTACACACAGATAAGATTCCTGGGAAAACGTAACCGAAAAGTTTTAGCGAAACATATAAAGAACATATGAGACAGAAATCATCATTTAACATTTTTCAGAACTTCAGAAGTACCTTCCCACGCTGAAGGGCTTGCAAAGAGGATCAGTTACAACCCTATCCCCCGCAATATAGGTCTGCAGTATAAAACCTAAATTCTGGTCAAGTCAATGTTTCTAAAGGCAGAGAAAAAGACAATGTTTACGGTATACAAGAATAAAATGAAGAAAACAAAAAATAGCTCACCAACTTCTCAGCAAGATGAGGATTTGTTGCTTCAAGCAACAATGCAATGACAGCTGGATCTGCTTCAGTTTGGTGGTTTGAGATCAAAACAATGTTGTGACCCTGCAATCAGCAGTACACTATAACAACTATATTGCGAAGTCAGGTTTGTGGGTTTTTCATTTCTTCCTCATGAAACACAGATAAGCATTTCTACTTTTCTTATGATCTCACTGACCACATGATCAGGCATTGGTTCAGTGGGGAAGAGCTAAACGCAACAAAAGAACATGGCATCTGCATAATGCAAAACACAGAAACATCTAGGTCTTACCATCCAAATTCACACAATCATGAGGAAACTATAATTGAGACAACAAACAGTGAGGAAGGGTTGCAATTCCAATCTCTTCCTAGTTCAGCCTTGCAGGTGACATTTTTAATCTAGATCCAATCTGATTAAGTGTGGTTTTAAATTTCAAAAGCTATGCCAATAATGCATTGATAGATGCACATATCGTTCAAAGCTATCTTAATCACATATGTATACATATTAAACCAATAACGGCTTCTCTAACTACGTTATCATGCCTTCCCTTTGCCTCTGTTATCCTTGATATATATCTCAACAGAATTTACTTGCTAATCTTGTCTAAATAGGTAGACATTTGCAAGCATACGTAAAGACTACAAGTAACTCATTTAAGGAAGTAATATAAGATATATAAAGGCTAGAGAAGTAAAGATTTTTACATTTTCAAGAAAGATAACTAACCACATTTCAAATATATTCATTTAGCAGTGAAATCAGTATGCCCAAGAAAATAGAACAGGGTTATAAGAATAGATACCTGTTGAAGCTTCTCATCAATTTCATTGAAAATGGAAATATTGCCAACATATGAGTTCCTGCATTAAAGATGATCAAACTCAAGTTCAGGAAAACAGTTAAACATGACGGAACTGACATTATCTCTCTAAAATGTAAGGAAAACTTGTATCGGTACACAACATTCTTATGACCAGTGGTCCATTTTTTAATCCACAAAGGAAATTAATCAGTCACTCCAATTCATTCTATTTAGAAACCTGTAACAAGGTTCCTTATTGCTTTGCTATAACAACCATTCAGAGTCTCATTTTAGCAATTGATTCATTGTCATAAATAGATGCCTTTGTTAACAAAATGCAATTGCTAAATCTTGACTACAAGACTAGTATTACATCAACAAAAAAGAATAGTAAATGCCAAGAAAATATTAGGAAAGGTGGGAGATTAAAAAGAAAAGAGATAAAAAAAACGAGTGTATGTCAACAATATGATAAAAGAAACTCTCAAAAGAGTATATGGTCGATATAATGAATGACAGTTAAAAAGAATAAAAGATGGTAAAATAACATATGAACCTATATTTGTAGGATTAAACAAATTCCTCGAACTTATTACATGAAATTATTATGACACATGCTCTCAATCCACAAGACCATTGGCATAAACAAAATTGATCAAGAAAGCCTCCGGCACCTAAAATAAAAATGTCTCTTTGTGTCAAATTTCTAGAAGTTAAGCATGTATTTTAGTGATGAAACAGAACTTCATCAAAGAAAGAGAAGTAACAGAATGCAATTAATTGTGAAGTACCACAACCAGATAAAAATGAAAACTTGGGGCAGTTTCAACTAACCTGAAATCAATTAACGGTCGAATATAATTTTGACCAAACATGTAGTAGTCGAAAGGCTCTCGCTGTGCTTTGTGATAAGGTGAGAAGCCAAAAGGGTCCTAAAACGTGAAGATCGTAAAGATAAAAGCAGGTAAGATTGAGTTCAATGTTGTACTGCATGCACATCAAAAGATGCAACGAAGAGTTTGATATTACCTCTACTTCAAAGAATATGCGATCCAGTGCAGCAGCCATATTTGACAAAACAACCTCATCCGCTTTCGGATTTCCACTTTGATAAATCTGAAACATGAGTACCATGTGAATCAAGGAACAGAAACAGAAAAAGTTATACATACCAGAAAATCAATATACATATATATATATATATATATATATAATCACAATATAAGGACCCAAATGCACGTTACATCCTAGTCCTAAACTAAACCTTTTCTGTTTGTTTGATTTCCAATCAAACAATGTACCTCTTGACGTAATCAGATATATAAATATTATAACTTTAATATTTTTAAACAAAGCATGAGGTGACAGTAATTATTTACAGCATTTTTGTAATTGTGATACAATTCTTCCATTCCATAAGCAATATTTGGAGGAAGCCTTCCTGCTTCCTTTTCCTTTCTGATTCCAGACAGTAATTCTGCACAAAAATTTCCAACATAAATCAAGAAATCGAAACTAGAAAATTTCCATTTTAAGTCAATAAATTAGAAATAAATAAGATGTACAATTGATTTTTTTTTTTTAATCAAGTTAGCAGATCAGAGAAAAAAAAAAGTGCAAAGCAAAAGCATTTCTCGAGCACAAACTCAAATCCAAAACAGTGAAACGCAACCACTTTCTCTCATTTTCGACCTCGCATTTTCTCGCAAACCAAACACAAGCCAAGCCTACCTTCTTCGGAGCTGGCATTGAGAAACGCGCGAGAGCGCTTCGACTCCGTCCTCTCGGCACCGGAGCCGGACCCCACAGCCGAGACTGAGCCGCCGCCGCCGCCTCCACTCTCAGCAACCAAAGCCGAAGACGCCGAAGCTGACTCCTTGTCCTTAACGAGCTCCGCCATGGCAAAGAAGCACGGACAAGCCAGCTTCCTCGCGCCGCCGCCGAACTTGACCGAGACCGCGAAAAGCTTGGAAGAAGAGGAGAGAGAATAGAAGCAAACCCTAGGAGAAGAGGAAACAGTGGAAATGGAGGAGGAGGAGATAGTGGAGAGGGTAGACATAGTCGAACGCCGAAGAATGGGAAGAAATGGATAAGAGAGAGAATGTGGAGGAGAACGAGTCAAACGACGCACTATAACCAATCCGTCACTCTTTCTCTCTCTAGAAACATGACTTTCTCTCTCTAGAAAAAAAGAGGTTTCTCCGGTTTCGGATCGTCCGAAAACGTCGGTGTGTTTGTTGTTGACGAGACTCGAATATCGATCGGCGACGTAAGTAAGCATTGGCGGGCGGGCACGTGCGTTTATTTGTGGGTCGGGGATGGGGGTGGGGCCCACGTGACGCAGGGTTCGGATTGGGTGGAGGAGGGAATCGGACACGTGGCAGGATAGCCGTGGTGGACCAGTGTGGATGTGACACTTCATCACAGCTTTGGATAGTTTTCTTTTTTCTTTTATTTATTTATTTTTTTTATTTGTGCATACCTTGGAGATATCAGAGAAGAGATTCGAGAGGCCCATGGGGCGTCGCTGTCGAGTGTTTGTACTTTTCCAGAACGGAAGCTCCGCCGCAGCGGACTTTTCATAAATGAAATTGTTTATTTATTTATTAATTTGGTGAAAATATAAGTTAATTAAATAGACATATCGAACAATATTTCCTTATACTTTCAAAAACTATAAGATAACATTTAAATGTTAAAAAATATGTTTTAATTTGATCTCTCTAAGGTATATATAAGCGAGCGGTTTGACGATTTGCGAAAGGGACGGTGCATTTTTGCAAAGTCATCGTTTGGAAAACAAAAATAAATAAATAAAAAAACAAAAAAAAAAAAAAAAACTGGTATCACCCACGTACAAGACAGGCGGGTGGTTTACGGCAGGTGCTACAGTTTTTTTCGCTGCCGGTTTGTGGGCAGTCTACGGACAGTTTGGGTCTACTTGGGCAGAGAATTTTTTGTTTTTGGTTTTAGTATGTTTAATTTGATTAATTTACAAACTTTTAAGTTCTTATTAACAAAAATTACTAACTTTTAAGTAAAAAAAGATCCTCAATTGTCAGACACCAATGTGGTTAAGAAAATTTCAGCACACATATAATAGGAAAAAGGGACGTCTATTGGCAATCTTCAATCTAGTATTCACACTCATTTTTTAAATTATCTATCAATTAAAATTTAAACATTTATTTTTACTTATTGCATCCCTCTTATCATTCTGCAATAATTCTTACAATTTAATTCTATTTGTAATCCTTTTTGCACCCACAAACCAACAAATAACACTTTTTTTTTAAATAAGATTTCAGGAAACTAATAAAGTCGCAGCTTTATATTTTATATGTTTTTCTCAATGTCGTAGATATGTATATATATATATATATATATATTATTGTTGTTGTTATACATATGTATTGTAAGTTATTGCTGGTAATTTTCTTGTGAAAATAGTTGTTATAAAAAAAAATTTGTCAGGGAAAAGACAAAATTACAAGATATAAGAAGAAAACGAAGAAGTGATTGTTTAAAAAAATAATGGTTATTAATTTATTGGTGAGTATAAAAGTGATGAAGAGGATAATTAAATTGTAGGAATTTAAAAAAAATAATAATAACAGAGGTGTAAAAAATAATAATAAATATCTAAAATTTTAATTGATGGATAATTTGATAAAGGGACGAGGGAACGTAGATAGATGGATGTTAATAAATGTCCCTATAAGAAAAATAAGTAATATATGACAAGTATAACAGTTTAAGATTGGGCGGGACAGCGTGCGAGAAACCCAAATTGGAACTGCCCATTTGATGGAGTAGGCTATTCGAAATTACAGTTTGATGGGTTGATGATATGGCACAAAAATGATGGTGGTGGATGGGTGGGACAGTTTGACGGTTTTTTTTTTTTTTTTTTTGTGCATTAAAAAAAAAGACCAAAAGAGGGAAGGAAAAAAATTTAAAACTTTTTACGACTATTTTGATTATATTATTAGATATACAACGGGCAGCTTGTACAATTACAGGACATTTTTTAATGACAGTTTCTAAAAATAACAAATCATGATTGTCCAAAATTTGAGCGCTTAAGCAGTTTTTTGACTAGTCGAATTAAGCTGTTTATCGACAAACTTAGGTTTTTGACTTTTTTTTTTTTAAGTAGATTATAACTATATTTTTTAAAGTACTTAATGTTTTGCTTAAGTGATATTATCTACAATCAACCTTTCACTCATTTTCAAAAGGAATCAAATCAAAAAGAGAAACGAGAAACAAGATAAATATCAAAAGTTCATTAATAAAAGTGCAAGAAAAAAAATTTTTTTTTCTTTATTTCAAACGTAACTAGGTTCTAATCAACTAACAACCACACTATCTCAAGATTCAAACTAGGACTGACAATTTAGATCATGACTTGACAATACGACACGAAATCCGCATAAAATTAGAGTTTGAGTTTTCCTTAAATAGGTTTGGGTCAAAATAGCTTAAATTCGCTAGACATGATTAAATAAATGGTCAAACGGGTTGAACTAACCAACCTACAATTAATATGTATTAACCCATTAAATAAATTGATCTTTAATAAATTGGTCGTATATAGATTGACACAAACATGACATATTATTCACCCATTTAGAACCCTTTTATATAATTTTGAGTTTTCATCAATATATTTTTTTAACTTTTTTTTTTTTTTCCCTCTGCCTCTCTTTTGTGCCACCGCCCCTCTCTCCCTCTTCTTCTTCAGTTCTCCTTCTCCAATCTCCATTCTCCTTCTCTGCCATCGCCCTCTCTCTCCATTTCTTCTTCTTAGTTCTTCTTTTTGTCTCTCATTTCTTCTTCTTCTTCATTCTCCATCTCCATTCACCTGAAGGCTGAAGTTGATCTTGGAGTGGAAGTGTGGAAACATCTTTTGCCTTTATGTTCTTTTTCATGTTTCAAATATTCATCTAGGAATTTGATAAGATGTCTACTTTTGAGTTTGTTGTCTCTACCCAAAAAACACAATTAGAGCTTTATTTGGATGAGCCATCGATGCATAGGAATATGAAGTTAGATGTTTTGCACTTTTGGAAGTCGAAAACACTTTTGGAAGTCGAATCAATTTCGGTATCCGGAACTTGCTACTATGGCTTGTGATGTGTTGGTTGTACATGTTTCCTCTGTTGCTTTAGAAGCTTGTTTTAGTGTTGGTGGTACAGTTCTTGATGCATTTTGTAGCTCACTTAAACCCAGCACGGCTGTGGCACTTGTTTGTACTAAAGGTTGGCTATTTGGTGAAAAAGGTAATATAAAATTATCAATGGCATTAACTTTGTATTGTATATTTTTTTAACTTGATTTGAATTAATATTAAACTTTTAATGTAGGTTCCGAAGAGGAGGTGGAGGACCTCACGCAAGACATTTTCAAATTTAGCTTGGAGGATGAGGAACCTTTCTCACAAGGTTCTACCTCTACTATAGCTGATGAAGTTGGAACTTCTACCCTTGTTGCTGCCACTACCACCGCCAAGACAGTCAAATAGACTGTTTAGAATCTGGAAATTGTTAGATTTTATGTTTGTTTTTTGGTTTTTGTATTTTTATTATGTTGCGTGGTGTAATTTAGTTCCAGACTTATTTTAGCTTGGTTGTCGACTTGATTGTGGTGATTATGTTTTGTGAACTGATATGTTAAGACTTAATCTACTGTCGTTTAGGTTTTTAACGAGTCAATATGTATGTTTTTGTGTATTTTAAGTACTAAAAATGAATTTTTTTTTTTGTTAGTAAAACGGGTCCATAACATGTTAAATGACTCGTTTAGTAAATACGTTTGACAAGTTGACACGACACAATTAAGAATCGTTTAATAAACGGATTACATGGGTTGTGTCGTGTCAACCCTTTTACTAAAGGTCGTGTTTGAGTTTTGTTTTTCGACACGATTATTAAATAGGTCATGTTCATATCAAGGATTATCGTATCAATTGAGGGGTCAAACATGACACGAACACGACTCACTAACACAAATTGTTAGCCCTAATTTAAACTACCGCCAAAGAAAATATCTACACAAAAAGTATATGATATCTATTACCCTTATTTAAAAGGATGAAAGCTCATATGGTGGGTCTTGAGCCCGCCATGTGACATTTTAAATAAAAATAATAATTTTAAAAAATTAAGAAATAAATAAAGAAATAAAAAAATTAAATTTTTTATTTTTTATTTTGTTTTACTTTATTTTGTTTATTTATTCTGAGCGGATATTAAACTCATCATGTAGCAATTTTAAATAAAAAAAATTATTTTGTTTTAATTTTTTGCATTTCAACTAATAATACTAAAAGGACGGATAATAGATGCAATAATAATATAGATTGGCTCCTCATGCTTGCATGGCAAACTGACGGGTTTATACTTTAGTGTCCATTTTAAACGCAGTTATGATGTGGACCCGCCATTTATGAGTTGAATTGTGTGGGGCTATTTGCAAGCATTTTGTGGAATACAAATATGCTTTAGTTTTTAAGATTATGTTTTGTTTTGAGGTTTTATTTTTTAAAATATTTTTCATGAACTATTTTATGGTTATTTTTCTTCTCTTTTCTCTTTTATTTTTTTTTTTGGGTATTTTGTCTTAAAAAAAATACGTGAATAATAAAACTGAAATATATTTCTCAAATATAAGGGTATCTTTTTGTTTCGAGAAAAAAAGAGAGAGAAATTTCGAGAGGAGGAAAAAAAAAAACTATAAAGTATACTAATGAAATTATCCAAATAAATATATATTTTTTTACAAACTAAAAAAAAAATAAATGTATTTAAATGTTCTACTTAGAAGCGCAAAAGAGATTATCTTTGTGTTCTATGATAAATTCGCCAAAATAATTTAATCATCGTTTAAATAAATTTGTGATTGTCTTTCAACAATTATGACAAGATAGAAGTATTCACCAAAAACCAGTGGATCAACGTCAAGTTGTTTCATTGTTTTATGACATCAAACCGAAATCTAACTGTTATAAATGAAGACTGTGTTCATTTTTTAGTTAAGAGTTTTGATGCTTACCTCAAAGGATATGTAGTTCAATGCTTTGCAAAGGAAATGGCATAATTTTTTTTTTTTCTATTGAAAGGGGGAAAATAAAGGGAAAGCAAAATGATGTAGTTTCTAGAATACTACGTATCTCTTCGTTTCTCTTATTGACATCATGATTGAGTACAATAATCTTACACAATTGATCTTGAAATAGAAGTCTCTTGTTCGCTTCACACATTGTTCTTGATGGGAAAGTTAAAATTTATGCTTTGTTTGGCATTCCAACTCGTCTCCAACTAAACTGTACTTTTTCATTTCAATTTTTGTCTTTTTCTGATAAGTCAACATAAATTATAACTAGTTTTTAAAAAGTCAACTAACTTCAACTTTAAAAATTTCATCTCCAATTGATGATCCAAATACAAGCTTAGGTAATTGAAATCTTCAACAGTGTATTTTTTTTTTCACTAATATTCGACATTTTCCAACTTTATGACCATAGCAAATAAAAAAGTGTAAAATTTAGTTAAATTTTACGAAAAATATGATAGTCTAAACATAATATAGGTAGTGTTCCTTTTTATGCACTAAAAATCATCCATATAAATTTTGTTTTTAATTTATTTTTTCTGGGGAGTTTTCTCTAGTAAGTTTAGCTATTACTGCCTTGGAATCCAAGTAAGAAATTGGATCTGGTGCACTTCCACCAAAAATTTCCCCAACTGATTCCTCTTTGACTTTCTTGGGGAGCTCTTCATTTAAGTAATTGTCCGTTACCATCCATCTACAATATACCTTTTCTTATCACTCATTGACGAGCATGCACGCGGAAAGATAAGTAGTAAAGCAGATAAAAAAACATTCCACGCGGTAGGTGACTCGACCCCAACGTGAGAGATGATTGGATTGATATGTGACAGTTCAAATATTATTCAGAATACGTTTGTCCTTTTTAAAGGATAGTATTGAAAATGGTATGGATATGATTAGCCTCGTAAAGATTCTAGATAATTACTCACAAAACTCACTCAGTTTGGTCAAATGCAAATTTTATTTTATTATTTTTTCTTTTCAGTTTGTAGCCCACTTTAAGAAGTTTGAGGATTTTTTCACGCTTCCTAGTCATTGATATTTGTACTTGAAATCTTCTCAAAATCCTTGATGGGTGGAGCAGAGAACTTTCTCATATAGATTTCTTGATAGATGCACTTGGGAGATAAAAGTCCCACATTTTGTGCCGAGTCAAAATTTGAAAAGTGACCAAATCAACCATACAATATTAATTTCACAATTTAATAAAATCAATATCAAATACACACGCTAGCATATATACATATATATAATCATGAATATATATATATATTTATATATGATATACAAACAATTACAGATAATTAGTAAATAAATATGAGTAAACCAAACAAATAATAAAAATACATGTATAAATGGAGCACCGCATTTGCACCAAACCAATATGGAAAATTGTTTACTTTCTCAAACCCCCCCTCTGTCTGCATGGAGACACACAAAAATCGTCCATCCATTCTTTATGCTACTTTACAAAACAATATATAAAAAGAATCACGATTACACGTATTGGGTAATAATAATTTTACACGCGACTTCATTATCAAGATCATTTCCAGCCCAAAACTTTATTTTAACAGAGTATTTATACTAAAATAGTATAACTTTTACACCAAACTTAAAATTCATCTCTAACCCATCTATATTAAATTTTACTCTAAAAAGAATATTCTTTTTTATTCCATTACAGCAATTATTTTATTTCATCAACTATCTACTTATATGTTTATTATTATATATTTATTTACTTAAAACGAATAACATGTTCAAGATTTGTTTTCAGAAAACCATTATATGTTTATTATTGTATTTTGCAAAGAAATGAAAATTGTTTTCTGGAATGCAAGAAGTATGAAAAAACTAATTTCTTTCTTCGAAAGAAAAATGGCTTTTCAATCCTTGCCTTATCCTGCATTATTGGAGAAAATTTTTGTTGGGTCCGCAGTGTATTGCCTACTCATTGGAATATTAGAAGGAACCAAAAGGATACAAACCCTCCTCAGTCCTATCAATATATGCTTTCAATGAGAAGCCTTCCAAAGGGAAAAGATAACTAAATGACTGCATAAGAGAACTCGACTCAAACCTGTCAGATTGAATACAGATATCATTTCATAATTGAAAAAAAAAAAATTCAAGATAAATTTTTTATTTAAGAAAATGTAACCATTTGTTTTACTTCTCATATTACATTCGTTCAATTTAAATTTGGATCTTTTTACGATCAGTGACGAAGTCAGAATTTTTTTCTCGGAGAGACAATAACTATGTAATGGATAATTAATGACTATATATTATGGTCAAGTTTTTATTTTTTGGGACTACTATGAACTATTATTCAAAATTATAGTGTAGTTTTTGAAAGGAAAAAAAAAAAAAGAAGTAATTCAAAAAGTCTCTTCAAATTTAAATTAACATATTATCGATGATAACTGCTTAGTATCCACTTTAAAATTTATCATACGCTAAAAAAAAAAAAAATCTGCTTACCCACAATTCAAACCTTAAAGTCGTCTTATTGTAAATTCTTAACAAATTAAAAAAAAAAAAAAAAAAAGGAGCCACGAGTCAAATAGATAGATCCAAAACGATAAGAGATATGGTGCGGAAGTAGCTTTAACGTGCGGTCATTTTATGGGTATTTCTTTGGCATGGGTGTCTGCAAAATGCAATCCATGTTCCACGTTCCACGTTCCTTTGGATCTTGCCATTGCCATTTCCATATTCCATACCATTATTAGATTACATACATGCATTAATAAAAAGACATATGGAAGCAAATCATTAATCTTTTCTTTCATTTGTCAAAGACCAATTTGATGGAGTCAATAATCAATTGAATAGTACTAGATTATTATATTGGGTTTATTGCTCAAGCTACTTGCACACATGTGAAAGGTACAAACTATAAACGGCCATTAATCAAGTCATTTGGTTGGTTCGTTAGAGTTGGAGTTTTGAAGTTATTTCGCTTGAAGTTTTGAAGTTGAGTTTTAAAATTATGAGTTTAGTTAAAAATGAACTATTTGGGTTAAAAATATGTAAAAACTTGAAATGTATTCAGAAAAAAAAATTAGTATAGATCTTGTTTTATGACTCTCTGAATTCTATGTAATTAAAAAAAATATATATATATATCTCACTTTGACTTGAAATAATAAAGTTATGGACTTTTAAAGTTTGAGTTGTGAAATTAAAATTTAAGATGTGTATAATAAAATTGAGTTCATTATTGAAGAAAAAAACCAAAAAAAAAAAAACAATTTGAATTATCCGATTAGAGTGAATGTGACAAACATGCTCTCACATGTGTTTATCTGTGCCAAACACGATCTCATATGTGTTTATCTATGTAGGTGCGTGTGTGTGTGTATATATAG
Source organism: Ficus hispida (assembly GCA_025413025.1). NCBI lineage: Eukaryota > Viridiplantae > Streptophyta > Magnoliopsida > Rosales > Moraceae > Ficus > Ficus hispida. The sequence continues at coordinate 27,653,440 of CM046372.1, forward strand.
TTTTTATCTATAGGAAAGATGCTTATACTTTGGGCCACCTCGGACAAAAAAAAAAAAAAAAAAAAAAAAAAAAACCCACCAAAGGATCTACAAATAGAGGGACTTTATTGGTTCCATAATAAAATAAATAAAACTCAAAACAAGCAAAAGTAGAACATGCAAAAGATAATGAGCCACAGAATTGGCCTCTCGAGCTTAGAACAGAGCAGGTCAAGTGCGAGGTCCCGGGAAGAAGCTAAAAAATATCCTTAATCACTGCTCATTGTCGGCCTCTACGAGATGGATAAGGGGAGTCCACAAGCTTGAGCAAACTGAAGTCCCTCCCGAATGGCAAGACACTCGACCAAGAAAAGGAGGAAAGAATGTTCTGGACTTTTAAGGCCTGTTTGCGGGTGAAAAGCTCTGTTTGGAGTAACTTTTTTTTTAATTTTAAAATATGTCTGGAAAAATTTTAATATATATCTTGTTTCGTTAAAATTTTATGTAATTAAAAAATCACATCATTTTAATTTAAAATAATAAAATTATGAATTTTTAAAATTTGAATTAACTGTAGAATTGTGGATATATAAATAATAGAGAATAGTTTTAAGTTGAAGAAAAATATAAAATAAAAAATAAAAAAATCAAATCAGATGCCAAATCTTCTTCTAAACAAGTACTTAAAGTTCAAATTTTGTAGAAATTAAAGAGGGATAAAGAGAGATGTAAGATAATAAAAATTGATTTTGAAACTAATCTAGAAAGAGTATCTTACGGATATCAACTTTAATCTCAATTTTTCGAATACCAACTCACTTATCATATTTTCTCTTTCTTATTAAAAAAAAACTTACTTATTATATTTTCATTAATAAAATAATCAATTAATATGATAATATTTTAAAATTTTATTAATAAAAAATGATAATTTATAAACTATATAGATTGATATTAAAAATTTAAAATTAAATTTAGTGTCTATAACAATTTTCATCAAGAAAATATAGTCATAACAGTTGTTACAAACGGATCCTTAAAATATACATATCGATTGAATAAGATCTCATTTGGTTTTTGGGCTTAAACTCAAAATTTTCATCTCAGTTTTTATTTTTTTCTGAAAAGTTTTTATTTTTTTTATGAAAAAGTTTTTGTCTTTTCTGAAAAGTTAACAAAAATTTTCAACTCAAACTCATTGACCAAAATCCTAAAGTGTTATCTAACTATTACAGTCCACGTGTAACCAGCCAAAAAAATTTACAGTCCACGTGTTCTCACCATAGCGATCAACGAACCACAGCCCACGTCGTGTTTGCACTCGCACCGCAGTAAATTCTTCTCTCTTAGTGCACGCAAAGAATGCCCAAAGATGCTGACTGTACGGACCCATTACCACGCAACACTCCCACGGTCCCACCCTCCTCCTCCACTACCCGACAAAAAACTGCAACCTGCGAAACCGGTACCCTCCTCTCCTAACAAAAGTTCATCCTTACCGGAACAGCCAGTTGCCCAGTTTCGTCATCCGCGGTTTTCATTCTTACCCGATGTTATAGTTGTTGTTTCTCCGTACAATTATAGAGAAAAACCGAAAAAAAAGAATAAACAAGGATTTGTTCGCGCATTTCCTTTTCGCCAAGTCTCCTTTTCCTTGTTCTCGATCTTCGATCCGTTCTCCAGATCTCGTCCCCTTGTTCTCGGTCAGTGATTTTCTCCATAACTTTGATTTTTGTTTTCTTTTTTTTTTGTTTCTTGTTTGTTTGATATCTTCGGTTCTTCAATCGGTTCGTCATGTTGTTTGCGATGTTCATGGGGGTTTGGATCTCTCTGCGTTTGATTCGGGGGGTTTTTTTGCGATTACTGATTGAATTTTTAATGGCGATTTTGTTTTCTTGATGGAATTTTAACTTTTGAATTCACTTTGCTTGGATTTTTTTAATAAAAATTTTGTGTTTTTTGTGATTCTCAGGAGCTCTGTGTTTCTTTTTGTGGATTTTTTCTTTTCTGGAGAAATTTATAGCTGTCTAGAATTTAGATGTTTTTGTTTTTATGGTTTCATTGGAGTCTTTGATAGTTTATGTTGTAACTGTATTATGTAAATATGTGTATGTATATGTATGTGTATATGAATCGTTATGCTGAATGATTAGGAATAAGCATCTGAAATTTGACCTCTATGGAGTTGGAATTCTGGTTTATAGTTATGGTTATGCTTATCCAAACCTTGCTTTTTCAACCTTTTATTGTGATCCAGAAGAAATTACCTATTTGGCTTTGTTTATTTGTGGAGTGGCTGAGATTTCTTATTGTGGAAATTTGATATTTTATCGAAAGAGAAAGAAAGGAAAGAATTGAGGAGGAGTGCAAGCAGTCCTATAAGAAGGACAGATGAAAAAGTAGGGATAGAGTTCCAAAATACAAGCAAACAGTAACTAGAAAGTATCCGTCTCTGATTTTTTTAGATACAGAAGCCCATATCGATCTGTTTCTATTTTGTTTCTCAATGAAAGTTTCTGCTTCTTGTCATAAAAAAGAAACAAAGATAAATAAAAACTCATTGTAGCCCAATTCCAAAACGGGGTTCCATTTTACAGAAAAATAAGTAATGAGATTGATCCTAAAAACTATGAGATCTCGAGCTTATCAACATCGTATAGGAAGTTCTGTTCACTTTCAGAACCTAGTTGCTTTGACAATAAGAATATGGTTCATCAGATTAAACGTGATTTGATTTGAAAAGTAGTGGTTTTTTCCTCCTGAGGCTTTATCTAATCAGGGAGGGTTTAGAGCAGCCTAGCAAGAAGCAGAGGGCACTGTATATTGTTATTTGCAATATGTGTTTGTGATTACATAGGTGCATGTGTACCGTAGGCGTCTTTATAAATATCATATTGATGTATAGTGGAGGTCATACACACATCTATTTACGATTTCATGTTTGGTTTGGTTTTGGTTTTGGTTTGTTTTTTGTTTTTTGTTTTTTTTTTTAACATTGAACGCTTTGTAAACATTCAATTCAGAAAGCTGTTAAATACTGTGAGGATGGCGGACAAAGAAGAGGGAGAGGAAAACACTTCTCGTGGGAATGAATGGGAAGTTGTTTCACTTACGGCATCAGCATATGCTGCAGCACCTGGTCCAGAAGAAGTTGAGTTGAACGACGATGACAAGGCCAAGACACCCGCAGAGGAAGCTGAAACTTCCCATGCCTTGTTCATATCAGGTCATTTTGTTTTCCCACCAAGTCAGCACGAGAATTTACCCTTGGAAACAGATAATAGGGTGAGTCGTAAAGACCATGGGGATAAAGATATTGTAACTGAATTGGCTGCTGAAGAAGTGGGCAGATCTAGTGGAAAGGATGAAGAAAATTGGGCATTCAAAGGATTGGCTGTACCAGATGAGTTCCAGGGAATTCAGTTTTTTGATGAAAAAGGTGATAGGCTATCCTTTCATGGTACACAATTTGATGAAGGTACAAATCTTCAGGGTTTGAATCTGGTTGAAGAGCAGAATATATATAGCACCGCCAAGTACAGTTCATTCCAAAGTGAGACAGCTCTTGGTGGTTCAACACCATATGGGGAAGAGACGGTTGTTCCGGAATTCATAGAACCATCAGAGCAAGATTTTGGTGTCGGGGACATCACACGTTCACCAAGGACTTCGAAGGACGATGAACATGATGGTTCAAGGCTTCCATGCGGGGCATGGTGGAAAAGAGGAGCTGCTTCTTTATATTCTCAAGCAAAAGAAGCAAATGCATTTTGGTCGATCTTCATTGCAGCAGCTGTCATGGGCCTAGTAATTCTTGGGCAGCAATGGCAGCAAGAAAGATGGCAGACTATGCAACTTAAGTGGCAGTTCCGCCTCAATAGCGAGGTCTGTTGATTTCTCTTGTTCTCGATTCAAATTCACTGTAACTTGAAAAGGATATTTTCTTTGGTTGTTGATTTCGTGAAGCTGGTATTTATTTGTTATTTCTTAAGGTGCCTTGGTAGTAGATTTTGCCACTTCATGCTAGAAAATCAAACTATCTTGGCCTTTACTATGAAAATTATTGGAGCACACTGTGATTTGGGAAATGTATATGTTAAGCCCAAAAAGAAATCTAATGCTAATTATGGCTTTTCTTTGAGATGTTTGTAATACGTGCGTGATTTTCCTTCAGTATATTATATCTCGTGTCATTGTAATTGCATAGAGTTGTTCGGTGTTGAAACATGGAGAGCAGTGTTGGTCCTCCAAAAATGCTGTCTTAAATGAATTGATGAATCATTCTGGTTGTTGATTTGGCTATTTTCTTGCTAGATAGAATCAAAGTTAAAACATTATGATGGTGCTGAATTTTTTATGTGAATCTTTCTTCGTTAGATTTTCTAATATTACAGTTTATCAGTTGTTCCCTAGTTATGGCTGTTCCTCTCTTTGGGCGGTAACCACCAGACGGAGCATTTGGGATAGACAAGAAGTATTAGTTATTATTGAACTTTTGTTGTAAGAATGGGTAAAGGTGGATTTGTATGACCGTCTTAAAAAGTTGGGATTTCCAAAAATTTGGTTCGGTGATCACTTTGAGTTGATACCTTTTTTCACATTACTAAAGCAAAGCAAAAATAATGTCTATTTGTTTTCCTAATCATGATAAATGTTGGAATTAATTTATTTAGAGTAAGCTAATTGCTATCGGGTACTCCTTAATAGGGTTTTCGATATATATATATATATATATATATTTTTTTTTTTTTGTGTGTGCTTATAACTGCTTGTAAAGTGAAGAAACTGAAGTCTTAATCTTCTGCTCTTCATAGACATGTTTCACTTTGTGCATTGCTAATTTGACTATTTGTTTCCTTTGACTTCAAATACTTGGTTTGTTCACACCGTTTTGTTTCATCTTGACCTAAAACGTGTTAATTTTTTCTCGGCATTGGCAGAGGACGGGCAGGATGTTGGGTCCCATATCTCGGTTAAAAGACGTGATTGTGGGAGGTCATCGTCGTGGTTCCTTCATCAGAGGCAGCTCCTCAAGCGAAAATTAAGATGTTGACATGGTCCCTTTATTAGGGCGAGGGGCAGTCCTTCAAACAAAGAATTAAGATGATGACGAAAATTGTGAGAGGGAGGGGAAGTGATGTTAGGTTTGTTATATGTTAGTTTGCAACAGTGTGGTATACTCTTTTTATTTTTATTTTTATTTATTTTCCCTTCTTTTCCTAAACTTCCTCCTTGGCTAAACATGTTAAAAGCTTGATATTGTAATTTGGTATTCGGTGTTGTATTTCTCTGAATCTGCATCTTGTATAGATTTCAGTGCTTGCAGTGGCTCCGTTGTTAATCGTTTGTTCCAAAGGGGATATCTAGTGATTTATGCTCCAAAGTTTCATTTATTTTGACAGCTTTTTCTTTCTATGAAAAGGTGCGAATAGCACCATTTTTGTGGTTGATGCTCTAGCCGAACTGCGGGCTTTAGATGGAAATTCGTTCGGGTTTGTGAAGGTTGTGTTATCTCTTAATGCTGGTCTACGAATTACTTGCTCTTTTTTAGTTGTTGGTATTTTTTTTTTAAGCATGGTTTTTCAGTTGTTGCTGGTCCACGGTCACTTCTCAACATCTTAGTTATGTTGTTGAATTGAGTCCCAACCTCTTTTTTATAGGGGATGAACTTCTTTATAGTTTCATCTTTGCTTTTCAGTATACATAGCAATATTTTATTCTAGCATCGACAAGAGTAATAAAATACTTATTGTCACCTCTCATTTGTATCAACTTTAAAATCGCATACATCACTATCGCACACATCACTCTATGTATTAAGTAAAGAGATTTGGTGTTCCTTTCAATTTCTTGGAATGATGACCTTGTTAATTTTGTCTCTATATAAATTTCACACTTATGATTGGAATCAATTTGAAAAGTGGGTATTGTAATTAAGTTAGTTAATCTATGTAGAGTATCATTATTAACATGTCCTAGTTTATCATGTAACAAATTAGAAGACTCGAGTAATGATAGGAAAAGTGATAGACATTCTATGCCCGGGTGGGATTCAGTCAAAGTCCTTCTACCTAAGTGGACGTTAAAGATTCTTCGTACACGATCGCTGCTTTTAACTTGGATGAGGAGTAGTTGCACGTGTTTTCTCTTCAGTCACTACCTTGTGAGCAATGAAAGTGATCGAATTGGGAGTGCTCGGAGGCAGCTTATGTTTTTTTGATGAAGCTCCAAATCAAATCAATATATGGATAATTAAGGAATATACCAAGTGTGATTCGTGGATAAAACTATTTTTTTTATAGGTTCAACAGATTATCAAGGGTGCCTCTAACATAAGCTGTTAGGTTACCTAAATGATTGCATTTTACTGATGAGTTCTTGTAATAAGCTGATGCACTATGCTGCAAGGGGTTAGATTCAAAGATATGAAATTTACCAGTGCCGAAACGAAATTGTAGGCCTTTGTTTTCACTCCAAGTTTTGTTTCTTTTAGGAACATGGTTAAAGAAATTCAAAATGTGCATATGAGATATGAATTATTTGGTGAGAAAATTAGATGGATCCCAAAACCATCATAGGAATCAAAGAACATAAATATCAATTAACAAAGAAAATGAGAAAATAGTTACAATCACCATAACACAAGAATTTATGAAAACGAAACCCCTTATTCTATGACACTAGAATAAAGTATAAGTCATCTCTAGACTTGTCTATAAACATTATCAACAACTACAATCAATACAAGAATTTATGATGCATTATCAACAACTACAATCAACACAAGAATTTATGACATGACTAACACAAGAATTTATGTAATTAAAACTAAGCCAGATATAACACAAGAATTTATGTAATTAAAACTAAGCCAGATAAAATTTTGTTGACCAAGTTATAAATTTTGTCGACTTTTCAACAAAAAACAAAAATTGAAATGAGAAAGTACAGTTTAGTTGGAGTTAAACTAACTTACCAAACTGAGGCCGAGTCTTTGGTTCTTTATATAGTCTTCAGAATCCCTCAACTCTTGCTTCATTTTCGATGTGGGACTAAGCTCCCCTTTTGTTTTACCAGAATTCTAACATTTTTTTTTCCTGTCTTTTAGAATTAATGTTTTGTATGATTTATGGACTTATTTCATCTCATAATGATTTATGGGCAGGATGTTAGGTCCGATATCTCGACTGAAAGACATGATTGTGGGAGGTCATTGTCATGGTTCCTTCATCAGAGGCAGCTCCTCAAGCGAAAATTAAGATGTCGGCATGGTCCCTTTATTGGGGGGGGGGGGGCAGTCCTTCAAACAAAGAATCAAGATGATGACGAAAAATGTGGGGGAGGGGAAGAGATGTTAGGTTTGTTTTATGTAAGTTTGCTGCAGTGTGGTACGCTCTTTTTATTTTTATTTATTTATTTTCCCTTCTTTTCCTAAACTTCCTCCTTGGCTGGACACGTTAAAAGCTTGATATTGTAACTTTAGTATTTGGTGTTGCATTTCTCTGAATTTGCATCTTGTATAGATTTTCAGTGCTTGCAGTGGCTCCATTGTTTAATCCGCACGGTTTGTTCCAAAGGGGATATCTAGTAATTTATGCTCCAAAGCTTCAATATATTGAACAGCTTTTTCTTTCTATGAAAAGTGTGCATATCATCATTTGAGATGCTTGGTGGTTGTGGTTGTAGTCGTGGTCGTGGTTGTTGTTGCTCCAACCGAGCTTTGGGATTTAGATGGAAATTCGTTCAGGTTTGTGAAGGTTGTGTTTATTATCTGTGAATGCTGGTCTACAAATTACTTAGCTCTTTTAGTTGTTGGTATTAGAGTAAGGGTTTTTGGTCTGGTTCCTGAATTTAAAGAAATTTAGAAGGAAACACCCTCGTGCATGTAATATAACATGCTCCGTGATTATGATTTGAAGTTTCAATCCGTCTTTTAATGAGCTCTCTCGTCGTGAGTCTTATTAACATGAATGTGAATGTTGACGCTACAAAGTAGCTCGTCAAAGCTTTGTAGTGCTGGACATTGTTGGTCCTACTCATTGGTGCCCTCCTGTCTTCTCGATAGGGACGAGTAAAGGTAAATGTTGATGCTGCTGTTAAGATTGTTCTTGATTTCATGGGTATTGGCATCGTAGTAAGAGATGAGTGGGGGAATCTACTGTGTGCAGCCTCTCTTGGGATTGCTTGGAAAGTTCCCTCCTCGTGTCAGAAGTTCTGGCATTGCGTGAGGGTATCCACCTAATCAAGCATTTTCGTTTCCACGATTGGACTTGGAGTCCGATGTAATCGTTCGAGCTGTCGGCTTAACAAGCTTTTAAGACTACTGAAGCTTCTGTTCTCGATGATATTAAACAAGCGCTTAATTGTGCCAACAGTGGCAATGTCTGCTACGTTTCTCACAAGGCGAATTTGGTACAAGTGTTGCATTCCTTTTCTCATCGCATGTCATCTTTGTTGGATATTTTCTGCAAGCAGAATTATTGAATGTATAAGAATCACATTTCGCTGTATGAAAAAAGATCAACACATTCCACAGAGAATCACCCAGGCACGTATCTCTCAAACCCAAATTTCACTTCTGACAAGTTAAAAGTGTTGGTGGTATTTGTTCGTTTTGTTCTATGAAGCTCTTTGCTCGGGCTAAATCTAATTTTGGGTTTTAAAAGGACCAAGGTTCAATAAAATGAGAAACCCTTGCCAAGGCAGCATAAACTTTGTTTAGAACGATGTTTCGAACAGCGATAAACCAAGTAACTTCGATTTGACCATGAATGTTTCTTGAGAAATTAACCAAGCAACAGAATGTAGATGCTCAGTGACAGAAAAGCCTGTTCAACTGTTTTAATCGCAATGCAAAATTCCTTACTCGTAATTTAGCTTAGTTTCATACATCACTAAATCCCCAAATGTGAAACCAATTGGGAATACTGTATTAAAGCGGCATATAACTTGATAGTTGTCCGACCTTTCAGTCCTAAAACAGTAACTAAAAATGCTTGTTTATCCAAGGAAGTTGATTATGACCAAATGGAGAACCAAGTTGCAGAGAACAAAATCTGCAAACGCTCTCTCGGGTGGTAAATCCTGCATATTAAAGGGAGAAAAATATGAGCTGCTAGACCTTAAAAATAAACTATGAAACATTTTAAAGCAATCAAAAATTAACAAAAGGAAAACAGCTTCTTTTTCCTTGTTTTCTTCTCTTTTGGAGGACTTGAAGGGAAATAAAAAAAAGTCTTAATTTCTTGAACTAATTTTCAAGTTCCAAAGGACACCCAAGTTCTCCAGATTTCTTTAGCCACATCCTTTCCGTGAAAACGTAAAACGGATATTTTAATTATGCCTAGTAGAAAAATGTTAATCTGAAGTTAGAAGTTCCTTTCTCCACCACGGGGGTGAAGAATTTAAGAAGGAAATTGATCATTTACCTTGAATTCCTTGTTCTCTTTGTTCACTTGGATGCGAAGGCAAACTACAGACAGAAAATAAATCATTGCTCAGCTCTGTCGGAATACAAATTCTAGTTTTAACATGACCGTACATAAAATCTTCTTACCAGCAAGGACTGCTGTCCCGATACAAGAAAGCACACCTGAAAGGAAAGAGTTGAATGGGAAGGATCCAACGATAGCCATATAAACTACCTGTTTGTAAGCAAAAGTTGTGGCCGAATTAGTCAAGGCAAAAGTCCGAAACCAAATTTACATCTTATACACACAAAAGGCCGAATCACTACAAGGAAAAATAAAACGTCCAACTAATTAGACCAAAAAAGAACCACGGTGTAATAGGAAGTGCTACTCTGGTGACATGTCAAAATAACGATTCCCTTTTTTATAGCTGGAATCTTAAGAATACTCCAATTCTGCCCTTAACCTCAAGAAATTGATTGACTAAAAGTGAAATATCTGTTAGAAGATGCATGGAGTTTAAAATTTTCGGATTTGCAAACCTCCTCTAATTGATTTCTATTTACTAAAATATGTCCAGCTTATTAACATGCGTATAGTGAAATTTGTTAAGACATGCATTGATGAAGGAAAAATCAATCCGTGAAAATGAAAACACAAAGGCATTACAGAGCAAGATGGAACTATTTTCTGCTATCTGCATGGACAAAGAAGATCCTTTTCCACCACCATATTTAAGAAAATTCCTTACGATGTGCAGAACAAGAGGACCTATGACTTGTCACTTATATACTTCACAAATCTTGCAGGACCAAGCATATCGGTCAACTATGCTCATTTTACGTAAGCCAATGAGTAGTAGCCTCCTTAGTCACATACCTAGAAGTATAATCTCCTAATATTGCTAGCACATTCATAATGCTTCTTTCTATTGTAAGTGGCAAAAACACGACATGAATTTCAGGTGATTTCAAAATTTTTACAGAAGAATTTTAATTAAGTTTTTAACTTTAAGAATTGGTATCAAACCTAAGAGCACCAGCCATTAAAGAATTTCACAGTAATACAGCCAGTCAATATGCGAAAACGAAAAAGCAAAAACCGGGAGAATAATTGTGATACCGATGCCTGAATCAATTAACCACACAGGCCGGCAAAAAAAAAAAAAAAAAAAAAAATCACAACAAAACCATAGCCAGTTCAAAAGCTCAATTTGTTCAAAAATCTACTGACGGGTGCAAAGCAGAAAGACATCAAACCAAAATCGATATCTGAAAGCTCTAACTTTGAAAGTTTTTCCCCAAAAAAAAAAAAAAACCTCACAAAATGATGCTATCCTTAGAATCAAACAATTATCACAGGGATAATTATAAGGTGATATCATGGTCTAAAATTCTAACAGCCTACTATTGGGAAACAATTCAAACATAGTCCCAAATATATTTTGAAATCCATTTCTAGCTCTCTAATGAAAAAAAAAAGGAAAAATTTTCCGCGTAATTTCAAATTCTTCATATGGCTTAGGTTTGAATTTCGACAACTGATCAATTCGAATCAAGTAAAGATTTTTTTTTTTTTGGGAACAAATTGAGATTCCAAGACACGAAATCGACAAAAAAAAAAGGAGAAAACAAAAGAAATCGAAAAGCACCTGAATGCAAGCAGTGAGGACAGCGAAAACCACGTAAAGATCGATGATCTGCAGGAGGAGGAAAAGTGGGTCAAAAATCAAGACTTTTGGGGTTAGAGAGAGAGAGAGAGAGAGAGAGAGAGAGAGAGAGAGAGAGAGACCTTGAGGTTAGTGGGAGTGGCAGAATAAGCAGAGCGGAGGGATTGGAAGAGGGCTTGGGCGTCCTTGCTCGTCGATCTGGCCATGGCGGACTTTCCTTTTGGTCGTCTTTCTACTTCAACACTCTGGTTTTCTGCCTTGGGGGATCTCGAGTCTCGAATGTTTTATAAACCCCCTCTTTCTACGCCTTCGCAAGTTCGAGGTCAATATCGTCATTTTACCTTGAATTTTAATTTTTCACTTTTTCCATTTTTTTATGCTATTGTTATTAATTTTTTCAAAGAGTTGATGAAGGTTTTTTTTTTTTTTTTTAATTTAAATTTTTTATTTTAAGGAGGGTTTGTTATGTAGTTTTTAGTTTTTATTTTTTTATCTTGTTAATGGTAATGTGAAATAGTATTTCATTAATAAAAAATGTGTGAATAGATCTTACCACCGATCTTGATATTAAAATTCGACCCTAATCGCTGATTATGAATTATGATCTAGACTCCAATTTTGAACATGTTCTCAAACTGTGACTCCGCTACTAAATTTGATGTATTTAGAATGTTTAATATCTTTCTTTTCACAATTACTTAAGTACATCTAACGTAAAGTTTTTTTTCCCTCAAAATTAGATTAGATATCACAATCCATATTTTAATATCATATTAAAATATATAATATATAGATAATAACAAACATTGTGTTGTCTAAAATAATACAATATTGAAAATTGGAAATAGAATATCAAACATATTTTTACTTTGTGAAAATATTATTTATTATAATTTCAAACGGAGAAGATATTACGATATAACTATAATTACACGTATGATTTAACGATAATTTTATATATAATTTTATTATAAGGTGAACAGTTTAAATTTATGTTCTAAATTTTAAAAAAAAAATTATTGACAAATATGTGAAGAGCATGAGTTTACTGAAGTCATATAGGCACATGGGTTTTTGACGGCCAAACGCCACTCAGCCCGTTGTAGTTGAACTGGTCAGTTATTGTCAGCCACATCAATTAGACGAATTACAAAAAGAACACAGTGTTCTGGAATCTCCACTTCAACATCTTCTACAACAACGTTTGTGTTAGAGCCACCGTTACACCGGAAAACAACTTTCTCAAGTCTCGACCACCGTCTCCATTCCCAATCCTTTTTGAGTCTCCAAAAAAAAAATAATAATAAAAAAAAATTTTTGATTCACAAAATGGCGTCGTTTGTCGCCGTCCCTGCCATTCAAACGCCTCCTTCCTCTCTCCCGAAAGCTTCTCCTTTTCCCGCTCGCCTCTCTTGCCTCCTTCAGAACCGCCCAGCTCTACTGTCCCTCTCCCGGACCCGCAGGTGATACTCAGAAAACTCCCACTTTTTGGGCACTTTCTTCACATACCCATTTCAATTTTTTCTTCTTTTAATGTTGAAAAACTCTAACTTTGGTGTTGTTGTTTACTAGGAATTTGCAAAACAGAAGCTCACTTTTTGGGCACTTTTGCACATCCCTTTTCAATTTTACTTCTTCTTAATGTCGAAACTTTGTTGTTGTTTACTAGGAATTTGCACAACCCGAACCTGATTTTTGGGCACTTTTGCACATACCCATTTCAATTTTACTTCTTTTTGATGTTGAGATTCTATTGCTATTTGCTAGGATTTTGCATGGCACAAATCAGCTTTTTGGACATTTTTTCACATACCCATTTCAATTTTACTAATCTTTAATGTTGACACTCTATTGTTATTTTCTAGGAATTTGCATAACACAAACGCACTTTGTGGGCACTTTTGCACATACCCATTTCAATTTTACTTCTTTCTTATGTTGAAACTTTTTTTTTTTGTTATTTACTAGGAATTTGCATCGACCAATTCCTAGAGTTCCCTAGTCTTGGCAAACAATAGGCTTAGAATTTTTGAGTGCCTAAAGCCCAAAAAGGGATTCCTTTATTTTGTTTTTGGGTTGTGAAAACAACCCTTTATAATTTTGGCTCTTCATGTTGGTCTTCAGCAAGTTCTCTTTTTTCAGTTGGGGTTTTTCTGGGCAGTATAATTTATTCGTGTTTACTTCCATGTGACTGAGATAAGGAGAGATTGAATAGTATTCAATATGCATTCTGTAATTACTTTCATGGGGGAATATACTATAGTTGACCCATTGGGCTTTGTTTGGTTAGAGGGAAAGGCATATATATTTCGATTCATTTTTTCTCTCTTTCTAAACCACCTTTCTCTAATCCTCTAATTCCTATTCCTCCTACCAAACAAGCTCTTAATCAGGAAAGCAGCTTCTTCTGTTTTGTATGTTATGCTCTTAGGCCATTCTTGTTAGGATGAAAATTTGTCTAACGTTCCTGATTTTTGTGCTTGTACTATGTTTTGAGAGTGAGGTGATTTTCACCACTTTTCTGATTGCTATCTATATGCAGGTCAGGTGTTAGATGTAGTTATGCAGAAGCAAGTACAAAAGAGGACTCGTATTCGGCCCCAATAGATGTTGTGGCTGATGTTCGGTCTGAAAGAGTATGTCTTAGAAATCATTGCTTATAAATGCATTTTTCAGGCATTTTGATTATTTATATATTGAAAATAAATGTCTAACTAAGATGCTGTTCTTGGTAGATTGTGGTCTTAGGAGGCAGTGGTTTTGTTGGTACGGCTATATGCAAGGCTGCAGTATCCAAGGGCATAGAGGTCGTTAGCGTAAGCAGGTGATACATAAATTCTAGTTTTTGGTTTCAACTCAAGTGCAGGTATTTTTAGTTCTTGATTATTTAAGCTGGCTGTTTCTAACTAAGTTGACCCTTGTAGAACTCTAAGAAACTCATAACCCAGCTCATGTTTGATCTTCCCCTCTCTGAGGCAAGGATTCCTAGAACTACCGGTCTTAGAATTAAAAATGAGTAGGCTTACTCTTCTGCAATTGAATAAAAATACAATTCCAACCAAATTCAAATCCAAAATGATGGTTTGTTCAAAACATCTGAATTCAAAATTTGTTCTTGTATCTCGGGGGAAAAATGAATGGGGGAAGAAGAATGGATATATTTTTATTGAATGTCTTTGTTCATTATACAGCTTTATCTTATTGCACCCATTTTATTATATTGATTTCTACTCTATCTTCACAAGTTCAAGGCATGCATTTACATTTTTTTTTTTTACTTTCCATTCAGTTTATGAAATCTGAAACTTTGCTTATTCACAGGTCAGGCCGTCCAACGTATCCTGGTTCATGGGTAGATCAGGTTACTTGGATACCAGGCATGTTACATTCTTCATTCTCCTATGAACGGAATACCTGAATATATACTGATTGTGATTCAATAAGTTATTTATTTTGGAATTTATTGAAATAAGATAATATTTGAGGTGCAAATTTGCACAACCTAAGAAGATAGTCTCTGTAGAATTAAAATTTACCATATATAACGTTAAAACAATGCTTCTGAGCGTGATTTTGTCTAAATTTATGCTTCTAAAAGTGAACTGGTAACTTAAAGCTCCGTTGACTTTCTTTAGAATATTTCAGTGAGATTTTATTAGCTTCTGTAGCTGTAGGAGCTTGTACCGTTGATGGTGGCAAGGTTGTAAACTAAATTAAGTATGTTTCACATCATAGTGTCAATACGGTATATTGCTAAGTTGTATTTTAAACCTATATGTTAGCTAAGTCTCCTGTTACATATTACCGTTTTTCTAAGGATAAAAAGTAAGAGTAATCATGTATTGGCTGGCCAGACAATGTTATAGGTGCCGCTAAGTTGTGAAGTAGGAGATGGTTCACAGAGCCAGGGATGACCTTATGGCTCACTACTTAGTGTAATCGGTATCGACGTTCTGTTGAAACCATCTATGTTTTTGGGTGGTGACGGTTTACTGACCTGATGTAGAGAAACGAAAAGATTTTTGACGTTGGCTTAATCTCACGGTTGAATGGGTGGTGCTCGAACCTTGTCGCTTATGTGGACATATTTAAAGTTAGAATCAATTATTTATCAGAGTAGAACTCCAACAGGATAAGATTCCAGCATATCTGTTCTATATACAACATAAAATGTACTTCTATTTAATGTCAGAATCCTGCAAGAAGCATGTAGTCAGAGTTTCTGTCATGATAACTGTTTTCTTACCTGACATTATAAGAATGAAAGAGTTTAACGAATGAGGATTAGAGAAAAATTTGAGAGATTGTGTAACCAAAAGAATAACAAAGTGCATGAGGATGGCATAGAATTCTGATTTTGAAATAACTTAACATGCAGGGGATGTTTTCTACTTAAACTGGGATGAAGTACTTCCTGGGGCCACTGCAGTGGTTTCGACAATCGGGGGTTTTGGCAGCGAGGAACAGATGCAGAGAATTAATGGTGAAGCAAATGTTGTTGCTGTTAATATTGCTAAGGATTATGGTAAGGGACTATAAATTGTAGTTTCATACATCACAGTAACCGTTTTCCATATTATGAATCTTATGTTTCTTTGAACTTTCCTTCTCTTGTCTGGCAGGGATTCCGAAATTCGTCTTGATATCGGTGCATGACTACAATCTTCCATCGTTTTTACTTTCATCTGGATACTTCACAGGAAAGAGGAAAGCAGAATCAGAAGTTCTGTCCAAATATCCCAACTCTGGTATTTTATGTACAAATATATTTATATAAATTTTGTTGCTGTGTTTTTAGAATGAACTTAGAAAAATGCCCATCACGTGACACCGTAAAGAACCAATTCAGTAAACTTAAGCCCGTTTGGATCATAGATTCATACCCACAATTTAAACAGTAAATTTAAATTTTTGTGATAGAAAACATTATAGAAAAAAGTTTGAAAAGCGGGTTTAAAATAGAATACGAAATGGTAGCTTATTTTTAGAAACAATGAATCTACTTCTCTTTTCTTATTTCCTCTATCTAATCTTTTTTTTTTCTCCTCCCCTAAATGAACTTGCACAGGTGTTGTGTTAAGGCCGGGGTTCATATACGGGAAAAGGAGGGTGGAAGGCTTCGAGATTCCGTTGGATGTGATAGGAGAACCCCTGGAGAGAATACTGCGAGCTACCGAAAACTTCACAAAACCATTAAGCTCCCTTCCAGCTTCTGATCTGCTCCTAGCTCCACCGGTTAGTGTCGATGATGTTGCACTCGCGGTAATCAACGCGATAAAAGACGACGATTTCTTCGGCATCTTTACAATTGAACAGATCAAAGAAGCTGCAGAAAAGGTGAAGGTGTGAACCTGCACTACAGTGTAGAAATGGCAGTGGTGATTAACCATACAAAAGTTCTCTGAGTATCATGTAGGGACTGCTTCTTCAACACCCTTGATTTTGGGGATAAATTGTTTAGCTCACATACAAACCGACTAGTGGCAGAACTTTTTTTTTTTTTTTTTTTTGTAATAGTAAAATTGGAATTTTTATGTTATATATGTTTCTAGTAGCAATCTGCATGATCTCAAATTTTCAAATAAATAAATAAATAAAAGATGGATAATGTGTACACATATTAACTTGCCTAGGAAATTTGACTTTGTATATGATAAATTAAGGAATAAAAAGTTGTAGTAAATAGTGTTTTAAGGAAAATAATTAAAGTAAATAGTAAGATTTAGGACATTTTATATAAAAATACATTTATTTAGTAAATAAAAAAATTTATTAGGTAAACAGTGAATGTACATATAAATATATTTACAAGAAATAAATAGATTTTTTGTGATAAATTTGTTGTTTATGTTATTTACTTCAAATATTTTTGGAATTAATTAATTATTTTAATTATTTATCTATAAACGTTATTAATTCTTTTCTTTCTCCCCAAAAAAAAAAAAAAAGACACTTTTATTTTTAAATCCAAGCTACATTGCTATCAGGGGGATGTGGCTCCACTGGAATCTCGTAATATTTTTTGTTACATTTTATGTAGTCATAATGCAAGAATCACTTTTTCTTGGAAGATAAAGACATTCGGCATCTGCGGAAAAAGACGAAGACGGTCACTCTTTTGCCATTGCTTTTGTTGGATCTCTGAGAAGAAAATCTAAATGTCCGTTTGGTGAAACGGTTTGAATTGAAATTTTTAAGTTTGAGTTAGTTGACTTTTAAAAACTAGTTATAATTTTTATTGATTTTTTTTTAAAATACAAAAACTGATATGAAAAATATGAGTTTAAGATATAATACTAAACGGGTCATAAGAATTCGAACTGTAGGCTTATTTCTTCAACCAAGAAAAGAAAAGGAAAAAAAAAAAAAAAAGAAGTTAGTTTTTACAATTGACAAATTAGATCTCGAATTCCCCAAATTGGATGAAGCGCTCTCGTACATTTTATACGAGCTTATTTTAAAATTAAAAAAAAAAAGAAGTTAAATTTTAAATGACAATCGAATATGTAATACTACGTGTGTATATGAGGGTGCTTCTTTTCGAATTTTCAGACCATTAATTGATTTAAAAGCATTCAAAATTATTTTATTAATAGCCTCGTCTCCGTGGAGAATATTGACATCCCTAACTGAGAGGGAGAGAGAGGGAGGAGATATTTTTATGTTTTTGTTTTTGTTTTTTTGTTTTATTTTGCTTCCCTTTTTTACGGAGTATGAGAGAAAGAGCAAGAGTTTTTTTGTTTTTTTTGTTTTTGTTTTTGTTTTTGTTTTTTGGGAAAGAGAGAAAGGAGAGGGGAAACATATGGGGTTCATGAAGTGAGAGATTAAAAAGATTATTTGAATACTGTACTATCACTAAATAATATATATCATGTAAGATTTATAATACATATTTATTATATATCTAAAAATTTATAATATATATCTAAGATTTATAATATCTATTTATAATATATATTTATTACCTTAATGCTGGTCGCTTTTTGGGCTTTGACGGAAGGTTTAGAATTTTCCTGAGCGGCAATGTGAGGGTGGTGGTAGCGGTGGTGGATCATGTAATCACATCTCTCGAGAGGGAAATAATGCTGCCCACCTCTTAGCCAATCATGGTTTTCATTTCTCAGATTTTGTGGATACTGATATTATGCCTTTATTTATTTCGGATGTTATTTGTATCGATTTGACTAGTTAATTGAAGTTTGCAAGTTTTTATCTCCAAAAAAAAAAAAAAAAAAAAAAAGACACACAATTTTTTAATTATTTATCGGAGTGTAAAAAAGGCAAGCATTAAGAGAGAACACAAAACATAACTGTGTTTACTTGATAGGGTGTTTTCACAAATTTTTTCTTATCATTTTCAATATTATTAGTGTCATTTTTGCTTTGTTTGCCTAAATCAGACAAAAACAGTCTTGTCTGAGGGGTTCTCCTATTTATAGAGGAAGATCAGTGAGTATGTGCCATAATTCCAGATAAGCAGTTATCGTTTAAATGTCTTTAGAGACACATGTCATGATATGACTTAGTAGTTATTGGATGTCTCACAGACAATGGTTTAGCAGTTATAGATATAACGTCATTGTCAGTTTTTATAAAAGGTCCGACATGTCATTATCCACAACGGGCTTGACGGTTATGGAAAATAAACCATGCATTCCTTGTTAAGAACGAGTGACGAACGATGTGAAAGAAACAAGGCCTGAACCTTATAAACGTGACATTCGTGGCTTGTAACAGATTAGATATACGTCCAATCATGATTGATCTGAATAGTTCGACGTTCGAATTCGAACGATCATAATCCATAACAGAGAGGGGAAGGATTATAAACTAGGTCCGGCCCAATAGTACGAATGAGAGTTGCTCGTGAATGAGTAAAATAACATCATAAGTTGAGTCCGGCCTAAAATATATTAAGATATTATAGATTTGATCTGAATGTTTATCGTTCGTTCAACAGATGTCCGAAAGCTAATGGTGTAATGGGAAGACGAAGTATAACTCCAACAGATAGTCCCCCACTCTATCGAACGATGAATCTTCGATAGAGTGTTTGATCATGGGTGAGAAAACGCATCAGTCATGATTTCATCAGATCAGGGAAATTTGAACGGACTGATGAGTCACTTGACTAAAAATCTAGAGCCCAAAAAGAAATGTCATTTCAAACACGTGTCATGCACTGATTTGGTATTCTGAAGCGACGGTTTCACCTTTTTCAAAATTCGAACCGTTGTGACATCAGATCAATGAGTGGGAATCCGAAAAGTTTTATGTTTCACGCCGTTTGATCAGCCGTTATCTTGAAATCAGGACCGTTGGTTCTATTGGCGAAGGTATATAATGCTTCGTATTCCCCTTTTTCCCTAACTCCCCTCTTTGTAGGGAATCTGATATGTTGGTGATAGGTGGATGAGACTGCCTTAATTGCATGAATCCAAGGCCTACCAAAGATGATATTGTAGGCAGATGGGCAGTCTAAAACTAAAAAGGTGGTTAGCTTGTTCTCTCTTGTCATAAAAACAGGAAGTTTGATTTTTCCAACAGCAGCGGTCGATTCTCCGTTAAAGCCAGTTAAAATGATCATCGATCTCTCAATGTCTGACTCAGACAACTCCATTTCTTTCAATGTTGAAAGGAAAAGAACATCTATCGAACTCCCAGTATCAACAAGAATCTAACCTACTTCATAGTTAGACACGTTCAAAGTCAGAACCAATACGTCGTCATGAGATCGGCTAAGGCTCATAGCTTCGTTGCTGTAGAATATGATGGAATGCTCGACAGGATTGTCAGGGAGTGTCGTCGTGATCGGCTGTGTGGCTCTCCTATGGTGGGTTTTAATCGAAGTTATAGTTTCTCCGCTGTAAACGAACCCCCACAAATAACCCCAATTGTCTTTTGAACTGATGGAGGTGAAGGTGTATTCTCAATCTGCTACACAATTCTTCGTTCTTTTGACTCGTTGCCAAGTCCATATGTTTCTCTTCCCTTCTCTGCAAGGTACTCACGAAGATGACCTTTCTTTAGCAATTCGGCGACTTCAACCCTCAATGCTCGACAGTCGATGGTCTGGTGACCATGATCTTTGTGGAATTCGCAATACTTCGATGTGTCTCTGGCTAGATTTTCTGGTAGCTTCTTCGGCCATGTAACAAAGTCTTGGTGCTTAAGGTGAGCGATCAACTCTGACAGGTTGATGTCGAGGGCATATTTTAGTGGTGAAAGTGGACACTTGTGATTACACCTTCCAGTTCGTTCAACTCGGTTCTCCGTTCAACGTGGAGGGTGTATGCGTTCACATCTAAAAGGCTTCTCTCACTCTTCGCGATCTCTCAATACTTCTTCCCTTGTCTGAGTAACATCACGATCGACTTGTTCGTTCTCCTCCTCTAGTTCGATGAATCCTTTTGCCCGGTGCAAGGCATCTTGGATAGTTGGAGGATACCGGGTGCAGATCTCCTTTTTGAACAAGGACTTGTGTTTTAAGCCTTTCTTTAATGCTTCTCTCGCCGTTCCATCATCAAGTCCTGAGATCTCTAAAATTGTTTTGCTGAAGCGCTTGATGTAAGCGTGCGAAGTGATTCATGTAGCCCTTGAATCACGCCCCAAAGGTCTTTGGTGGTTTTCTCGGAATGAATGTGAATAGAGTAACTTCTCATAAATTTGAGAGAAAGTTCATCGAACGAATCGATGGAATCTGGAGGGAGGTTACAAAACCACCTAAATGCTGCTCTTTTCAGACTTTGTGTGAACAACTTGCACATCATATCATCAAGCATATCAATCGGAATATTCGTCGACTGTACAATATGCTTATATTGTAGAAGATGATAATGGGGGTCTGACATTCCATCAAACCTAGGAAAAGAAATGTTGTCGAGCTTCGGGATGATTGTGTTGGTATTCCACTTCTTAAGGGGCGTCTCTCGGATACCACGAGCAAGATCGTCGAACCCCGATGTGGAGGTAGTGGCACGATGTATTTGGGAAGAGAAGCACTGCTCCATCTGAGCCTCTAATGTCCTAATTTCCTCGAGATTATGCTCCTCATCATCTCTTCAATGTTCATTGTCCCTGGTGGAACGCGACCTTTTTATTGTACTGGAAAGTCGGGCATCGAACACCGTGTTGGATTTGTGTTTCTTCTGGAGTTGTATCCATGTGTTAGATATTGCTGTTGCTGTTGTTGTTGTTGTTGTTGTTGTGCTCACCCTTCGTTTCCTATTGTTGGGTTTCCAGGTGTGTACAATGGTTGCATGGGAGCTATGGAGCTGTAAGCAGCGTTCCTCATTCGTTGAAGATACTGGTATGCAGCTTGTTGCTAGCCCTCAGCGCTCGTGCCTTGAGGATTGTGGGACGTGGCTTACTGCTAGCCTCCAATGATCGCGCCTAAGGAATACCCGACATGCGGATTGTAATAATATGAGTAAGCGGCTTGTGAGTTGATAGCCATCAATTGATTTTTGAGAACTTGGTTATCTGCAGTGATGCTCTCCATTTGACCTTGTTGGCTATCATGTTTCCGGGTAAGCTCTTCTACCAATTGCGTTAGATTAGCGATCTGGGTATTTGCTTCTAACATAGAGGCTTCTGGGTGATTCATAGGCTTATGTGAAAGTTCCTCATGCTGTTCACATTCTTCTGCCATAGTTGCTTTATAAATTTCTGGTGTTAGATGGCCAAGAGCCCCACGGTAGGCGCCAAACTGTAGATGCTGTTTATCTACGGTCAAATTTTAATCGGAGTTAGTTAGAATGAATAAAACAGATAATAGATTGGGCCCTTGGAAATCGTTAATGAAATTTATAAAGCAATACGGTGTGAAAATAATAAAGCAAGTAAGATAAGAACAGAATCAACAACACCAAGATTTAAAGAGGTTCGCCAAACATGTGTTATGTCCTCTGAGAGTGTGGTCTTTTACTGTATTTGAATATTCTTGAATACAATAAGTTGTCTATTTCTTTGTAAATTTTGACAGCGTAAGGGTAAGTGAAATCAGACAAAAAGCATGTCATTGTCTGAGAGGGGTCTCCTCCTATTTATAGAGGAAAATCAGTGAGTATGTGTCCGTAATTCCAGGTGAGCAGTTATCGCTTAAATGTCTTTGGAGACACATGTCATGATATGGACTTAGCAGTTATTGGGATGTCTTACAGACAGTGGGTTTAGCAGTTATAGATATGACGTCATTGCAAGTTTTTACAAAAGGTCTGACATGTCATTATCCACAACGGACTTGACGGTTATAGAAAATATACCATGCATTCTTTGTCAAGAACGAGTGACGAACGATGTGAAAGAAACAAGGCCTGGACCTTATAAACGTGTCGTTCGTGGCTTGTAACAGATTAGATATACGTCCATAGCTAATCTGAATAGTTTGACGTTCGAATTCGAATGATCATAATCCATATCGGAGAGGGGAAGGATTATAAACTAGGTCCGGCCCAATAGTACGAACGAGAGTCGCTCGTGAATGAGCAGAATAATATCATAAGATGCGTCCGGCCCAAAATATGTTAAGATATTGTAGATTTGATCTGAAAGTTCGTCGTTCGTTTAATAGATGTCCAAAAGCTAACGGTGTAATGGGAAGACGAAGTCTAATCCTAACACTCGACTTTTTATTTGCATGCCGATGACTTAGTGGTACTTCAGGTTCGACTCATCCGAATGATAGGAGCAGTAACGACAATATTGCTCTGACGGGGGTCGAGGTCGGTGTGGGGATGGCGCATTGGTGGTGACGATGCTGGTGATGTGCCCGTGTTGATGGCATTGGTGGTGGAGGTGCCAAGTGGGGCGGGGTCGGGACCGGGGGCGGCCAATACGAGACTCTCAAAGGCGTCATCCTAATGATCAGAATCGACAGTTTGGGTAACAAGAAAGCCGGGTGTGCTCCCCCGACCAGTGGAAGAGGGGTCATTGAAATCCCATCACACCGCCGTGTGGTGGTGGTTGCGGTGGAGGGTCGGGTGGTAGTGGCGGTGGGGTGGGTGCGGTGTCATGCCGGTGTTGATGGTGAAGGCGTCAATTTATTGTTGTCGAGGCAAGGCATGGGTGGGGACGGGGACGAGGACGGCGCAACCGGCAGCTTTGGTCCTCCCCCGGCCTATGGAAGGGGTGGCCACCATAAACCCAGCACACCAGTACCGTGTGGAGGTTGTGGCGGGGGAGACGGTGGCGGCAATTCTTTGATTTCTTGGTTACCGTCGGACCTCTCTCTGTAATTTTGAAAATGATCACCGCCATGTGGTGGTGGTTGCGGTTGAGGGCCGAGTAACAGTGGCGGTGGGGGGGTCGGTGCCCATGCCGAAGTTGATGGTGGAGGTGTCAGTTTGTTGTTGTCAAGGCAAGGCATGAGCGGGGTCGAGGACGGGGACATCGCAACCGGCAGCTTCGGTCCTCCCCCGGCCGGTGGAAGGGGTGGCCACCACAAACCCAGCACACCAGTATCGTGTGGAGGTTATGGCGGGGGAAACGGTGGCGACAATTCTTTGATTTCTTGGTCACCGTCAGAACTCTCTCCGTAATTCTGAAAATGATCATCCATGGCACTCTGATCTCTCTCTCTTTCTATAATGTTAAGCGGTAGGCTGAGAAAATTAGTGATCTTCAACTCAAAACTTCATGTGTGAAATATACACACGTACAAATTTATAAGCACGTGCTATGCACGTACGGTGTATTTTTGTTTTTTAATGATAAAAATGATCTTTAAGTAAGGATGTATTTGAGGGGAAAAAAATCATTTTGATTGAAAAAGTTATAAACAAAAAGTCCTCCATTAACTTAGAGTTAAAATAGCAAAATTAAAAGAACATAAAGATTATTTGTATCTGAAAAAAAATCATAAATTGTCACAAATAGCTTTGCCCTCTTCGTTGGGTTTTTAGAAAATTTAAATAATAAAAATAAAGAGTTGGCTCTAAAAAGATTAAACTAACGTTAAATCTATGATATTTTAAATTGTTAGGATATGGTTTGGTGAAACATGTAATGCCCCGAAATCTACGTATGGCTGACTACGTAAATGTGGGCCGTTATTTTACTTACTTAACTTACTTCTTAGTTTCTAATACTTGAACTATCAGAACATTTCAAAATTAAAAAAAAAAATTTTGTAACTTAATTAAACTTATCCATATGGGTAAACTTTACCATGTCTACCTATTACTTGTTAAACTGATTAAAATGTCACACATAAGCCTTTTAAACCGGGGTTTTGAAACATCTTATACTTAACATGGTACATATTACTTAATCATACATCATACATGTACTAGTTCATAATTTAAAGAGTTTGTGGAAAATCTGTGTAGTAATATCCCACATTGCCCTTCACTTGCTGCATCGTCTCCATGGCCCACCAAGTAAAGCTGCAAGCATGTTACCTACAGTATGAAATATACTGATGAGCTTTCGCCCAACAAGTACAAACATATTCTCACAAAAACATAATAAATATCATATATAACTAATCTATGATGATCTATTATGATCGATTATAAATGTCTTATACTCCATTATAACTTATTATCTTGCTTAACATATGGGCCCTTGTGTACGTACCGATTACGCATTCCACAGAAAGTTAAGGTTTGCAAGGCCCCTAACAATTCTGGGAATCATGAAACATAACCCTTCTGCATCAACAGAAGGTTTGAGAATTTTTTTGAATATACATGATCCTTTACGCATCAACGAAAGGTTAATGTTGATTATACCCTCACGCATCAACGGGAGGTTGATAATCATATACATAACCCTTCACGCATCAACGGAAGGTCTAAAAATTTTCTTGAATATACATGATCCTTTACGCATCAACAGAAGGTTGATGTTGATTATACATTCACGCATCAATGGGAAGTTGATAATCATATACATAACCCTTCACGCATCATCGGAAGGTCTAAAAATTTTCTTGAATATACATGATCCTTTACGCATCAACGGAAGGTTTATGTTGATTATACCCTCACGCATCAACGGGAGGTTGATAATCATATACATAACCCTTCACGCATCAACGGAAGGTCTAAAAATTTTCTTGAATATACATGATCCTTTACGCATCAACAGAAGGTTGATGTTGATTATACCTTCACGCATCAACGGGAAGTTGATAATCATATACATAACCCTTCACGCATCATCGGAAGGTCTAAAAATTTTCTTGAATATACATGATCCTTTACGCATCAACGGAAGGTTTATGTTGATTATACCCTCACGTATCAACGGGATGTTGATAATCATATACATAACCCTTCACGCATCAACGGAAGGTCTAAAAATTTTCTTGAATATACATGATCCTTTACGTATCAACGGAAGGTTGATGTGGACTATATCCTCATGCATCAACGGTAGGTTGATAATCATATACATAACCCTTCACGCATCATCGGAAGGTCTAAAAATTTTTTTCAATATACATTATCCTTTACGCATCAATGGAAGGTTGATGTTGATTATACCCTCACGCATCAACGGGAGGTTGATAATCATATACATAACCCTTCACGCATCAACGGAAGGTCTGAATGTCTTGAACTTGAAACATGTATAATCCTCAATGATCTGGTGGGAGGTTGGTACGACACCTTACTTGTCTTATCTTATAACTTAAAATATGTTCTTACCATGTGGTTTAATATTAGTAAACACGCTTCATGATGTCACTATAACGTAATATATAGCATAACATAATATTAACCACAACACATGGCATATGTTAAAACATGTCATATCATATAAACTATAGCATACATGAAAACATGTCATACTTGAAAATAGTATTTACTATTTTCCATATTATATGTGAGGTTTGTACTTACCTCTTATGTACGTCCTGAGTTTGTTGCTCATACTGATCGAAATAACAAGTTAACTTCTTCTAGCTCTTAGAGATGAATCACAAGCTTGGGTTCCGAAATTTTTTTTCTAGCTTTCCTTCACTAGAAATCCGGCCACTCTAGCTTGGTTTTTCTCTATTAGGGGTTCGATTTTCTTAAGGGAGAGAGAGTGTGAGGTGAAAATTACGTATAATTTTGGTAAGGTCACACAAAAATGCTTCAAAATCCACCCCCCATTACCTATTTATAGGTGTAAATTATTTTCTTTCTAGATTTATTTTTATTCTCTAAATTGCACATCCAGCCTTGAAGCAAAAATAATTGCTCATTGGTCCTCAAGAGGTGGCCGGCCTGAGGTTGTCTTGGAGGCAAGTTATTTGCTTACATCATGCTTACATCATCTTGCTTACATATTTGATTTCCTTTTTGGTGAGTCTGAGGGACACAAAATTCCCAGTGTACAAATCATTGTGTTTGAGAGGCAGAAAATATTTAATTATAGGGAGAAATAGGTAAATAGTTTTTTTTTTTTTTTTAACTAACATAGGTAAAAGCATATTTTAAATATTTTTAAGAAATTCATAACGATAAATACTTTTTTATGAAGCATATTTAAATTTATTTTATAAATTATTTTCTTAAATAACTTATTCACCATAAATATATCTCAAACTTTTTTAAAATAAATTATTTTCAATAAGAATGTTTTTTAAAAATTTGTCTAAATGTTAGAATTTCTCTTAATATTATAAGTATATTTATCAGGATCTGTTCTCATATCGTTGATGTATTAATAAGAAAGAAAATTGAGAATTAATCAATAGTATAATCTAGATATCATATAAAATTGCATACGTACATACATCTTAACCATAGAACTATTGCAAATAACCGTTCAGATCAATTCTAATCAAGAAGATTTTGATGATTTTGTGCCCTTGATTTCAACTGCGGTTGTATTTAGCAATATTGTCATCATCATTGCTTTGTTAATCACGATTAATTTTGTTCATTAATCTTTGTAGATACTTAATCTTTCTTTTAACTTTAAACTAATTACAGACATAATCTAATTGTAATTTTACACATGATCTTACGTAGAGTTCTAATATCTATATATTAAATATTTTTATTTTTACCAGAAAGAATATTTATTATTTTATTCATTTATAATTAACAGGATCACTTAAAAGAAAAAACAAGAATCTGAAATCCATATGAACGTCGCTTCACGGATAAAAGGACATTGGCATTTGCCAAAAAGAAAATATTCATTTTTTTTTTTGTCGTTGTTTTTGCTGGGTAACGAGAAGGGAAAGCGAGCATATTTAAAAAAACTATGCCCTGTAATGGCAATAAAAAAATAAATAAAATAAATAAATAAATAAAAAAGCGCTTAATTCTTGATCAGCCTATAAATACTAGGGGAGTTTTTGGCACTGCATTTACTTATTTGCTGAATTTTTACGATTGGCAAATACTTCTAGAACTTTTGATTTGATAAATTACTCTTGAATTTATCCACGTGTTGAAAAATGACTGAAATCAATAATTACTATTAAAATTTGGTCGTTTGAAGAAAGAGATTTTAAAAGACAAGCATGTCACGTGTAAAACATCGTTTACACTTAAATTGTAATATCATTAACTGATTGAATATGCACTCTCTACTATTTTCTTAAATTCTAGCGTAGAGATGATTTATTTTCTTTTGAATTATACTACAATGTCACTTTTACACATACTTTATCAATTTATGAAGGATCTGTTATATTGAATTGTTATTTATGATGCGAGTAATTATGTGTAAAGCGAAATCAGTCAATCTTTTGAGCAGAATTGGTCAGATCCTTATTTATTGTAGTTCTAAATTTCTTTTATAGATGATGGGACGAGAGACAAAATGACACCAATAATATTTTATTTATATATTAAAAAAAACAATAAACTAAAGTATAAATTGTAACCTCTCAACATTTTTCTTCAAGGGGAAAAAAAATCACGGGGTAAAGACTTGATACGTATAGACTATAGACTACCTGCAAAAGGAAGTAAAATTTCACAAATACATAAAATGAATGGCGGCCATTTAAGTCACATGTTTATTTTCTATAATAATTCCTACAAATATACCCTCAAACTGTGTTTCAATATCTCGAGGGCTTAGTCCCCATTTTTGCGTAATACTAGAGTTACTGGATTTGGTTTATGAGAATAGAATTAAAATGTAGGTAAATTACAATTTTTTACTCTTTAGATTTTTTTTTTTTTTTGGGTACTGGTTTTGTAGTGGATAATAAGATATCAATACCTCTTGTTTAACAGTTGTGCAAATTAGAGGACTGGCTTATTAGCTGCTACATGATGATAAACTTAGGTCAATCGAAAAAGATTAACATCTCGGAAGAGTAGCTAATCTAATTTTAAACTCATTCTCAATTTTATGTCTAACTAATGTGAGATTTTTGTGCAAATATAAGAATATAGAGGATTAAAAAGAAAAGGAAAAGAAAAAAGGCGACAGTAGATATAAAAAGATTAATTACAAAAATTCTTCTCAAATTATGATTCTTGTAATACATTGCCTCCTAGTTTTTGAAACGAAATGTTGAGGTTTCCCGATCTATTATCCATTAACAAATTTAGTCCTAATTATGTTAACTTTTGAACATAAACTGGCATGTGCTACACGAGCCCAAAAATAAAGGTAATAATTTTGTAAAAGACGCAAAAGAAAACAAAATCCTTTCAAAGCTATGGGTCTATTTGGAATCTAGATTTTTTAATGAAAAATAATTAGAGTTAGAAACAGTTTGTAGTAAATAATTGAAATAAATAACAGGTTTTTTGTATTATTAATAATAAATAGCTAATTTACTAGATAAACACCTGACTTACTACTTACTAGGTACTTCTAGTAAATATATTATTAATTATATAGAAATTTTCTATTTACATAATAAAATAGATATTTACTCTAAATAATTTTAAAACCTATTATTTACTTTAACTATTTATTGAAAATTACTATTTACTCCTTTCTTCCTTTTTTTTTTTTTCAAAATTTCATGACCGAAAGAAAAAAAAAATAATAAATATACTAATAACATAACAGATGCCAATTTTTGTTCTCTTTTTCCTCTTCAAGGGTGGAATTCATATACAATCAAGAATCTCATTTTTTTTTAATGAACTTGGTAGAGATTGAAACTCTTCATTTTAAGATAGAGTCATGTATGATATTACTGCTAGATAACGTTTATAATAATTTTTTTTTCAATAGCATAGAAAATTTAATTATTATTAAAAATCACTGTAAAAGAAAAAAAAATTCCAAAGACGTTTCGGTTGAAATTTTTAATTTTGACAATTTGATTTAGAATTTTATAAATTGTTTCATAATGTGTCTCATTTTGCTTAACCTCTCATTGAATTGGTGCAAAAACCCTCATATGCCTCAGGTGAGGATAGAAAATTCCTCGTCCGACCAAAAATTTAGAAATCTAATTTAAACATTAATGCAAATATTTCCAATTCAGATAGTCACTTTAAGAGGAAATTAAAAAATGAAATGCATTTCAATAATTAATAATTTTAGGGACAAATTGCTAAATTAGAAGTTATTTTGGGGAGTTGTCAAAACTAGTTTTTCTTATTCTTATTATGTAGTAAAAAAAAGTAAATTTCTATATCTATTTATTATAATAATATTATTAGGAACACCAACTCCGATATCATTTTTGAGTATCAATTCACTTGAGTTGTGATACAATTTTTTTTTTTTAATTTTAAAGACTTAATAATCAAATAATCAATTCGCATGACATATAAGTTGATATTAAAAAAAAATTGAAATTAGAATTTATGTGCTTAGCATTTTTCTTATTACAATTTGAAATAGCAGATTTACGACTAAACTAATTCAAAACCACCATTAATCATTCAACAGATTTTGGGGGCAAAATGGTTGACACTGCCAAAAGATTGCCCTATGAATAATTCAAAGAACAAAGAAACTATGGCCTTTCACCTTTCTGATTGCCCGTTTATATAAATATATACTTAATGGAAAAGCTTATTTAAATAAGTACATATCTGGTCTTAAGACATAGTGTAGTGGTTTTTCAAAATATATAAATCAATTAATAAACAAATGAAAGAGAGAACAAGGGAGAGAGGAGACGAAGAAGTTTAATTTGCCGATACTTTCCAAGCTGCCACAAGATTGTCTTTTCTTAATTATTATTATTATTATGATTCTCTTGTGTTGCCAATTAATTATTTTTTACACAACATTATGACATAATACAATTTATAATACACTGGCGACAGTTGGACACGTAATATTATAATATTATAAGATATAAAGTTTAAATTCTTTGTCCGAAAAAAGAAAAAACACCTTAATAAAAACTATTGACTCTAGTATAAATATTCTTACTTATTGTATGTGAAGTAATAGTGAAAATGGCCAAGAGTTGCAAACTTTTCTGTTTCTTAGTTGTCATCATGATCTTCATCTTCTTCACAACAGATTCAGGTTTGTTTGTATTTTGTAATACAATTGTCAACGCCATTGTTTATATCTTTTCTGTCTGAAACTTTTATATCTATAACTATATTAAAAGTGTGAAAAGTGTGAAGTTATCTAAAAACATTATTTAAAAACTTCATTCAGTTATTTTGTCTTTTTATGATGATTTATTTTCCTTTTTTTTTTCAACTTTTTCTTGATTGCTCTTTTTTTTTTTTTTTCTTTAATAACTTTTTAAATGTCTTTTTTTTATTCTCTTATTTTATCATAAAATATCATTGAAAACTTTACATTTACGTTTATAGAATAGATATTTGATAATTTTAGTATGTATGCACTTCATATATGCGAATCACGTGATTTTAACTAGTTTCATAATACAAATATAAATAATACCGTTTATGTTTTTCTGTTTTAATAAATGTCAATAGCATCTTCATCTTTGAAGTGTTTAAAGTTTAATGACATTTGTATACGGCAGCCCTTTTTTCTTTTTTCTTTTTTTTTTTCTTTTTTTTTTCCTGCTTATTGCTATTTAGAAGCTCAAAATTGTCCAAAATTGAAGGTAACCAAGTAGTAAACTTCCTTTATAATAATATATAATTATTATTGTTATTATTTTCTTAAGTATGTCAACTACTGAAAAATTGTTCCAAGATAAATGTATACTAAATTTGTTTATGTAATTTGTTATCCTCTTCATATTCCATGTTGCTTTTTTCTTCCCCCCCTCACAAAATAGAGAAATGTAGCTATGTGTAATGCGAAATTTTAGAGTTTAGGAGCCCAAGATTAAAATTTATTATTTTTCCCACTCTATTGTCTAGCTTGATTTACAAGAACTTTTGAAAAAGAGGCTAGAATAATAATTCAACAACCATATGTTAGAAATATATTCTTTAGAACTTAAATTCCATTGGCATATTTTTAATTGCGAAGGTTTATATATATCTTATGTGTGTATTTATAATACAAATTTCAATAATTTTAAATTTTGCAGATGTATTTGTGTCAAGTTTAGCATAAGTATAGCATATGTCAAATTTCGACATTTCATTGCTAAATATTGGTGAATGTGTTAACTTTTAACTTATTAATTAATAATAATAATGACATTTTTAAGTTTTTTGAAAAATGATTTTTGAAAAACGTACATATATCACTAAGCTATCTTAACCTTTTTTGAAACAAAATTTAACAACAAATTCAAAAAAAAAAAGGAACATTAAGTAAATAAGCTATTATGAACAATATTAAAAAAAATTAAAAAAAAAAAAAAAAGGGAAGTGAATAAAGTTTAGAACCTTTGCAAACCATGGGGATCTGCCGGAAATCCAAGACTTGTCAAAAGAGATGCGAAGATCGCTTCCCCGAAAGAGAGGCAGTTGGCCTATGCCAAAAGAAACGAAAATACGCGCTGCTTTGATGCTGTTTTTGCTGGATCGCCAAGAAGAAAATCAAGTACCCCCCAAAAAAAACAAGCCCCTGCCATGGCTAGGTTGAGCCTTGTCAAGATAAAATGCAATGGCCCTTTTGCAATGCTGCATCGCCTCCGGATTTCACACTGCTTCTCGCCTTTTTTCTACGTAAATTTACCCTGTGTTTTCTTTTTCCATTTTTTTTTTAAACTTGAAGGTTAGAGTATTCGAACTCTACATCTTGTGATGGAGTTAAATGTGAAACTACCATTAGGCTATGCTTGCAATCACTTTACCCGACCATTGTCTCAAAAGTCACTCTATATGCATTATATCCAATAGTGAAGCCTGTCCTATTGAGCTCATTGCATATTATGCTAATAAAACTCATTGTTTTAACCAATGAAGTGAAGTGCAAATTGTAGCCTCTGAGCATTTTTGTTTGGAAAAGATGATGACGATAATAATAATAGGAGTTCAACCTGAACGCTTGAATCGATTTGTGCAATCGTTAAAAATATTAAGACATGTTTTCTCACCGAAGGGGTTAACTCAACAGGTAAGAAGGGGTTTGGATAGAAGTTCTCAAATTCACAGAAAAAAACAAGATCACGTTTCGTCATGCAAGAGTTCTTTCTGCAACATCATAGGTACTTCTAAGTTAATTATAGGGTGGCAAGAACAGAAAAAATCGCACCCTGATTAGCGATCATGGCAATGGGATGGAAAAATATCTTATAACCAAAATGATAATTCATTTACAAATACAAATCCCAAAGAACAAAACATGGAACAAAACCATTTTGCTTCTGCTTGACAAAATAATAGAAGAATGCTTAGCTTTGCCGTTTCTTCGCGATTGATTGCTCCACAAGGTACCTATACCAAAATACGAAGTTAAAGCTGTTGGCAATCGGGATTTTGAACAGAATAACTTTTTTCTGTGATTTTGAAAGACCCCAAAGGGAAATAAAATTTCACAAGTACATTAGATAAAGAGGAATGGTGATGAAGCGCAGTAAGTTTTTGATGACAATGATAATAAGATGGTAATTTGATTCATGAAATCCGTTGAGTCCTATAAATATACCTGAAACCATGTTTCTATTAAGTAGAGAGCTTAATGCCAATACATGCATGATATGAAAACTAAAAAGGCCCTCGATGAGTGGTTGCAGTGCAGGCATAGCTTAGCTGTAATTCCACATCTGACTTCACCATAAGATGTAGAGTTCGAACCCTCCACCCCAAGTTCAAAAAGAACAAAAAAAAGGGCCCTCGAGTCAGATGCAAACTAGGCCACAAAGGAATTAAACAGTTACTCTTCTAGATTATACCATCAAGTTCCTGAATTCAGCTCCTGAAGATAAGACCTAAAAAATGGGTGATTTACAAGTGTTTGGGCAAGCTACTATTTATCCTAGATAATTAGAGATCAATACCTCTTATATAAAACTTGTGCAAATTCGAGGATGGGAAATGTTCTCTAGATCTTGAAAAAGGGGGAACTAATGTTACAAAGACAACAATGCCGCTCCCGAACCTAAATACCAAACATATAGATTGCGCAAGCATATCTTAGTTGTATTTGTACCAAACAAACATCAAATGAAGTATTAAGACAAAGAGAAGAAAACAATGCAACTAAATGGTAAATGATAACAAAACAACACCATCAAGATATGTTTTTCTTTTCTTATTTTCTTGTATTCTTTCTTCTAGCAACTAAGCAACCTACAGATGTTAGTCATATAGGCTCTTATAAATATAACATTGGAAGTGGACCGGGATATCGGTGAAAGTTGCAAGTAAGGCTCAAAAAAAAAAACCCATAGATGTTAGTCACTATCTTAACAGGAGACAAATAACAAAGAAAATGCAGAAAAGAAAGACATGAAGTGGATATAGAATAGGAGATATTGTAATTAGGTATCCAAGTGAAGAAATTATAAGTCCTGTCATTTTCAAAGCAAGTTTCGACCAATACTTACTTTCCAGTGTAGAAGCCTGCAGAATACCATGCGTTCAAGACTTCGGTAAGATCTGTCTCCAAGCTAGTAGATAAAACTGCTTCCCCTTCTTTTTTATCTTTTTCTTTCTCTGTGATATCTGTGCACGAACAGATAGTAAAAACAAATACAATTATATGAATTCTTGCTTGTCATTCTCAGTCATAAACTACATAAAGTTGAATATCCATCAGTCCTAAACAGATGGTATGATGATAAACGTTTTGGTGGAGAATTCAAGAGCACAAATGATATCATTACAAACACAAAATGAGTAATATTTCATTTACGTGGATCATCTGTAGCTTAATTGGTTTATTAATCTTTCGAGCAGAAGTAAGCCCAATTCAATCCATTTATAGATTTGTCCATGTATGTCAAGCATGTAATGTAAAACCACAAAACCTTGTGTCCTTATCCTTCCTACTTCACGAGAAAGCAATAAAGTACAAACACTGAAAAATTTCCTAGCTACGAATGAGCTAAGCCCCATAAAATTTGCCCATGTATGCTCAAGTCGTCGACCTCAAACCCAACATGTTACAGAGGACACAATCAGGTTTCCTAAAAAAGTCACCATAGAAACAGTGGAAACAATCAGGTTTCCTCAAAGGGTTTGCATAATTTCTCCTTCGGTTTAATTAAACTTTTGATTTTTGAAAAGTCAAGCAAGAGAACCTGTATGGCAGCAAAACTTCAAAAGAATATAGTAAAAGATTCTAGCAATCCAGAAAATGGATTGTTGAAGGCGTCTCAACAGTTCAAACTTGTGGCCATTAAAACTTCTGATACAACAATATTAATTCTTTAAGACAGCCATTTCTTAACTAATTCGCTTGATAAACTATTTGGCAATTTAGTTAAAATAAGCTTACCTTCCTTGGAATTAGAATCACCAGAAATTTTCGCCCTCATTGAAGATATCACTCTTTCAGCAGCACCCATTGCTGTCTCAACTATTTTACTGTCTTCCTGAGGGGAGGACTTCCTAGGATCTGTAGCCTCGCATACATCAGGACAAGATTTACCAGCACAAGACCCACAGAAGAAGCATGTAGGAACTGAACATGGAGCGGCAAAACATTGGCTGGCATATGGGCAGCATGAGCTGAAAGTAGTTTGATTATAAGCTTGGCTTACAGGCAATGGATGTTCTTGGATTGTAGGACTGTTAGCCCATTGCATGCCAGAGCCAGAGCCGTCACCGGAGCATTGGTAATTCCAACTACCATATTGATGAAGCTGCTCAATAATCTGTTGCCTCTTCTGCTCAACCTCATAATATTGATTCAGCAACTGGTTATAATCTTCAGCACCTAGGTTATATGAATAGCTCTTTTGCGCATCCGGAGCAACTTCTGTGTAGGACTCCAGTACATGTGGATTTACAGACGGATTTTCTTTGACTAGAGAAGGATTGCTACCTTCATCCACTTCTGTAATAGTACTTGATGGGAGATCGCTTTTCGCATCTGCACCCTCCTGTCTTCACAATACCCAAGAGATGGTGCAAAACGTAAGAACAAAAATATATATCCTTAGGATAACTCTTGCACAATTAATTACCTCCGTTTGGGCTTTAACAGCATGTAAAAAAATTGTTTCAACTTTTAAACAATGTAAAGGGAAGGAACTACGAAGCAATGGTGGTGTTTGGTCTTCTTTTCAAGTGATTTTGGAAATATTTCTACATGTCTCTTGAGGTACGAAAATGAAAAAGTTTTCTAGATAGCGTTTGTTTAGCAAATGCAAAAGCTTTGAAAACGAAAACAAAAACAAAAAATAGTGAGAATGGTTTTTGCAAAGGAAATGAAAAATGATTAAAAGTTTTTTTCTCATTTCCGTTCTCATTTCTCAAGCCTTTTTAACGTAACACATGTTTTCATAAACATACTCAAACACAATTTAAATTTTCCTAACACCCAAACCAATCTCTCTAAAGACACAAACTAAACGCAATCTCAGAATAGATCTCAGCATCATTCCCAAGATATTCTCATTTCTATTGTCATACCAAAAGAAAAATCATATTCAAACAAATGAAAACAATACCAAACACCACCAATATATTTTTATGCGGAGAGAAATACTCTAAACTCCAAAGCTATGGAGAAGCCTCCTCAAAGAATAAGAGTCAATACACACAAGCAATACAATCCAATACCGGACATCAATTCGGAAACACTAAAGGTTGAACAATTACTCTTCTTAAAGAGATTTTTCACATTCCCCAACTCGACAAAGACACGGAACGGATTGGATAATCTAGAAAATAAAAGGGCAGGTTTTGATGAAGGAATGGGCTAACCTTGCAGCCTCCTGCTGGTCATCAACACCGGAAACCGGATGATCTCCGCTGCTGGGAGGAGCCTCTGTTCGATCATTTGAAACACCACCAGCATTTTTGCTATGCATAATCTTAGAAGAAAGAAATCAGAGGAAATACCATGACGTCAATTTATGGCAACATGCCAGGAATTCATGTAAAAATATTTGTAAAAATAGGATTCAGCAAAATGCCAGAAAAATAACAGGACTGAAGAAATTTGAATACATATTAAAACACCCAAATTAAACAAAAAAAAAAGGTTTAATCACCAAATATTCCAACATAAATTACTAGAAACAAGAGACAAATTCTTGTCTCATACAATAGTATGAAAAAATATAGCAGAGAGAGAGAGAGAGAGAGAGAGAGAGAGAGAGGAGAGACCTTGTATTTGGAGATGGCGTCATCGAAGGCACTGAGAAGAGCAGAATCGTCCCACAGATCGCCTTGCATCGCCATAACTCTCTCTCTCTCTCTCTCTCTCTCTCTCTCTGAAAATGGAGAAGTGGATTCAGTGGGGGAGGGCTGTAGTTGGGTCGCTGCCACTCTAAACTGGGGGTTCAAGCAGAGACGGAAGAGACAGAGACAGAGAGAGAGTGAGAGCGGGAGGGAGAGAGAGATGGGCCAGACTTTGCATTGGGCTTTTAACCCGGACCTGTAAAAATGGGATGTGTCTGTCTAATTTTTGAGGTTTGAAATGATATATAATCAATAATATTATATTAAATTATCTGAAAAAATTTAAAATATTTATAACTAATTTTTTATATCTTAAAATATAATTTTTTCAATGATATATCAAAATATAATTAGTTAGATATCATTTGAGATACTAAAATTAAACAGGAGATATCAATAAGTAAAACTGGAGATGATAAGTTGGGAAAGTGGAAAATGGGCACTTTTGATAAATGCCACAAAATCATGTCAACTTTTTCCTCACAAAAAAAAAATTCTGGTAAGAAATATCATGAATGACATCATAAATAATTATTTATTTATTTCAAATATCAATTATAATAAATAATTTGCATCTCTTATGTAACCTCCTGGGTTACCAAATGGTATCCATTTGGTTACCAACCGCCATCAAGTCTCCAATCAGGTAGATTACCGGTTGGCTATCAAATGGTTACCATTCGGTTACCAACCGCTGGTGGATTTCCGATCAGCAACCACTGCCGTCGACGAGTTACTGATTGGCTACCAAATGGTAACTAGTTGGTTACCGGTTGTCGATGAATTTTCAATCAGTAATCACCATTGCCTGCGAGTTACCTGTTGACTATCAACCTTGAAACTACTGTTTTAAATACTTTAACTTTTTTACCATTGATGAGTGAGTTTTACTCAGGAAAAAAGTGCCACTTAAGCTTGATATTTAGTTAGTTCACGGGATTTTATTTGAGTTTTATTGTGTTTTCATGGTTTTTTTTTTTTTTTTTTTTTTTTTTTTTTTTTTTTTTTTTAGGTTAGGAAATTAATCATATGAAGTTTGAAGTGATTTGGAACAAGTTAGAAGTGGTTTTTTGAAGGAAATTCGGGTAAAGGCGGAACACTTAACGCCTAGGCGCCAAATTGGTGCGTAGGCCCTCAAAAGAGCATGTCAGGAAAAAAAAAAAGGCAGAAAAGCAAGAGCCTAGGCACCACAGACGAAGTCTCTTTACAGAAAAGCAAGCGCCTAGGCACTGTTATGTAGCGCATAGGCGCTGCAACGCGAGAAAACTGTGTTTTAAGCTGATTTCATGGGAAACTTACCCGTTTTGCACCTCCAAGTCTCAAAGCTTATAAATAGGCAATCTTAGGGCAAATTAAGGGGACTTTTTGGCTTATTTTGAGTAAAGAAAAAGATAGAGAGAAAGCTTGGAGTGAAGGAGAAGACAACAGCAAAGTCGGGAGACGAAGTCATTCATCATCAATTTTTATCCTAATTCTTTTTTCTCTTTCTTATTCATGTTTAAGATGAATAGGATTTTATTTTATTTTATCATGAACAAATTTTCTTATTATGGAGGAATAATGTAGCATTTGCTTGATACTATGTATTTATTGTTTAACTTATTATATGAAGTTTTCTATTAGTTTGTTTGTATTATCCTGTTATTAATGCTTTTAGTTTACTGGCCATAAATTAATTATTTTAGTATTTAGAATCTAGTACTCATGACAGGGGATTTTAGATGCGGGTATTGGATAATATAACCTATGATTTTATAGAGTTCGGGAGGCCTATAATTCTTTTGAAGTCATGAAAAGAACTTGAACGTAATGAATTTTTAATAATTGATTTTTATAGGGATATTGAAATCGGTTATTAACTTACAAACTAGGAGAATTAAATTAGTAATAAATTAACTACAAAAAGGCATAGTTGATGGTTAGGTGAAATCGAACCTCTAGATGTGTATTTCATTGATTGTCTTGCCAAAAGTTATTTGATTTTCTTTAATTTTCTAGATGGGTACGACAACTTTTCCTCACTATTTTAATATTAAACTTGACCCCATATACTTATGGGAAATTAGTGGACAACCATTCAATAGTACTTGTCAAAAGTTAACAGGTTAATATGTTTTACCCAAATTTCTTATCAAATAATTTATTAAGACCCCATGTATATTCTACCCGATATCGTCAGAACCAACAGTTAACATCAACAATGTTGGTTGCTCACGTGGATCATCAAAATATTAATTCTAGTGTAATAATTTTTATAAACTATCAAAACATATATTTTTTTGTTTTTAACATAGATAGCCGAACATCTCCGACTTCAACAACCGATATTGGTTAGTTAACTGAGTATTATAGTAGATTTTTTTTTTTTTTGTAATCTACTAAAATATTTTTTTTTTAGTCTATCAATTTTTTTTCTTAATATAAATGGCCAGATGTCTATGGCTATTATGATTGCTGCAGTGAGTCACTAGAATATTCTGATAAAATATTTTTGTTTTAAAGAAAAATGGTGACTTGTTAGGTAATTTTTTTATTGGGGAAAGCCTGCATTTGTCCACGTGATCCCCTTTATTTATGGTCTGGGCGCAGGACATTCAACTACAAGTGATTTTTATCTTTATTGCCTGAGTTATAATTGATTAAGTCAGTCAGTACACTTAGTTTACAATTGTTTTAAGTTAATTTAGTTCTTCTGAAAAATTAGACTGGCTGACATTTTCTAAAAACTCAACTTAATAAATAGCTCATCTTAAAAAAAAAAAAAAAAAAAAAAAACTCTACTAGGGATGTAAACGGACATGGTGCGACTAAAAGCGTTGTTATCCTTGTAAGCTCCTGCAATCTCGATATTCATCCTCGTCCTCGGTTGAGGATTTTTTTTTTTTTTTTTTTTTTTTTTTTTTTTTTTTTCAACAGATTCAATATCTAAGTCAAGGACAAATCCCTTCTCCTTTACCCCTAATCCATGTCAATATTCAATTTATATTTTTCCCCTTAATTTGTATATGAAAAATTTTGAGTGATAAATATTTTTTTTTTTTAAATCATGTGTTAGGTATCAAACTTCTCTAAATAATAAGATCACCTAGGACGACATTGTTTATCTCCTCGTTATCCCATCTCTCTCACCCAATCTCCATTGTTTTAATTTTTATTTTTCCGAAATGTTAATTTTAATTAGTTTTCTGAATAAAGTTCATTTAATTTTTTTATCACCTCAAAAGTATATTTCTAGGGTTATTGTTGCATTTGTATTAATTTTCTAACATTCTCTGTTTATATTCATACTGGCTTCCAAATATGATCCGAAACTTTTGTGCAACTATTGCTTATGGTGTTTTTCCAAAAATTTTAACCAATAAATAAATAATAGTTTTGTTTCTTTTCTTACACACACACGCATACATATATATATAGTAATAACAAATATCTTTTACTAGCAATTTCAGTGAGAGAAAGTTTTTGTGAAAAACGTTAAATGAGTCGACCAATTCAATATTTGAATGTATCCGCAGGTGCAACTATTTACGAGGCCTAAACATTGTCCGACTAGAATGCAAGTTCTTGAGCGTTACCCAATATGGTTCATTTGTCATCTTTCCTTTGTAATAATCCTCATTGCTGGTTTTACATCCGTTAGTGTTCTTAGACCCTTCTCGTGAACATTCTCAGCAAACCAGCAAATTTTTTATTTCTCTTGCTGGTAAAAATCTTCGATTTCTCATTTTATTTCTGAGTTTTTCTTGCTTCTAGAGAAAAGTTTTCGCATTTCTTTCGTTTGCTTTATTTAGTTGTGGTTTTGTTGGTTCAGACAGACTCATGGTTCGGTTTTGGAGAAATATTAGTAGCTTGAGCCTGAGTTCGAAAACGAAATAACGAAGTTTTCATTTGCCATTTTTGGCTAAATGATTCTTCGGGATGGTAAAGGAGTTTGTATTTTGATTAGAAATATGATGTTTTCGTTTGTCGATCGGGCTTATGATCATTTTGTGGGAGAGAGAGAGAGAGATTTAATCAACCGGCGGATTTCTATCATAATTCCTCTCTAGTTCACATGTGAAGACTTCATTTTCCGAGTAAAGACATGTTAATGAAAGTATTGTAGTGTAGGATTTCGAGTTGGTTCAATGCAAAGTTTTCTGGAATAAGCTTCAGTTGAACTTGAAATGAAGTTATATAATTATCGTCTTATGATCTTTGTAAGGGAGAGGCAATAATTTGCGCAACGGAACTCGTATTGTTGCTCCGATCCCTTCATGTTTTGGAACTTGAAAATGAAGTCTTATATATCGTTCTCATTGGTCAATCTGTGCTTATGATCTTTCTGTGGGAGAGAATAAAAATTAATTTGGATATAACTGAATTCATATTATTAATGTTTATTCCTTTATATGTTTCAGAAGATGTGAAACACCTATTTTGTAAGTAAAATCTTAGTGGAATTTTGAATTTTTTTTGTCATTTGGTTCAATCTTGTGGTTTAATTTACTGATGATTTTTTTTTTAATTAGCTTGAGATCAAGGGATTATTGTCGTTTATCCATTGGTCAAATTGAGCTTATAATGATCTTTCTATGGGAGGGAAACTAATTCAGATGACTGAATTTGTAATATATTTCCTCCCTCTATGTTTCAGAAGATGTGAAGAGCTCTCATTTTCTAACAAAGATCTTAATGAAAATCTTTCTTTCTTTTTTTTTTTTTTTCAATTTGTTTCAGTTTTACGGTCGAAAATTTGTTGTAATTAACTTGAGATGTACTTAAAAAAAAAAGAAAAAAAAAAAAAAAAAAAAAAAAAAAAGAGACATATCGTTTCTATTGGTCAATTTGGTCTTACAATCTTTTACGAGATACAAAGTTAATTCTATATTGAATTCATAATATTTTTTGTTCAGGCCCACCATCCCCACCCTCTTCTTTTTCGTTTACTTATAAAATATGCAATGCTCGTCCTTTTCTTAAGAAATTCAGGTTAAATAATTGATTGGAGGTTTTGGAATGTTGTAGTTGCTTCAAGTTTATGGTCTTAAAACTCTATTTTTCCCGTCGGTTTCAACCAAATTTTGACAAAAGATCTTTGCGGAAGAGAGAAATGGATTCACATAATTGAATCTTTACTTTTCTTTTTCCTCCTTTTTTGCTTTGAAAAGATCAAAATCTTGTAGTTTTTAAGGAGAGTCAAGGTTAAGTAAACTCACTTAACCCTTTATTTATTTTTAATAGATAGGGTTATGTGAACTATATACTTGAAGTATTTTAATTATATAACTTAAGTGTTTTGAAGAAGGTTTTTTGGATTTTGTTATACCAGTAATTAATCATGTCAGAGAGTCATCTTTTATTAGAGTTGTAGGTTTTTAATTTTGCTCTTACATGTTGTTATAGAGGCAGAGATTTATTTACTTAGGATTCAGCTTTCTCGTATTCATATTAAAGGTACGTCGTTTACACTTGTGACTAATTATTTTT
Source organism: Ficus hispida (assembly GCA_025413025.1). NCBI lineage: Eukaryota > Viridiplantae > Streptophyta > Magnoliopsida > Rosales > Moraceae > Ficus > Ficus hispida. The sequence continues at coordinate 27,695,583 of CM046372.1, forward strand.
CTTATTCTCAATATGCTATCAGCTTTTCTCTTCGTAAGGATATTTGACATATGGCATTAATTCTTCTATTTTGACCTTTAGTATTTGATTCGCTTTTCAATGTCCAAATAACATTAGGTTATAAGGCAGTTCAATTTAAAAAATTGGCTTTCATTATTGTTTTAGTTTAACGTGATAAATTATGATAATTAATGTGTATATTGTGTAATGTTGCCTGAAAAGAGAGATTAGTGGTTGTAATTTTTAAATTTTTGGGCTAGTGATTTTTGAATTTTTGGACTAGTGTTTTTTTTTTTTTTTTTTTTTTTTTTTTTTGTGTTTATGACAAAGATCAAATTTTCGTAGGGAACAAGTTGAATATGTATGCATTTTTGTTTTCTTTTCCAATTCCATTCCAAACTAGATTTTGTTTCTAAGAAGAAAAAGTTTTGAATCTTAAAAATGTTACTTGTATGTGTATTGTATTTGTAACTTTTAATAAGGTTATCAATTTGACAATTCATTTTCATATTTTTGTTTGTGTGAACATTCGATATGCTTTTATATCTTTCTTATTGCTGGTATTTACACGAAATAAACTTTTCTCACATCGACATTTTTCTTGCAAAGGAATTTACAATCATAAAATTCTTTTTCCCTTTTTTTTTTTCTATTAATAATCAAGATTTCTTTTTAGATCGCAATCAAAGTTTCATGTCTCAATACAACAACACTCCCTTTTGTTTATAAAACTATAAAAACTAATCTTGCTCTATATTTTCTTAATGAAATTTTGCCTAATTCTTCATCTTTTTTATTTTTATTTTATTTTGAGATGGGATTTGAACTCTACACCTCGCAGAAATCTATTTTTCTTTTAATTAATTCTTTTTTCTTTGGAAGATTTGCATTCTTTAAGAGATAGCTTTCAATTTTTACTTTATTTATTTATTTATTTATTTGTTTGCTTATTTTTGTGATTTAACTGCTCATACCTGGTTGACTTGCCACTGTCTTTGTTGAGAGTTGTCTTTCCATTAGCAACAAAGAAAAATTTCATTGACAAGGATTTTAATCTTATTAAACTGTCTGCATCAATTTGAAAACTTCCCTCCAAATTTTTTTTTTTTTTTTTGTCTGAATCAACATAAATATCACTTATCCTTTTTCCCCTCTACAAGTTTGTCGGACTAGTGATTTATTTACTATTAAACAATCTATTTACATGTAGTGGATATGTTTTGATCAGTTGACAAAGATGGAGCAAAAAAACAACAAGGGAACAAGGCTCAACTTGAAGAGGAAGACAACCCATTGTGCTGCATTTATCATCGGATCTACGCTGCTGAGCCAACAGCAAGTGATTCCAACAAGCAAAGGAAGTGGGACCATGTGGCCTACTTTAGAAGATCCTTAGTCACTTGCTACTCAAGATTTAAAAGAAGTGGTTCTCCACAACGTCTGATGTTTTATCAGAATTAATGGGGAATGGACCGACTTTCCGAGGGATATGTTTGATTCGATGAAGAACGAGCTTCAAGAAAAGAAGGCAGTCATCGATTATTTGGTAGAGACTTGGAAACAGGCTTGCAACAATCTATTGCTTGGACTGATGAGGCAGGGAATTGCTTCTTTCTGGAAATGTTTGCCAACAGAGATGAAGCTTATAATAATGGCCAACATGAGAATGGAGGAAGTGGAGGAGCCTCGTCTGCCGATCCTCAGGAAATTAAATTGCTGCTAGAGATCAACATAAACGGGTTGGAGAAGTCGATACGGGAGGAGCATAATGGGGATCCAGATGCTATGGTTCAAAGGGTTCAAAATGCTAGTGATCCCGGTGATGCAATAGACAACCTACTCCTGAGGCTAATGAACCTGCTCCAGAAAGACAAGAGAGAGCAAATGAATCCGGGAATGGAAAGCTGGATCCTAATGATGTGCGGAGAATGTTTCTTCAGGGAATGATTTCTTTTGGCAATCCGGAAATTCTTAGCATGTCCCGATGTTCTAGTCCTTTCCTTCAAACTCGATTGGAGCTTTTCGAAAAGCAGATCAAGATTACTGGAGGGTATCGCAGCAATGCAAATGTCCAGTATGCTTGGCTAGCTTCTTCAGAACAAGGAATCAATAAAATCCTAATGTATGGGCTTGGTCATTGTGGACCCGTTGGCGTTGAGATCTGCATTTGGTATCGGTGTTCATTTGACATCTGCGAGCTATGCTTACACTAGGTTTGTAATGCCTCTTTTCACTTCTGTAGGGAAAATATTCATCATCTTATTCTCTCGTAATTTATTAGTTATTCCTAATATTTTAGGCCGTATTTTTATTTATTGTTACTTTTGTTTGTGGACAGTGCAAACTGTTGTAAGGTTGGTAGATATGGAGTGCGACGCTTGATCTTATGCCGAGTCATACTTGGAAGCTTGGAAGTCGTTCAGCGCGAAAGTAGACTGTTCCATCCTAGTTCCTTGGCGTATGATACTGGAGTAGATAGTCTCCAGAATCCCAAACATTACATTGTTTGGAATACAAACGCCAACACCCATATTTACCCAGAATATGTGGTCAGGTTTAGGATGGCATCCAATAATATGAATGAAGGTGACATGATTTTCCTCCTATAATGTCTCTTTGTTTCATTTCTTAATTTTTTTTTTGCAGACATTCAGAAATGCTACTGTTATGCCTTAAGCAATGTTGTGGAAATCACCATAAATTCTTGTTTTTAGTTTTTATTTTTATTTTTTTTTTTTTAATTTAAGCGTTTGTAATCCATCAATTTATGCAGGTAGTTTAGTTGGAAGTGTGGCTAACAAAAAGGTTTCAAGGGCACCAATGCAGGCCCTTCTAGGAAGCCAAGGCCAATTACAAGCAGGGTCTTCTGCAGCGGGAGCTTTGAGTATCCAAATAATAGTTTTTGTTGCTTTATCCCTTTTTCGATAGTTGAAGAATAATGTATTCTACCTGTTTTTATATAGATATGGTTGTGGTTATAAGCAATTAGTAGTGATAGTCAACTAAATTCAGTTTCTCGATGATCTCAGGAAAGCAGTGCTCGTCCAGAGTCTAGCTCTTCGAGAATTCTCAGAGCTCCATGGATGCCTTTCCCCAATGTTATTTGCTACTCTCTCAACTGAGGTTTCTCCGACAGACATGGAAGTAATCAGGGAAAATTATCATCTATTCCAAGTAATCCCAATGACCTTTTTCTTTTTCTTTTTTTTTTTTTTTACCCTTCAAAGCATTTCTAGTATCTATATACTTTATACTAATGATATCTTATCTACAGACAGGGAAGATGACGCGTGATAATTTTGTTAAAATATTGAGATCAATAGTTGGATACGCTTCGTCGAGGGCTATATTGCCAGGGCTTCAAGTCATGGTATTCTTTGATACTAAACTTGTTTGATTCAGGGATGTAGTCCATATGTTGTACCATGCACTGTTTTTGTAACAATAACGATAGCGTAGTTTTATTGAAATATGAATGAAACACCTTTTAGTTTTTATTTTGTAGGCACAATCAAAACCTGCGAACGCTATGAACGAGCCACAGTGAGAACCTAAGCATTGAGGCATTTGGTGAACCTACGATGGTAATGTTTCTGGATGTCATCGGAGTTTTGTCGCAGGACTTGCAAGATGTAGGATGGTTATGTTTCTAGATTTCATCGGAGTTTTTGTGCCTGGACTTGCAAGATGATACCGCAGAATAGAAGCCGACGTATGCAAGTTGAATTTTTTGTTTATAGATATAAATGATTATGCTGATATATAGCATATCAGTTCCAGCATATGTTTTTCTCATGTATTTAATTCTTATGCTGATGGTATATCAGATTCAACAGTAAGTAAATAGGTGAAAGTCTCCTAATATTATGTGGAGTTTTTCTTTGCCTAGTTACAAGACCTTCGGATGAATAAATTTTCAGTTTTTTCTTCGGAATATGTTGTTTCTTCCAAGTGGATAAGGATTTTCTTTGGGAAGTTTGTCTTCGGACCCAAGGTGAAAGGGGAAAATAGGATTGGTACTAGGAAGTTTTAGGTTGAAAAATGTGGCTTTTCGAGGAAAAATGGCTATGGAGGTTTAGAAAGTAGCCCAGTGCTATGTGGGATCAAGTGATTTTAACTTTTCATTATTGGGTGGCTTGTAATTCACTTTGAGGGCGGTTCTTACGGTCTGATCAAGAAGTCATCGGAAGTATTCATCTCGTATTTTACCAATTTTTCTTCCTTGTGCTAAAGTGGTTTTTGGTGATGGAGTTAGAGTTAGATTTTTGATGGACTGTTTGGGGGGAAAATGTTTCCTTATTCTTTTCTCCAAGTCATGAATGCCTTTTATCCTTCAGTGCTTGTTTCAAATGATTCCTCTGTCTTGCGGGTAGAACATTAACTTGTCTCGATTTGAGTATGTTTTGTAGGATACCCCATTCGACCTTTTACCAAACGTCATAAGAGAAAGAACCTTCCCTTCTTCCCCAATTTCCTCACCGAAGTGTTCTACCATTCTATCCGTCCAATTTTCTCTCATTCCTACCAAACATACCCTTTAGTAAGAAAGTATCTTGGAACTTATTTTCCCTTTTGTTCAACTTACCGAATAAATTTGCTACCTGAGATGGTTGGCTTGATCGGAGGATTATCGGTGTGTGAGGGCTTTGTCCTTCTCATATACATCGTTTTTCCTTATTCTTCCATTCCTTCATTGGAACTTTTTGATTTTACTCGCAAATCTTTAGTCCTTATAAAGTTTAAGAGCTTTTGCTTTGTGCCTTCTGTCACATTCAAACATTTAGCCAGGATTTACAAGCACAGTTGATTTTCTTTTGCTAACAAGGTTTCAATTAAACTATAATACGGATGTCGATTCTAGTGTGCGGATAATTTTTACACTTAGTTGATCTGAATCTTGTTGAAGATAATAAGGTCTGAACGCTATAACTTGATCGATATGGTAGTTGACAACCGTGTAGCACTTTGGCTGTGAACGTTAAGTTCCTTGTTTCTCAATTGTGACAAGAATTTTTATTGAATATGTAATAATATGACATGCTCTTTCTTGGCCTTGTGCAGGAGAACAAGTGAGCATGAAAATTCCATATTCTGATTAGAAAATTTGTCTGAAGTAATACTGTCGGAATTAGGCTAATGGAAGATCTGAGATTTCTGTTCGTGTTTCGATATGATTCTGAATCCGAACCGGGAAGCCTTGTCTATTGCAATTTTGTTATGATGTTCTCAAAGTGGAATTTTTATTAAAACTACATTTCTAGCATTTGGTTGTGTTATGCAACACCTTGGAGAAAATTGAGCTTAAGGATTGGAAAAGGCTGGTCTGAATGAGCTTGAAGTTTCATTCTCCGACTACACGCTTTGTCAACTATACCACGTCTTCCGTCATCGTAAGCTTGATGATTTTTTTTTTCCTTTTAATTATCTTTTTCATTCTTGAAAACTTGTCTATTGTTGAAAGAAAATGTCTGAGATGTTCCTTCAATTTATTTTGATGCTGAAAGAAAGAGAGAGAGTGCTGAATGGTAGTGGCAAAAGTCATTTGCAGAAATCTTAAAATACCAAAACGTTTCATTAAGGACTTTTGACAAACAGTTAACAAACGTGACAATGTTATGAAACTCTAATATGGGAATATCTTTACCGACTTTTAAAGTACTAATTATTTAAAAATACATAAATTCTCTAGCAAAGACTTTTATATGTATAAAGTTAATGTTGAGGAGCTTCTCAGAAGTTTCATGAAACTTACTTAATAAGCTGAATAATGCAGGCCTTGTTAATTGATGTTGGAATGATACGAGAAAGAAAGAAAAAAGAAGTGAGAAAGAAGAAGGAAGAATAAATATAATTTGCTCATTTATTGTTTCTTATTATATTATGTATTTCTCTGCAGCTTTATTACTATTTCCTACAATATTATAACAGGCAATCATTTAAAAAAATAAATAAATAAACTTTGGGGTTCCAATTTTCATCCTCTTTGGCTCCATGTATGTAAGCCTTGACTTTAAAGTAGATTGCTGAACAGTAGTGATAAAAGTCTTTTGCAGAGATATTTAAATAACAAAACGTTCCTTTGAGGACTTTTAACAAACAGTTTCCAAACATTGCAATCTTTTTCTGTTTTCTTTTCTTTTCTTTTGTTTTTGTTTTTTTTTTTTTTTTGGGGTGCCGAGTTGATGGGGACATTGACAATTAAACTTATTTAATCTGCACTCACGTGGAATTATCTTGTTTTCCGCCATAGACTTAAAATAATCACCAGGTCATGATGCTTTAGTTGGGTTCTAACTGGACCCAGATAACATTTATTTTGATAATCAACTTAACCAATAATATTGATTGTCAAAAACTTGACCAATAAGTTTAGATTTTGACACGTGAGTCCCACTTGCTCACAAGACCTTGCCTTCCAAGTATTTTTTGTCCTCCTCCGTTTCACTGTCAGCCTTCTTATTTTCTATGACATTTTATGTAATTGTTTCCATTACATGTCATGCAATTGTCATGATTACGAAATCGTAGACACGTAAATCTTGATTCAATGACATTTTGAGGGTTAATTTGATTTTATTTATTGATATATATATATATATATATATATTGGCGATATGTGACCTTAGCCATTGACTGCTGGCCTTGGACTTGTTCCACAATTTCAAGTATGGTTTTTGTTCATTTTTGTGCATTTGCTTGAAGAGGAATAATAGAACTAGTACCATAACTTGAGAGACAGAAAACATAAAAAGATTTCAATTGATAGTATTTTAGTTTGGAACACCAATTCTAATCCCGACATTAAATATCAACTTACATATTGTATGAATTATTATTTTTTTATTAGTAGATCTTTAAAATACTGTTATATCGATTAAATTAATATATTCTATCTATTAATGAAAAGGTGATAAGGCACCATCACATGAGTTGATACTTTTGCTATAAAAAAAAATCCAACATAGACTAGTTTATTATAAATAAATAAATAAATAAAGAAGAAGAAGCATGTTGAACCCTAAATTTTGAGGAAGAGAAGCCCTTTCCGTATCTTTTTCCACATCTTGCTAATTTGTTCAACTCTGCTCACAATTTACAAGCTTGTTGGAACATCAACCAGAACAAAATTAACAAAACTTAATCCGCCATCTTAAAATTTCATCACAGCGCAGCAGGAGAGGCATCATCTCCAGCTGATGGATCCCACCCCGGAGGCTTGATGTTCGGCCAGTCACCGCGGCATCCTAACCTTATGTAAAGGTTCTTCTTGCCTTTACAAACAGCAAAATCACATTTAAGTAGAGAAAAATACCGAGTATAACGACTTGTAATCATCACTGCTGGTTTTCTTTTTTTACTAGGCAAATTACCCCATCCAGAACAGTGTGCGGTCACAATTTAAGAGTGTCAGAGCTAACATGGTTTAAGTTCAAAACTTCCATTAAGAGACATATTTGAGAGGCTTGTAAACTATATTACTTACTTGGAAGTTTCTTGTCAGATAGAATTAGTTGTTTGAGGGCGCTCAAGGATGCCTGAGCCAAACTTTGGGCATGATCTACATCCCAACCTGGGAACTTTACAACCACGTCTGATTTCGAGTAAGCTAGCCTGCCATCTTGAACGTGTTTCCTGGCTTCCTCTTTTGCTGAATCTTCATCTGCAAGAAGTTGCTTACTCGAATTAGTTATAAACCAAGAGTTACCACTGACAAGGTTCATCTGCCTGGTTCTAATGTCTATTGTAGCTGGTGATGTTAACACTGGTTTCATACTATATTTTAAAAAAATACAAAAAAACAAAAAAACAAAAAAAAACAAAACCAGCAGAGTTGCATGATTCAAGCAAAAGGTAATTTGGTTAACGATAAACAATCTCATTCGGAGCATAATAGGTGACAATGAGATGCATAATTCTATCCGACTGATCAGAGGTTGATCGTACTCAAATTAAATAAAGCATTGAGTTCCCTTGGCCCACCTCCATGTCCTCTTTACAGCCGAAAATAAGCCAGCTAAAATAAAATTGATCTCTTTACTGAAGTTCGAGGCTGTGAGCTTGTAAACGCAATGCGATTTACCAAAATTAACGTGTATTCTCATGTGACTCGACGGAAGAAAAGAAGAATAATGGAGAGTGGGGGCATTAATACCCTTCCACAAATCCCATAGACAGAGAGCTGCGGATGACGAGTAGGACACAAAACCACATGGTCGAAAACTGACAAGAAAATGCGTGTACTATGGGTATTTGCAGCTCATGAAAGCATTAACTCGGCAATCACCACACGAAAAGAAATCACAAACTTGGTTATCATAATCCATGACCACGGAAGCAAGCAGATGGTGACTTGTATTGAATGTGATAAAAAAGGACAATTTCATTTAGTGCTGTTTGCTTCAGCAAATCACTGAACATTAGAAGTGTTGCCAAATAATAAGAAAAACAGACTGACAAGCACTGGTAGGTCTTGCTTATTAGCAAAAAAAAACTAAATAAGTTACCTATAGCTTCAGTCTGCGATAACCATACGGTAAAGCCTGCATATAGATGTTGCCATTTATCAGCCCTTCGAGCACTTCCATGCTGTCCTAATGTTGCAACTACCGTCCGAACATGACTGCATGCAAAACAAAAAATATATATATAAAGATACATATATATACACCTTTTTCAATAGCTAAAAAAAAAACCAAAAAACAAACAAACAAAGAAACAATTAATCCAATAGGCAGTACCTACTTAAACTTTCTAATATAGCACTCTCTGCTTCTACTACAGAATCAGAGCCTTCAGCAAGCACCCCTGAAATAGATTACACTGGTTAGGTTGATACAAACCCATGTAAGGTAATCTGTATTATCAGGATATCAGGATTCAGATGAAAATTGTTCCTCAACATAACCAACAGATACGTTGAGCAATCAAAACATCATGCATAATGATAAATAATGCTAACATAACGGAAATGGCATATTCTTGTAGGATGTACTAGGAGAGATGGACGTTAAATCATTTGCATGTCATTGGGTCCTGGATTTAAGGAAGGCAAAATGCAAAAGGCTAGTATTGATGATTTTTAAGTGGAATAGAATATATTCTCACATGAATCAATGGTTTGCTTGGCAAAATTTTCCAGCAGTTCTTTAGTACTTAATGGTGTGTACCTGAAAATCAAATCAACCGTAGATCAATTCAGAAGAGATAAATAAGAACTAGACAAATAGTGGAAGCTTGGGAAATTAAAAAAAAAAAAAGAAGAAGAAGAAGAAGAATAAGCGGATTCTAGTCCAGAAAGTTGAATGAGCAAAATTGACTAGATACCAAGGCTCAAGGCGACACTATTGACTCTACCTTTTTAGGATAAACATGGGTGTAAACAACTACCTTGCTAACCATGTTATTTCAATGACACTGACCAGAACATAATTGTTGTTAATAACAGGGAAGGATTACAGCTATGAACTGGTAGCTGAGACACGTAGAACCATATTTACTATAGAGCAATTACCCGATGCCAACAGCAAGTTCCTGAGCCACCCTCTGATTGATATCAGTCGACTCCCCAATAATGTAGATTGAAGTGCCTTTCAGAAGTTGTGAAGATCCCACTCTGAGGGAATCCCAAGACTCCATAATGTCGGGCCATTTCAAATCCGGATCCTGCTTCTTCAAGTTTACAACCAGTTGATCATCATCTATAAACCTATTCAAGAAAGTAAAAACTAATAAATATATTGAACCGGATCATTTCTTGTATTAAATGCACTATATCTTCACAAACCATATTGTTTCTGCAGGCTTTACTCTGTCAAACAGACGATTAGCGTCAATAAGGGTGGTGAGAGACCCAGAATGTTGTACTCTTATCATCAAAGAGGCTTCATTTGCATCCACAAAGATATCTTTCGAGCTTCGGATATCCCGGCCCCCTAGTTGTAGCCTCAGTTCCACCTCCGAAGAGCCATCGTAAAACTGCATTTTCCTTTCACATGATTGGTGTGAGCATAATTCACCTCAACTGGTCAAACAAATAGGAAACAAAATATTTTTCAAATAGTTTCATACTCTTGCTCGGTTTGCAGTGATCCTTTAGCATAGATGAAAGACATAGCTTGAAGTAGGAAATGTCTATTCCTTGTCAATACTAAGATTAATATAAATGAAAAATCTAAGCCCATTGTTTGGTGCAAAGGTTTGGACTGGATATTTCCCGTCCAAACCAAAATTTTCACTTCTTCCGAAATCCGCACCGCACTCATTTATCTAACCTCCAAAATACCAGTCCAGTTTAGAGACCTAATTCGAATGGATTTTCCCAGTCCGAACCCATGCTCCAAACAAAAGATAAAATACTTTTAATAAAATCTCTTAAGATGTGTTCATATTTAAAGATGATTTGTAATCAACGAAAGACAAAAATGCACGTTTGGAAACGGGAATTAGAAGCAACTTTCCAGTCCAATTACTTTCTAATCAATCTATTGCAAGTACTGACATATCAATTTTCTTTCTTTCCTATAACAACCAGAACTTAATTCTAATATTCCATGAAATTTTCTAGGGAACCAAACAGAGTACGAACCTCGTAGTCGTTGGCGGAAAGGGGGGATTTTGTGGAGAGACTGTGGGCGGAGAGGCGAGCAGAGGAGTTGTTGGGAATGGAGGCGTCGCCGGGGAATGGGAGAGAGAGGTTTGTGGCTCTCGAGGTAGCGGAAGTGGATTCCGGAAAGGAAGAGAAGAGCTTTGGCAGCCAGGGGAGTTTGAGTTTTCGAGTTGTGTTTGGATGGTGGGAAAACAAGGTGAGAAAAATGGAAGTGGCAGTTGTTGTGGCCATCCTGGGTGTGTAAGATTGGACGGAGGGAAATTTGGATTGGATAGGAGGGCTGTCATTTATACATTTATATGTCTATATCTATGTCCTTTTTTTTTTTTTTTTTTTAAATTGTAAGCAAAAGGTGAATCGCTTTCAATTGTCATAAATCCTAAATATATCCTAATTACCGGAAAATTTGTATCCTAAACTTCTTGCATGAAGGATGATTAGTCTTACCTTTCATCTCAATTCTTTATCAAAATGTGACTAAATTCTTTACGATATCTACATACCTATTACACACATATATCTAAATGGCACATTCATCTCGTCAACAGTTCTTAGTCTTAGATAAATTGGTGATAGTCACTACGTCAAGAGCAAATAGAATTGAAAGAGAAAATTTTCCTTGATGAGTTAAAGGTTTGTGACTCTTCCAGTTCAACCATACCTTCTTTCCTTAATAGCGAATATAACTTTACAGATATCATTGATTTTTTAACCATGACGAGCCCTGGTGGGAGAGAAAGTCTTAGCACTAGACGAACAATCGACCTAAAGAGTTGAACAATGGTTTTTTCTTGTTATCAAAAAGTTGAACAATTAAAATAGATAGCGAGTCCCTGATCAAATTGATTGGGTCTAGGAACAGGATTCAAATCTACCAGTCTGTTATAATACCTTAAATGCATACATCACTGCACTTTTACTTAACACCTATCGTAATTATAAACGGCTCGTCTTGTCATGATCTTCTCTTAAATTATCAAAACTTTTGTCACTCTACTCTGCAGCGATAGAGAACTCATTGATGTCTTGGCTGGATTAAAAAATCCTACTTGTGATCTGTGAAAATTAAAGTTGTAACCTACCTTATCTTTACATAAGTTACAACATGTATAAGACTCTATGGTTGATAATATCATAAGTAAAATTACAATTGTTAAGATATTTAATCTTGTTTTTAAAGAGATTTATCATCCAAATAATTAACTACTTTCAGTATTCTTCATTTGAATAATTTCGACTTTATCTAAAGATAATTGTTGTATTAATCATGTCTTTTAAATTATGGTTACGATTACGAGGACATGAATGAACTGAAAATGCCTACGATGAATGTTATATTTGCTTGTTGCATCATTCATTACATTAAAACTAGTTTAAGACTTGTGGACTGTAGAGAGAGGAAGGAAAAACGCAACGTGACTCACTTTGAATAGAGACGAAAATGGCATTCATTCTTTTAAATATGATTCACTACGGATAATCTGATTCCATAGAGACCTTGCCGGAACACTACGTGATTACTGGCTTCCGACTCCATTGACTCCGCCGCCACCACAGACGAGGATGAGGATTTGCTAGTCGCGATATGCAGCCATCATCACTCAAACACCTTTCTCTCTCTCCGGCGACAATCTCTTCTTGGGTTGTATCCTAGCACAATGTAGCTCTCTCTCTCTCTCCCTCTCATCGTTGCCTTCCCTTTTGCATCCAACGGCCACGGGATAAGTTGCTGCACGTACATCACTGCCAGATTTGGGAGCGATTGTAAAATTATATATAATAAATTAAAAATTAGTTTAAACAAATTTTTTTTTGTTAAAAAATATTATCTGTGCTCAATCTCGGTACCTTATTGTTATTGGACATATATTAGCCTTTCTTTCAAGCACCATCAGATTTTAGGATAAAATCAATCTTAAGTGAGAAATATATCTTTTATATTATAAAAAGAAGATTATTTTGTTAATTTAATTTTTGAGGTTATTATATTATATGTACTCGATCTTAATATATCCAGATAAGTTATCATTATTGAACATATATACATCTTTCGTTTTAAGCACCATTAAAGATTTTAGAGTAGAATCAATTTAACTGAAAATTATATCTTTTGTATGTAGAAAGAAGTTATTATGTTAATTTTAATTTTTGAGGGTGTTATTTTAATAAATATTCTCATTTGGCATTATTTAGTAGCGTTTATTGTCTCATTGTTTGAATGCATATTTTCATTTTCAATATTTTTTGAGTAATTAACCAAAAAATGAGTTTGATCCAAATAATTATACAAAAATAAAATTTAACTTTCAGTTTCAGAAAATTATTAGTTTAAATTAGTTAAAGCAAGCCATATACACAGCCCCAAACCATGTCTATCTCCTCTCATCGGTACCTCTCTGTCTCAGCTCTACCATCATCACTTTCACTCTCCCATAGCCCCACGCCCAGATTTCTTTGACCAGCTGATTGATCTCGACTTCACAGATTCAGCTCCATTACTGAGCTCCATCAAACAAAACCCACTTCAGATTTCAAGGTTTTTCTTCACTCTCTCTCAGTCTCTCTCTCTATTCACAGATTACTACTGTAGTTATGCACAACGCTTATATCAGCTCGACTATATACGCCCTTAGAACCAAAGGGTCTCTTTCATTTTCGCTCAACGACTACTCCTACTTATTGAACGAACGATTTGATAGAAACCCATTTCGCAATTCCTTTTCCCAATGTTGTTGTTGTTGTTCTTGTTGTTCTTGTCGTGGATTTTCAACCCAGAAAGTGCCCTTGAACACTTGCCGTTTATATGGACCAAGGCAGTCCACGCTGCTCCAGTGGCCAGCTTCTAGGAAGTTGATTGGATTTTATTACCATTGTTCTCCGAAATATGGTCTTGATCGGGATTGCTGTGACCGAGATTTATCTCTCAAGGAGAGGAGTTTTCGTGGCTCTAGTTGGAGAAGAAGTAGGGGAAGTAGTAGTAGCTGTTGTTGTGTGGTTGATAAGGGAGATGGTGGAATTTATGTTTCGGGGCGTCTCGGTGATGCCGAGGCAGAGGTGGAGGCATTGCTTAGCTTGTTGAGTGAGGAGGTGGACGAGGATTATGTTTCGGGGGGGAGAAGGCAGAATTGGAGTTCGAGTAAGAGAGTTGAGGTGAAGGGGAAAAGGAGTTCGGGTTTGTCGGAGTGGCAACGAGTGAAAAGGAGAGTGAATGAGGTTGACATTTGTGAGTGTGGGAAGAAGAAAGATGATGGGGGGAGATTGGTGGGGGTTGATGGGGATCATGGCTATGAATCGGTCACGATTAAGTCGAGGGAAGAGGAATTGAGGAGGAGGAGTAGGGAAAGGGGAGCTATTTGGAGAGGCGAGAATCGGAGGTTGAGGAAAGATGATTCTAGTTGTTCATCTTATTACTCGCTTTCATCTTCGGGGGATTTTGATGACGAGACGGAAGTTCATGATAAGCATACGTTACGAGCAGAGGAATCTTTATCTGGGTTTGAGGACTCGGGGTTGAAAGGCGAAGGTAGAATTGATGGCCAAGTGGTAGAGAAACATGAGGGGCCCTTAGATGATATACTTGAGCATGGAGAAGTATCAGAACGAAAAAACACCACGATTGTCGATGATGTTTATTGGGATCGGAGGAAGAAGTCGGAGAAGAAGCAGAGTGATAGATTGGTGGGTCAAGAAATACAGCATGGTAGGGAATCGTCACAGAGGCATACACGAGTTTCGGGAATTCATGGAAGTAATTATGAAAAGACCTCCAGTTCCCACACGCAATTCAATAACGAGGAAGATACTTCAACTTTGGCTGTGAGTTTGGATAAGCATACAAGAAAGCAATATGCTCTAAATGAGAACCAAATTGTTGAAGCGTCTACATCTAGAAGGAGATTCGAAGAGAAAGAAGAAATTCAAGAATTCCACACGGACGACGTCAAAAGAACTTCTCAATCCCGAATTAGCCTAGGTAGCAGAGAAGAAAAAGATGAGCAACAACGTAAAGCAGTTAGCTACATAGCTGAAGAGGAGAATATGAATAGAAACAGTCAGCAAGTCAGAAGATTCTCAGAAGCTCAAGATTTTGATACTCGGAAGTCCTCTACTTCGCAGAATCGGTCTGAAATTGGAGTTATAGGCATGGAGGGATATAGAGAAAATGTTTCGAGTTCTTTTCAGGGTAAAGAACGGTCACGGCACGAAACAAGTCAAGAAGCCATCCAACCAGCTTACACGAGAGGAAAATCTCAACAAGCTACTAAAATATCAGAAACCCATGACGCTAAAATCAAGAGAATTTCAGTTATACAGTCTGAAACTAATATTTTAAATCAAGTGCAAAACACAAACTTGATTTCGGTTTCATATCCAGAATCCATTGAGCCATGTTCACAAACAAGTCAAAGATCTCCTCAGAGAGTTCCATCTGGAAGAGGAGCCCATGATGTGACTGATATAATTGTTGTTCGATCTGGTGAAACTGAGCGAGTTACTGATTGTCAAAGAACCACCGAAACAAGAGTTCATCAGGAAAGTGAAGCAATATCAGCTGGGAAATTGGTTGGTAAAACAAGAGAGGAATTCACTCGGAGCCAAATTAGACCTAGAAAGGAGTTGGAAGAGGCCTCTACTTCTCAAGAACCTTCGAGTTTGGACTCCCGAGCTAGAGTGCAGAAGGGTGATGCAGCGGAGGGGATTCAGAGAAGCTCACAAACAATGCTAATGCCGCCTCCATCTCAGTTGCTATCAAAAAGTTTGTTACATGTTACGTTGGTTAGTGGAGTCGAAAGCCAAAAGGTTTCCAGCACTACTGAGAATGGCTCTAGTTCCTCGTATGCGGATTCAAGAAAACAACCTCCTGCTTTGCAGCAAGAATCATTTGAAAGAAACAAGAGGGCTGAAACTCATGGGGAGCCTTTGTACCTCATCACCCCTGAAGATGCTCTGGGCTCTGCTGATCGTTTACAGCAATCCTCCGCTCACTTCGTCGGAGAGTTCGTCGAGAAGGCGAGGCATGAAGTGTCGACTTCTGAAATCCAGAAAGTCACGGAGGTTTCTGAAACAACATTAGCTTCTGAAGATGATAAAAATAGGCAAGGCAAACTGACTCACTATGCTTCTGAAGACTTAGAACTGAAGGAGCCTGATAGGGGGCGTTCATCTGGTGGTTCTAGAAACAAGGGACCGTCAGATGAAATGTGGGATGTTTCAGGACCATCTAGTTTCAGATCTCCGAAGGAAGAAATAGCGGAGGCCACTACAACTACCGAGAATGCTATTGTGAAAAGAAGTGGCAGGTCCTTATGGAATATTATTGCTGATATAGTTACACTAAAATGGGGTTCGCGTTCTGAAACGCCTAGTTCTGCTGGAAGGTCAGGTAGAAAGATTTCATCGTATGAATCTGCCCCTAGTGAATCGTGGTTTTCTACCCATGAATCTGAGCAAAGCAAAGACAAGCACCGAAGGGGCAAAGGCCTTCTATCCGAAACCATGTCTGATCAGCTGCCAGTAACGAAATCGTCTACCCCAGGTCAAGGAACTGAGTCTGACGTCCTGGAATTGACGGAGCAGATAGGAGATCTCGAGCTAGAACCATCATCTTCAACAAGTATGATGCAAAGTAGATCAACCTCCAAAGGAATTTCTTTGTCTGGTGAAGAGAATCTGGGATGGAATGAAGATGAGAAGAGTTTCCGAGGCTCCCCTTCTGGGATGGAAATAGTGGAATCTTCGTCTCGACCAGCTGCTAGAGGTGAAAGTTCTACGATTATAAGTCCAATTTCTGATACCACGAATACAAAAAGTGGTTCGGTGGGTCAGATAGAGCAATATGATCCTGCAAAGTCGACTGAAGAATTAGGGGGGGGTCAGGGAACTAGTGGAGAGCTAAAAAGAAGGAAGCTTCAACGGATCAAACAAGTGCCAAAAGATAGATTTGAGGAATGGGAAGAAGCATATAAACTTGAAAGTGAGCAGCGAAAGATTGATGAAATGTTTATGAGAGAAGCACTTATAGAAGCTAAGAAGGCTGCTGACACATGGGAGGTGCCTGTTGGTGCCGTACTGGTGCAGCATGGGAAGATTATTGCTCGTGGTTACAACTTGTAAGTTTTATAGGCTTCCATATAAAAGTTGTATGATTATAAATGTATATTTTTTTTCCTGAATATTTTTGTGGAAATTCTGTATTTCAGAGTGGAAGAGTTACGAGACTCAACTGCCCATGCAGAAATGATTTGCATACGAGAGGCTTCAAACCAACTACGGACATGGAGGCTTGCAGTAATTTCTCTATCTTTATACTTGTGGCCCGTCCTTTTTTGCATACAAATTTCATTTTTCATTTGTGATGTGAAAAGAGAAGTGTATCTGCTTTTATTTGAAGTGCTTGTTAGAATTAATTTCAAGCAACAACCATTAACCTGGTGGCAGCATTATTAATTGATTCATTGTTAAGGTGAATCAGCGGCGTCATTGGTTTCTGTTCATGCTATGTCCATACCCTGCTATGCCTTTCTCTGCTGACCGTTGACAAATAGTCTTATAATGCTCCCAAAGGAATTTGAAACGGAAGAAGACTGTTTTGCTTCTATTTCATTACTTCTACCTCATACCCTAAAAGGAAAAGATTAAAAAAAAAAAAGGATAATAGAAGAGCCGATGCTTGACTCTGCCTAAATCATCACATTTACGGTCTACTTAACCGCCTGTTATTGCATTTGTTGTTGTATATGTTATCGTCTAAGTTTGTCCATCTCGTGGCATCCAATCATAACTCAAGCCCTGTTTTTTCTCTGTCAGGACACTACACTATACGTAACTCTTGAACCATGTCCCATGTGTGCTGGAGCAATACTTCAAGCAAGAATCACCTCTCTTGTATGGGGAGCACCTAATAAACTTCTCGGTGCCGATGGCAGCTGGATAAGGTAAAAATTAATTCATAAAACTTCTTTTTTGTTGAGTACCTTCTACGAAATCTAATATCGGTTTTACACATCTTTGATTTTTGAAAGAGCCTGTTTAGTATTGCACCTATGTTTCAACTCTTCATGAATTTATCGGTGCAAGTCATTTGGAATGATCAAATGCCATACCAAAAACTCGATTGCGCTCAGTATATCGGTAGTGACGAATAATATGCATGAAGCCCATGAGACATTCCATCCATATCAAAAACTCGATTGCGCTCGGTATATCTGTAGTAACCAATGATATGCATTCAGCCCATGATACATTCCATCCATATCAAAAACTCAATTGCACTCTATATTTTGACGGTGCCCAGTGAAATGCATGAAGCCCATGATACTTTCCCTTCTTAAGTTGGCTGGCCTAGGAGGCTCATTTTATCTCAAGATACTTCTTAAATTCCACTTCGAGTCATTTAGACAGTTTTTCTTTCTTTTTTGGCTTTTTGTTTTTTTGGTTTTTTTTTTTTCCTGATGGAAAACTAAAAAGAAATGTAATGATTTGATTGAAATGGAATTGTTTGAATTTTTAAGAAACTAAAAAGTTGACAAGACGTGTTACCTTATTTGTTCTTTTCATCCTAGTGGCTGCAAAGCTTTAGATCAGATTACTTTTCTTAATAGAAGGTGGAATGAAAAAACTTTGTATATCTGATAGGTGCTTTAAATTGTGATCGTGAATAAGAGTTGAGAACTTCATCTTGCAGGCTTTTCCCTGATGGGAATGGAGGAAATAACTCGGGAGCATCGGATATACCGGCTGCTCCTGTCCACCCATTCCACCCTAAGATGAATATCCGGCGTGGCGTATTGGCATCGGATTGTGCGGAAGCAATGCAGCAATTCTTCCAGCTGAGAAGAAAGAAGAAGGAAAATCAAACAGAAGAAGCCCCATCTTCTCGGATATCTTCTTCACATCCATCAAAGTTACTAAAGAAAATGCATGATGTATTCCACGTGATGTTCTGTTTGTGAGGAATGAGATTTCCATGTTGAAACTTTTCTATGCTCCTTATTGGAATTTGAGATAATTTTCTGTCTTTTTTTTTCTCTAATTTTTCTTTTTGGCGTTCATAAAACAAGGGTCCAAGGGGATTTTAGAGATGTAGTTTTGAAGGTTGGGTTAGAAATATATGTTCGAAAGGGTTTTAGAAATAAATTGTGATATAGAAAATGATGCAAAAAATTTAAAATTTGATCGGTAAAAATATGTAAAATGGATTTTGTTTTATTTGTCTCGTCATTGTGAGCATTTTGACATAATAATCATCTTATTTCATATTGAAATGAGAAAGTTATGAATTTTTAGAGCTTGTTTGGAAATCAGGCTCAAACTTGCTTTTTCAAGCTCAAGTTTTATCTTTTTTCTTAAAAGTTTTGTCTTTTTCCTCAAAAATTTTTGTCTTTTTCTTAAAAAGTCAACAAAATTTATTATTTCAACTTCAAAAACTCAACTCAAACCTATTTATCAAACGGACTCTTAAAGTTTGAGTTTTTTGAAAATAGAAGTGAAAGAAAGTAAGATGTAGAATTGGGAGTTTTGGATTAAACAGTAAAAGCCTGTCTAGAAAATTTCGCCCACACAGGGCCTAAGGCTCAAATGACAGACCGCACGCCAATGAGAAATCTGATTTTTAAGTTTGGATTCTGAGCTTTCGGACAATAGATATGAAAAGGAAATTCAAAAATACGTTAAATCATCTAATCTTAACTATTCTTTTTTTTTTTTTTTTTTTATCTTCCCCCCCCCCCAAGCGCCTTCTCAGTGTAAGGGGTTATTTGGGAGGTTTTAGAAACCACCTTTCCAAAAATATTTTTTTGATTTTTTTGTTGATTCAAAACTATTTTTCACTACTAAAAAAATAATTGAAATGCTTCCCTTTCTCTCTATCCCTTTTTCTCTCAAATTTCTCATATACTAAGATTTCCCTTAATATGGGACTTTCACAGCTGTCACCACGACCGGCGAGGGTGATTGGCAGTTCAGTGATTTTAATGGGTGATGGAGTTGGAAGATCCTAGCTAGGAGTTTTTCTACTAGATCGAGCCCGATGAGCTTCTAGCAATTTGGTATTCAATAAGGCCTTGGTGATTCGAGGGTTGACGTGGTGATCTCTTACCTTGAATAGATTAATTTCTTTTGAGTTATGTCGTGCAGCGGAGTGGTTGTTCCATGTGGGGCGAGAAATTTAAGGTTGAAGTTATTTTCTTTTAATGGTTTGCTTTTGGGTTTTAGTTTTGATTTTATAATAAAGGAGGTAGTCTTTCCACCTTCGGTTTATTTTTTTGTGTGTATTCTGCTTGAATTATTTTCTAGCAGTATATGTCTATTTGTTCCATTACTATTATGGCTAGGCAGTTTTTGTTACAGTTTCTGTGTTGCGAGTGATTGTATCTCGATCAATCGGAATATTTCATCGGTTGTAGATATTTTTTCAGAAAGAGCTTGTACATGCTCAATTTTAGGATTATCGAGAAATTCAAAAAATTTTCCCATCATCAAGTCTCAGCTTATATCCTCCTTACTGAGTTTCCTAAGATTTTACTAATGGAATCAGTCTTAATCAATGGTTATGTCTCTTGTACTACAGGGTTGTTTTATTTTTGTTATTGATGTTTGTTTCTCTTTTTAATTTGAATGATAATTTCCTATTAAAAAAACTAATTTTCATTATTTACATATTCAAATGTATATAATACACTCAAACTTTAAGGGTCCGTTTGGGGTAGATTTTGGAGATATTTGAATTAGAGATTTGGAAATGTATATTTGGTTGAAAAAAAAACTGTTTGGACCAAAAAAAATGTAAAAACTAAAAATGTGTCAGAAGAAAAAGATATTAATATAGATATTGTTTCGTTTCTTTTAAAATTCTATGCAATTTAAAAAATAAAAAAATAAATACATAATTCAAACATCCTCCCAAGCAGGCCCAAGAAATCCATAACTTTGTTATTTCAAGTCCAAAGGTGATGATTTTATTTACTTGCATAGAATTTCAAGATAAACAAAATAAAAACCGATGTTAATATACATATATATTTCAGATTTTTCACTCCAAATGTTTTTTTTTTCCTACTCAAACACATATTTTTAAAACTCATCTCAACTTCAATCTAAATATCTCCAAAACTCTGTCTCCAATACATCTCCAAACTGACCCTAAATTGAAGCCTTTTTTAAGGGAGCATTTGGAATACCACTGCAAGTAGAGGGGTTTTTTTTTTTTAATTAAAGATGAATTAATGTTTGGAATTGTGTGTTTGATTGGAGTGTAAATTAAAATGAACTATGATATTTTGAAGAATGTAAAAATAAAAAATGTGTTAGGAAAAAAAACACAAATAGATCTTGTTGTGCACGTCTTATCATTGTGAGTATTTAGAAACAAAAAATGTCTCATTTCCATTTGAAATGAGGGACCTTTGGAGAACTTTTGGAGACAGAGTTTTGTCATTTGAACTTTTGGAGTTAAGATGAGTTTTAGAAATAAGGGTTTGAGGAAAAAACTTTTGGGAAAAAAAAAGTTGTTTTGAAATTTTGTGTTTAGTGGAAGAATAATTGGGGATATTTTTTTTTTTTGGACGTATGTTTTGTTGATTTTATATTAAAATTAAAAAAGTTGTGAAATAGTAAGTTTTTGGAAAAGACTTTTTGAAACCCAAAAGTCTTCTAAACGCTTATTTACAAACCGGACGGTGCTCCACCGTTTGGAAAAGTGCATTCAAACAGAGTTTAAGAAAATTATAAACTTTTAAATTTTAAGTTTCTCGAAAATGAATGTTTAAAATTGAATTGACGTATTAAATACGATTTTAAAAATAAATTAGAAAGCCTTCCTTTTCAAATCTACTAGTAAGTTGTAATTGAAATTTAAATAACGTAAAATATAAACAGCACTACATTTAATTATCTATGAAGATAAATTATTTACTACATGAAATATATTCAAAATATAATTTCTTATATTCCTTTTTTAAATTTGTAACTTTCGATTTGTTATCTTAAATTAATTTGTATATCAAAATGTTGAATATATATAATTACTCAAAAGATAGACGCAAACTCATCACATCATTTAGTAAATAGACTATGAGTATACTTGTTGAATTTAATTCTCTTATGACAAAGTACAAAGGTTAAAATATTTATTTCAAGGAAATGCCAATTATTAGGAAAACAATTACATGAATATCATCCAACAAAAGTAAAAATATTTGTCTATCTTTAATAAAGAAAAAAAAAAGTTTGATCAACCGAAAATCCTAAAACACACACACACGAATTAGATCTTGAAAAGAAGTATAAAAAATTAATCACAATTAGACTTGATGACAATTTAACTTTAAACTTGGAATTTGAGGAGAAAAAAATGCATCATAATTCCTCCTATTTAAAACTTATTTCGATGAACATTTCTTCAAAAAATTTAGATATATGAATAATAAAGGATTTAAAAAATATATATATTTTAGAAGTGTGATTAAAAGTTTCAATTTAGAATTTTAATACTTAAAATAACTATTTTTATTAATATTAAAGAATAATGTTAATAAAAAACTTTAACATGTAAGTCTAAGAGGGAGTTTGGCTCTCCAATTCAACTTAAGTTAAACTGTACTTATTTTTATCTTTTCTAAAATTTTTTTTGTCTTTTCTGAAAAATTCAACAAAAATTACTATTTAAAAATTTCAACTCAACTCAAACTCAACTCATTCACCAAATGCCCCTAAACTCTTAAAACAAGTTTTTTATTTTTAATGCAACTCATTTTATTTTAGTGAAGACTTAATCATACCATAAATATATGGATATGTATAATTGTTTACTTTATTATAACATGATAATTATGGATTTGTGACACCTATTTTTCAGATACCTTCTTGATTTTCTCTCTTCAATCCCACTTAATTCTTTATCTTTAGCGATATTTAAAAGTGAATATCAATTTTCATCAAGCCCTTCCTATCAACCACGTGTCACTTACTTCTTTTTTTCTCCTTTTTTTATCCGTAGTTTTCTCCCTTCTTTCTTTCATGTTTCCTTGTCTCTCACTCTTTCTCTCTCTTTGTTTTTTCCTGCTCTCTCTCTCACCTCAGTTTCTCCCGTGCTTCTCTATCTGTTTTTTTTTTTTTGTTTTTGTTTTTGTTTTTTGTCTTTTTCCTCCATTGTTTTCTTGCTTCTTGCTCTTTACTCTCTGGGTCGTCCCAAAGATTTTTGTTTTTTTTTGTTTTTTGTTTTTTTCTCTTGATCCGCTTCTTTTCTTCTTCCAAACTCTTCGTAGCTTTCGCAGGAAATTCTCCTCACTTGTTTTTGGGGATTTCGTTTGTTGTAGGTTTGTAACTGATCTTTTCATTTTAACTTCTGGTTGTATGTATTTGCCTCTTTATTATTGATGATGAATTCATAGATGTAGAAAAAGTTTGGATTTTTTTAAACCTTAAAATCAAAACCCAAGCTGATCAGTTAGGGCTGATTAGTTACGATGAAAAATGAATTCATAATATATAGTTCCAACTTCTATTTAGCTATAGCAGCCATTGATTCTTCATCTTGCAGCAAAAAATTGAACCACTAAAATCAACACCTACATAAAAATTTTATGTATTTTTGTTCATTCACTGTCATTTTTCACTATGATTTTCAAAATCTCCCTAAACGCATTTAAAATCCGCGTTTTTGATGACAAAATAGAAATAATGAAGAGCATTTCAACTCTTTTATTGTAATTAAGATTAAGATAAAGATATTTATATAGCAAATTTCTCCCTATTATTCCCAAATTCTTGTCATACCCATCTCTCTGTGTAGTTGATTGTTAGGCAGAACATGTGAGTGTACGGTGGTGCATGAATGAAGGACAATGAATGAATGCTAATAAATTAAGATTTGTTTGGTTGGTTAACTTATTTTAAATTAAATTATATTTTTTTCATCATGTTTTTTATTTTTTCTGAAAATTTTTTTTATCTTTTCTGAAAAAATCAACAAAATTATTATGCAAACTTAAAAATCTCAACTCAACTCAAACTGAACTCATTTATCAAACACCCCTTAGTTGTAATAATAATTTAACGGTTGAACATGAATCAATTAAAAATAATAATCCCAGGAAATTCTCTATTTTTTCACCCCTAATATATAACGTGGATGGGTGATCGTTAGCCGACTTTGTGATAGAGATGAGAACAAATTCTTATTCCCGAATTGAGATAGGATGGAGTATACTTATTTAGTAGCAAAAATTATCAATTTTTTAACATATTTTTGGTATTAATCCTTATTATTAATATTGTTCTTTGTATTTTTATTTTGCTGTAATTTGTTTTGTTCTTTTCTTTTTAATCATTGAATTTGAATTTCATCCAAGATTAAAAATTTATTTCCTATTTTAAATCAAAATGAAACCACTCTTTTTGTGAAATGATCACAACTTCACAAAACGAGAATAACAAAATAAAATTCATATTACAATTGAAATCCAAATACAGTTATTATTTTTGACGATTCAAATATCACGGTTCATTTTCACTCCCTATATCAACCAAACAGATATTTTTAAATACTCACTTGTTTTCAATTAAAAAATAATAAAAAAGTTTAAGCTTGTGTTTGGTTCGTTAATTGGAGATGAATGGGGTGTTTGGCATTACAATCCAACTCATAAAATTACAATCCAATTTTTGTATTTTTCTATCAGCTTCACTATTTATATAGTTTTGTAATTCAAATTTTAAAAGTCCATAATTTTGTACAGACAAGTCCAAATGAGATATATTTTTTTTGAATTGCATATAATTTCGAGATAAATGAAACAAACGTCATAATAATTTTTTTTTTCTGAATACACTTCAAGTTTTTACACTTTTTAACTCTAACAATTCAAATATCTCGATAAATGCATAATTAATTTAAGTCTAAATTCTCCAATCTAAATCTTAATACCAAACGTATACGAAATTTTTAAGTTAGAGTTAGT
This sequence comes from Ficus hispida, assembly GCA_025413025.1. Taxonomy (NCBI): domain Eukaryota; kingdom Viridiplantae; phylum Streptophyta; class Magnoliopsida; order Rosales; family Moraceae; genus Ficus; species Ficus hispida. The sequence continues at coordinate 27,720,147 of CM046372.1, forward strand.
TGACTTTTTAAAAACTAGTTATAATTTTTGTTGACTTTTCAAAAAAAGATAAAACTGAAATATAAAAATATATTTTAGTTAAATTGAGTTAAATACTAAACGAAACATAACTCCAATCTATTATCGAAACGACTTCTTATATATATTTTTGTTTATAACTTGTTGAAATTTTTTAATTTGTGATTATGAAGACTGAGACCGATACAAGGAAGACACATGTAGCAAGGATTTATCTGATTTGTTCTTTGTCTAACTTTAAAGCGGAAATGAAAGTGGGGAATGAGGATTGTTTTGCCCGTTGCCTTACGCTCCATTCTTCTTACTTTTTCTTGTACGAAAAATTCCATCTCGTGGTTTATATATAGAATCAAACCCCATCAATAATTTCGCTTGTTGGGTTCGCTTTTGCTTTCTTTCTTGTCCTTTCAACTATCGACAATTTCCCATTTCCCTTCCCCACTCGAGAAGAAAAAAGAAAATTTTTTTTTAAAATTATTATTTATTTATTTATTAGGCACCACTAGAAGCTCCGGAAGCTTCGTTTTGGGGGGACCACTTCTTTTGGTAGTTAGCGACTAGACATACCGCCTGGGTCCCACTTTACTTGCAAAATTACCTAAAAACCTCGCTCTACTGGACTTTTGAACCGGAAGACTTTGAGCGAGAGAAGCTATTTTTAGAATTAAAATTAATTTCTAAAAATATTTAGATGAGTTATTAAAATTTTTTTTATTTTTTAAAAATATAATTTTTAATAATTTTTTTAAAATAAAATTTTAAATTTATAATATTAAATTTAAATTTTAAAATAATTTATAAAAATTTTAATTATAATATTATTAATATTTTTAATTTAAAATATTTTAAATTTTCAAATAATTTTTTAAATAAAAAGAATTAAATAAATTTGATTCTAAATATTTATTAAAATATCACACATTTTTCTTTTTATCAAAAACTCTGCTTCTTCCAAAAGAATATTTGATATATATTGACAAATAAATGCAGGATAAACACACCCACTTACTAACTCACAGACGCCGCGTGGCCAATCAGCTTCAAGACTCCCACGTGAGCTCCAAGGCCAGACCAATTAAAACCCAGCGTTGACACGGAAAAGGATCAGCGCGAGCGAGATTATCTTCGCCCCCCGTCATCATCCGTGGTGGTGGGTGACCTTGCTTTTCGCCCAAGAAAAATAAATAATAATAATAGTTAAAAAAAAGGAAAGCAAAAAAAAAAAAAAAAAAAAAAGTTTACCCCATTTCGAACACATAAAGATCAGACCGCCGACTTACGTCGTCAGTCATGCCTATTGACGGCGTTGATCTCTTCTGTTTCTCTCGCCTCGGTTTTCGCGCGTGTTAGGGTTTTGATCAGTTGCCTGCCCCAACCACGAAACCTAGCCCTCCTTTCCCATGATTTCTTCTCCTATCCCCGGATTCTTTTTCCTTCAATCAACTGGTAATTTTCCCGATTTTTTTTTCCCTCAGATTCTCTCTCTCTCTATCTCTGTTTTTAATTTTTTTTTGTTTTTTCAAATTTTTTTTCATTTTTTTGGGTGTGAGAAATGGAATTCGATTAGATCGAAGCGTTTTCGTCGATTTCGTTGTTGTTTGTATGGTTATATGCGTTGACCTCTGGTTTGATTCCGTTTTCCGAGTCAAAATCTGTGAGGATCGGCTTAATCTCGTTGGTCAATTCCAGATTTGTGGTTTCTGTTGCTCGATTTTGTGATTTTCGTTCTCCTTTTTCGCGAATCGGAAGATCGATTTTTTTTAATGGTGGAAATGATAATCAGAGTATTTAAATTCGATTTTAATCGTCTGATGTACGATGTTTTTGAACTTTTCGTTTAAATCTGTAACTTTTGGGGAATTTTTTTTTAAATAAAAATTGCTGGAAAAAAAAAAAAAGTTTGTACATAAATCTGAAGAATCTTCTCAGGTTTTGTGAAAATAAATTTGAATTTTTTGTTTTTTTTTTTTGTTGATATGTATGATGATATTAAGGGAAGCTGATTCAGGCTGTAAAGTAAATAAGGAATTGGCTTTATCTCCTGTGAATTCTATCTTTCATAGACATGAGGAACATGTACAGAAGGAGCTGTAACAACAACCCTAGGTATGGCTATCTGTTTCTCTCTCTTTGTTTTGCTTTTTATGTTTTTCTTCTTATTTTTTTGCTATGTTTCATGTTTGTTTTTGTGTTTCATTAACTGAACTGTAATTTTTGGTGTTTGATATTTTAACAAAAAGATGTCTTTGCGTTGACTTTGTTTTCTTTGTTTTGGGGGGTTTTCGGTAATAACCAGGGGCATGGTGATCCTTTCTGGAAATTTCTAGAAACGTTTAAAAAAATTAAATACAGCAAACAGTTCTTTAATTCAAGCTTCTTTTTAAAAAAAGTAATATATATATATATATATTTTTTTTGATTACTTTTGTTTGTCTCTCTTTTGATTATGTTTTTGGAGTGGAAAAAGGTGGGCTAATTCGATGTTTTCATTTTCTTGATCTTTCAATCCAACTTCTGAAAACAAACTTGGTCTTACGGTGCTTGTGTTTGGATGTAGAGGCCCTAATATTCTTAGAACTTCTTTTTTCTCCTTTTGTATTTTCTTGGAAGGTGCAATTTTTTGGTAACGTTTCCTACACAATTAAGTAAAGGTTGAGATGTAATTGCGCGTTACGCCCCGTAAAATCACTTCCTGGTGTAACAACAAGGAATTCATTTACCTTTGACTAGCTGTATACATTTCTGAAGTCATTGTAGGGCTGGTCCTGTGAAAAATGGTTGAAAGACTATATAAGGGTCCTATGGTTTCGATAGAAATCATTAAAAGATTAACTGGGTAGTGGGTACTAGCAATTTAGGGACTATTGCTGTTTGCTTTGTTAGGGACTAAATCGAAAGTTTCCTAATGGCTTAGGAGTAACTGTAGCTTTAATCTGAAAGAAAGATTAGGAAGAAATGACCAGCTTGCTTCCCAAGGTCTACTCCAGAGTGGTGTTGGATCCTGTCCGTGGTATTTATTCAATCTTGATTGGACGATTTGGAGTTGCATTCTCACTTCTCTCTAGTATTTAATGCGTGGAAATTGTTCTTACATTGTATTTTTTGGGCAGCATCTTGAGCCCTTTTTTCTCTATAGAGCCCTTGGAAGTAAAAAAGCTGAAATGTTTTGGAACTTACTCAAATGTTGTTATATATACAAAATTATAGGTTAGATGATGGAGATAAAACACTTTTTCTGTTGAAGTTTAATTTATCGTTGGAGTCGTTAGTTCTCAAAAATTGTCAAAAGAACCTTCTTAGGACCGGCTTCCTTCCTCTGCTTGGGTAGGAGAATTGATCCAGTGGTGACACATCATCGGTGTGGCTTTCATATTTACATTGGTTCAGAAACAGTGCCTGAAAGTTCCATGTAAGAAATATAGTTGTGACGTAGTGGAGTCATTCTGAATGACAAGGAAAAAAAATAAGAAAATGCGTCTTATCACAATCTTTCAGCATTTTTTGCCTCTTACATCTGTTCAAATCATTAGTTGGCCATTCCCTTCCCCTCCCTAGGAATCATATGGGGAAGGGAGTGATTTGTGTTTAGGTGTAGGAAGCTAAATGACACTGTTTTATTTATTTACTAATCTGTATACGTGGTTATATACGTATTATAGTAACTAATAGTGTATATTTATAATTTGTTTAGTTTGACAAAAACTTTCAAATGTTTTTAGTTTAGTATATATGTACTGATCTGAAGTTTAGTTTTTATTGAATAATTTTTTATTTCTTTTAAATTTTTCTAGTTAAAAAAAAAAAAAAAACTTTTTCCTGCATGTAATAGATCCAAATAAATGAATCCAAAAATAGGAAGTAAACATTTCAGAAATTCGTTTCTTTTCCTAAGTTTTCATTCGAACCAAACAGAGAATAATGGAAAAGAAATAAAAGGGGAAAACATATAGGTTGAGAACTCATGTAAATTCACCAAAAAGTGAAATTAAAAAACGACAAAAGCATGACAATTAACACACAAAATGAAAATAGTAATCAACTGAGAAGAAGCCACAAAATGACGCAACATAAAATTCAATAATAGCGAGAAAGTGGAAGTCTTATGATGTACGTGCGCAAGGGACCGGGATGAACCCACACATGGAGATGCCAATCGAGGAGGTTCCTGAGACTTAGAAATGGGAAATTGAGCTGGTCATAGATGACGTTCAACCAGGCGGTGAACTTTAGGCGTCGGCGTGGCCTTCAACGAAGTAATCTGGCCGTCGCACCAAGCACCTTGAAGAAATAGGAAGTGCACTTTGAAGTGAAGAAGAAAAAGTAACCGGTGTGTGTTAGCAAACATACTTTGTGAAAGAGAACGAAGAGGTTTTGACCAACAAATTTGTCAAACGGCACTTGCAAATGAGTAAAAAAACTACTCCTTTCTGATGCTGTTTTGGACGACCCAAAGAGTAATACTACAACCCACACCCACTCTTTTAGTATTCTTATCAAATTTGACCAGCAAATTTGACAAACGGCACTTGCAAATGAGTAAAAAATGACAACTTTCTGATGCCATTTTGGACGACCCAAAGAGTAATACTACAAACTGCACCCACTCTTTTAGTATTGTTAGGATTTTTTATTTAGTTATTTGATAGGAAATGACAGTGTTTTATTTGTTTTTTTTTTTTTTTTAATTTTTTGGTTCATTCGATCGTTTCTTTGTGTGTTTTTTATTTTTAATTTTTTTAATTTTTTGTAGATTTACTTAGTTAGTACTGGTTCAAACCATCTTTTTTCTCCTGCAGTAAGCAAATCTTGATTCTCAATTATGATTCCATTCGTAATCTTATCTAATCATCATGATTTCTATTTGCCTAATGTTGCCTGAAATTGGAATTACACAGAGTACTTTAGAAAAATTGACGTTTTGATTGTTAGTTGGTTTTATCTGGAGGGCTGGTGATGCCCTAATTAATGTGTCATTATCTTCTTCTTCATAGATGTTTCCTTTTTCATCAGAAATTAATTAAAAGTTGATTAAGCGAGGTGTTAACCTACCCGTTTAGTGGGCTAACTAAAAGATGCTTACAGTTTTTCTGCTCTGTGCTTGAATAATGATATTTTCATACTGTTCTTGTTCAATCTTCTGATTTGGTTTTCTCTTTACAGGGTTGACCTAATGTCTAATATTGTTCAGTTTCTTTAAGACTGATCAGGCGTAGTGTTCTATCGTAGTAGTCGTTTTAAAATATAGTTTTGGATTTTAACTTGTGGATAGGTATTAGTCTAGTAGACCCAAATGGAAGGAAATATCGCAAAGGTATTGGATAGTACCCAAAGAGAACTACGGACCGTTAAGAGAAAACGAGCTACCCGGGGTGCTGCATATTTTACTGGGGCTACAGGCACAGAATTTCTTCCGTTTCCTGCCTTGAATAAGCATGGGAAGCGAAGGAAATTAAAAGGCTTCAGAAGCAAGTGCTCAAGTAGTGGGTCTCATCGTACAAGATCCTTGCTAAAGTACTACTTGAATTTTAAGAAAACTGGCGTGCCACAACGCCTTATGTTTTATCAAAATGGCGACTGGACTGATTTTCCTGGGGATATTGTTGAAATAGTTAGGAAAGATCTTGTGGATAAGAAGGCAACTCTTGAAATTAAGTTGAATGGTCAGCAGTATGTGCTAGATTTCTTGCATATGTTCAAAATGGACCTGGAAACAGGTTTACAGCAACCTATTGCGTGGATTGACGAGGCCGGAAGGTGCTTCTTTCCTGAAACTTTTGCTGACAACAATGCTGCTGCTGAAGAAGAACCATATTTAGACTCTGCCTATGAAAATGGGAAAAGTCAGCAACCTGTTTTCTCCGAGTCTTGTGGGTCTCGTGACATTAAGTTGCAGCTGGAAATCGAAATAAATGGAGTTGGTAAATCGATGTTTAAGGAATGTAGTGGAGAGTCAAATGCTCTGGGTAAGAAAATTCAAATCGAGCAAGAACCTTGCACTAATCCATATGTTTTCGATGCTGAGGATAGTTGCAATAGAGAAGCTACTATTAAAATTGAAACTGTCAAGGGTAATGAAGATATGGAAGCCAAGTCCTTGTCAGTTAACGGATCTGTAAATGGGAAATTGGATTGTGAAACTGTGCGGAAGATGTTTCTTGAGGGCATGAGTACTTTTTGTGGTCCTGATGTAATTGATATTTACCCTTGCCTAGATACGTCATTGCAATCCCGACGTGAGCTTTTTGAGAAGCAGGCTGAAATTACCAGGAAGTGTCGCGGCAATGCAAATGTTCAGTATGCTTGGCTGGCTTCTTCAAAAGAAACACTATCTACGTTAATGATGCATGGGCTTGGTTATTGTGGACTGTCCTCTATTAAGTCGGCATATGGCACTGGTGTCCACATGACAGCTTCTGGCTACCCATATATCAGGTTTGGAGAGTTATTATTATTATTTTTTTCCTGTTTTTCTTTGTAATGAATTTTTCCCTCCTGCTTTCTTTCTTTCTTTTTTCTTTTCTTTTAAATATTAAATAAATAGATATAGATAAACAGCCTTTATGGATTGAAAAAAATAAGTACAACGTAAGGGGACAAGAAGTTCACGGGAAACAGGAAGAAACGAGAAAAAAAAAATGGTAATATACAAGGCTCAAAATTATCTTTAAAAAAAAAAAAGAAAAAGAAAAAAAGAACCAAGTGATCATATACAAATTTCCCCCTGCTTTCTCGTCCACCCCAATGAATTTTAGAATCATGTATGGGAAATTACTTCTCTCTGCCAGGGCAAAGATTGCCTTACACTTGCGTTGTAAGGGTTTTATTATTATTATTTTTATGTTTTTAGCGTAGCTTCCTTGGTTGGTAATTTATAGATGGCCATTGAGTATTGCTTTTTGGCACTATAGTCAATATTTCAAGGCGTATAGAGTCTCTGTATGTGGTTCTGGAGATGTATATCATGTTGTTCTGATTATTTCTTTACTTAGTTCTTTTTGGAAGATCCTGTTACTCCTACTACATGGCTATATTTTGATTAGTTGCAAGTTTGGGCGTATGTGGTGGTGTCATTATTTTATTTTGTGCTTCCTGTGCCATTCATCATCAGATATCAAGGGATCAATCATTAACGTCATGTTGTTCCTTTTATGTGTGTTACATATCTATTTGTTATTTAATATCTTCATTTTGTAGCTTTGTAAAATATTTGAACGAACTGAACTGAACTGAACTGAATTCTATTTATGCAGTGCAAGGTTAAGTGATGGTGACGAAAACAATGTACGATACATGGTTCTCTGTAGTGTAATAATGGGACGCATGGAAGCTATTCCTTTGGGAAGTAAACAATGTTATCCCAGTTCCAATGATTTTGACAGTGGAACAGACAATCTTGAGCATCCAAAGCACTATATTATCTGGAATATGAATATGAACACCCACATCTATCCAGAATTCATCGTTAGTTTCAAAGTTCCATCTGGTTTTGAAGGTGATTGGTTCCTTCTTTAAGTAGCTTTTTTGTTTCTTTTGTTTTCACGAGCATTTTGCTAGAAATTTTTGGACATTTGGATATATTTGAGAATTGGGCTAGCTGGTATGTCTTTTTTTCCAGTTTGGATTAAAAATGGGTCTTATCTGTTAATCGTTTGCATAGAGATACGAGTCATTCCCTCTAACTGATTTAATAAGATATTCAGATATAGCTGTTGCAGATGTAAAAACGAGTGTATGTGTGCGTGTGTATTAATATTAACTTTGTGAATACTTAAGTGCTAATACTCGATGTTTTTCCTTCAGGGTCACCGGTTGTAAGTGAGGTTAAGCATGATGTCTCGGGGGTTACATCATCTTCTTCACGGCCTCTGAACCAGATAAAAATGGAGCCCTGTGCGATTAATGTGGTAATAATTATCTAAATCATATTTGTAAAACTAAGGTGTCTTCACATTGATAAAATAGTATGATTCATATTTCGATAATGAATTTATTGTAAGATAATCATTGATGAGGGTCTTTCAATCTTTTTATTTTCTTAAAAGGGACTTTTAAATGAACTACCTGTATGTGCATCCGTTTGGGTGATGATAAATGTCTCAAATTCCAGATTATGGACCCTCTTAATCATTCTTTCCTATTGCTTCTTCATTTGAATTGAAATTGTTCTTTCCTATTGCTGTTCCATATTATGGACCATCTTAATCATTCTTTTCGACTGCTGCTTCATTTGAATTTTTGTTGTTAATGTTCAAGACTTCTAATCTTTTATTCAGACTCAAATGCTAGTTTAATTTTTTGGGATTAAGACAGTCTGTTCCATTTAGAGAATGAAGCAGTATTGTTTGTCGTGTATTTTGCTCATGGGTTTATCATCCCATCAGAGTATCAAGGGTTCGACTGTTTTGGACTGAAAGGTGTAGACACTGTTTTGTTATAGTAAATGATATATGCACGTGATATTCTGCCATGCATTTCTTACACTCGGCTAATGCTAATTTTCTCCAAGGCCCGATAAAATGTTTTTGCTATTTTGGAAGCTAGTCTTTTATTAGCGACTAGCTGGGTGCATGGTTCTTGGAACTCGTAGGTCAAATTTAATTTTGGTCCCTGAATCCTTGTCACTTCCATATGTTAGTTTTGTGGTAAAACCATAAACGTCTATCCTTTTATTTGAAGTATACCATATGCTTTTGTGCTGCTTTATTATTCATTCAATTATTGTTCTTGTTGGTGATACAAGTTCTTTTTCACATATTAGTAGTTAGTATTCCTTCTGTATGGTATGCAGTGTTGTTAATGTGTTGTGTTTTTTGTTAGGGGATTGATAAGCAGCCAATTTTAAATTCTGTAAGGCTTCAAGGAAACGGGTCTCAGCCAATTTCTGATCCTGGGAGGAATCAGGAAAATGCTGCTAGTTTGGGTTCAAGCACTTCAAGAATTCCCAAATCTCCTTGGATGCCTTTCCCCACGTTGTTCGCTGCCATCTCAAGTGCAGTTCATCCAGAAGAAATGGATCTGGTTAACAAACATTATGAACTATTTAGGGTATGCCTAATAACCAATTGCGGTATTTATACTTATATCGCTTGTGTTTTGAAAAGTTGGCAAAGAAGCCATTGTATATTTGGTAATTACCGAAGTATCATGTGGGTTTTAAATTTCTGGTGTGAAGTCTCTGTTGCATCGTATATTTCTTGCGACAGATGCTTACTCTATTTATTTGTTCAATTAATTATCCTTGTAGTTCATTTTTTGTAGAGGAGTGTAGGGACACCTACTCACGTGGCAGTGAGTTGTCATATTTAAGTGATGTGGCAATCATATTAATGGTATATTTGTCAAAAGCTAGGTGGTATTTGAAAGTTAGGATTAGGGTTGGTGTCCATAGTATTTTTCTTTTTATAATGATGTTCTTGGTGTTTCAAAAATTTTCAACACTTGACAGAAGAAATGAAGTTGCAAGTGCTAAAAGTCATTTGCAGGGTTTATAATTACCAAATATATGATGGTTTATTTGCCGACTTTCCAAAACACGAGATATAATTATATTTGCCCCATAACCAATTTTCTTTTTAAACAAAAGAAAATTGTGTTGTTTCAGCTATTTTCCTATTCTATTGTTTCATTGTATGATTTCTTATCAAGCAAAGAAGAAGAAGAAAATTGTTTTGTCTCAGCTATTTTCCTATTCTATTGTTTCATTGTATGATTTCTTATCAGGCAAAGAAGATAACTCGTGATGAGTTTGTTAAAAAGTTGAGATTAATAGTTGGAGATACTTTGTTGAGGTCTACGATAACAAAGCTTCAGTGCAAGGTATCATTTTGTTTGTGTGCTTTTGTTTTCCCCTTGCTTTTGCTTTGTTCCGCTTTTCTTTTTGTTCTTTCTTTTCTCTGCAGAAATCTTTGATAATTCATTCTCTCATCTTTCATTAAGCAACTGGGACTAGGGCATCTGAGGTTGGAACTGTGATTGTTTTTATTTGAAGTTTTTCTTATGTTTCATTTGTTGAGATCATAATATTAACTATTTTGATCCCTCGCACAAGGAGTGGCTTACAGGTAGATATAGATATAATAATGGTTGGGTTCCCGCACTCTTAAAAATAGCTTTTGGAAGTAACATTTTTACAGTAAATAATTGAAGTAAATAGTAGTTAAAATATTTGAGTAAATAGCAAATTTACTTAGTAAACAATTTATTTACAAGAAATAAATAGTTTATTTATCATAGTTTTATTCTTAAACCATGGTAATTTACTTATTTTATGCTATGTTTGGTAACAAAGTTTAACTCAAACTAAAACTGTATTTTTTCATATCAATTTTTGTCTTTTTTCTGAAAAGTCAACAAAGTTTATAACTACTTTTTAAAAATTCAACTCAACTCAAACTAAAAATTTCAACTCAACTCAAACTTAAAAATTTCAACTGAACTCAAACTAAAAAATTTCAACTGAACTCAAACTCAACTCATTTACCAAACGGACCTTATTTCATAAAATTGCTATTTAGTACAAGTTCCAGATATCTCTTAGGTTTAAGATGGAATGAGTTTCATTTTATTTTATTTTTTTAGTAGCATTGGTTGTGATCATTTCCCGAACCTTAACTTTGATGATTAGAACTGAGCTGAGCTAAGAATTGGAATTACGTGTGTATGTATATTAAAATAATGGTAGGAACTCCGGTCTTTGGAGGTCACCGTTGGGTTAACAACCAATGCTAGATTTGGGTTAACAAATGTAGGGGCTCGCGCTCTGTGCATCTGTATCGTACAGGACCCTGCATGGCCGGGTCCTTTTTTGGCTTAGTGGTTGTCTGACTAGGCTTGTGATGGCAGTTGTCGTCTTGTATTTGTGGAGGTCGCAATGCTTCAACTCCGCCCTAAGACAGAGTAGTCTAAGTAGCAGTAGGATTACCTGATTCCCTTGCTTTATGTCTTTCTTTCTTACTTTCCTGCTTTCCTTGATAGGTCCAATAGGGCTGAAAGGGGGTGAAAGAAGGGCTTGTTTGCGCCGAATGGTTTGATCTTTTGAATGGGCATGCCATATTTCCTACTTAATGTGTTCCTACATCACCTTTTTTCAGCGTCATTGTAGTCATTTTATTTTCATCATTTCCTTGGGATTTTTTTCCCTCCTTAAAGTGACGTAGTTTCTGTTCACAGATTCCGTTGAAATCCAAGAGTGACGCGGAGGCATCAAAGGCAAATGTTGAAGGTTCCGGATGCCGTTAGTCGTTGGACGGGGTACTTGTAAGCTTCCTGTTTCTGCTTTCGCTTGCTAGAAATGCGTCGACATGATCTTGTGGATGTTATGATGTATCTGCTACAATTACATCGTAGGTTTTAGTTAATAAGAAACCGAGTAAAGTTTTTCCTTGCTAGTTGTGGTTTATCTATCCAAGCTTCCTAAACTAAAATATGTTCAAGTACCGGAACTTCTTTGGCCACCCTACTCAATTTTTAGGCCTGGTGATTTTTGTTGCTATTTTTCCTGTAGCACAATGCACACTTGATTCGTGTAATGGTTCTCTACACTTTTTTTTTTTTTTTTTTTTTTCCGTAGTTATATTGCTATGGATAACGTTTGATACCGGCTACGTTGCGGATCTATAGTATTTTAGAAAGTACAATACTATTAGGATATTTATTTGGAAAAATTTGTGATAGCAACTATAGGAGCTTTTACAATAAGATCTCATGTTTTGTATTTATTGGTGGGACAATTTTTGAACCATAGATTAACTTTTAAAGGTCTAGTTTATTAATATTCACTTTTAAAAATTTGCTGCGTGTAACATATAAATGCTTTAGTCATAAATCTGAACGTTAAAATTTAAATACACAGTTAAAATAACAATTCCCGTTGAAAATTTAATCAAACAGCTAAAACAATATTTCCGGTTGATAGTGACAAAGAGAGTTTGCATTGTAGAAATTTCTCTATATTTTTTACCTTTTGGTAGAGCAAGTTTTAGTTAGATTAAGTTCAAAGAGTCGGTAATACGAGTGTAAGTACTTTTTAGTCATCGGGTGCATATTTGTGGCATGGTCATTTGTAGATTTTTGTTGACTTATAATTGGGGGCAAGGTCGAAAATGACGGTTGCTTTTGTACGTGGGTTTACAATGTAGTTCCCTTGGGATATTTAATGTTTATATTCAAACCCGTTCGCCTTCTTGAAAGGTTCTTAGCCAAAACTGCGAGAGAGAAGTTTTCCTAATTTATTTTTAAATGATTTGTTTGTTGTTTTACCATACGATTTGCACCAATAGCAAGCAAATATAATTCATGTTTGGTAGAGGTGAGAGTTTGAAGGAAAGAAAAGAGTCCGAGTGAATTTTGGCTAGAAAATTGATTTGTAGCTTGTTTTGGTGGGAGGAGGAAGTGCTGGGAATAGAAATTCGGAGAGAGGGATTCATGGATCACATTAGTATTATTTTTATCCCTCCAAAATCGAAGAGATATCGAAGGATAACTTGTTCTCTTTTGTTTTTGTTTTTATTTTTGTGGGAAAATGAAAAGGAAAAATTGTTTTTATATCAATAGTTAAACTAAAATAACAATAAATAATTTGTAGTCACTGGGTCGATCCTTTATTGTCTTTTCCCTTATCATACCAAAAAAAAAAAAAAAAAAAAGCCGGGGGGGGGGGGGGGGGGGGGGGGGGGGGGGGGGGGAGAAGAAAAATCCGAACCGTCCTTTACTTCAAATCGTCACTTTTGTATGCTTTCTTTGCTTTGAGCAAACAGACTTGATCATCGAGAGTCGGTGCAAGTTTCATCATCAAATTGAAAAGTGAAAACATATCACGCAACTCTGATTGAAGAAAATTTTGATGCGCGTTTGTGAAAACGGACAATCCTCCTAGATGGTATTAGGTATGCATTTATTTTTTTTTTATTTTATTGTTTTAAAAGGTCTTTCATTTTCTTATAATAATTTGATTCTCACAAAAGTTATAATGTGATTCATAGAATGTGCTTCAGCTTCCATGGTTTATCCTAGGACTTCGATTGCCCTTGCTGAAGCTACTCCGCCGAAACAAACGATGTCTGTGACTTTGAGGTTCAATCCAGGGTGTATCGGTTTCTTATATTGGTAATGGCTCAAAAGATAGCTGGCATGGCCATGGAAAGAAACTCGAAAATGATAATAATAGTAATAATAATAATAATAATAATAACAAGGCGAAGGATAAGGCTCTAGCTACTCCAAATTTCCTGAAGATGAACGTGACAAGAAAATCTTGGACATATATAGCACACTGTTCCTTGTGAAGATTGAAACCTTGAAGCGTAAGATTAGCTCGAAATCACCAATATTATGTTTGTTCAGAAGCTTAAAGAAAAGGTAACTCTTGATTCTTGAGAAAAATTTGATAGATTTAGATGTTTTAAACAGATAAATTGAACACACAATCTGATAAAGATAAAGTCTTACAAGGCTCGCAATCGGAAAGAGTTTAAATTAATAACTTTTTAATAATACTACGTCTTCCATTTCGTCTATTTTATATCATTTGCTTTTGCTTCCTTTTCTTCCTTAATTTTCGACCTCTTCTTTTTCTTTAAATAAAAATTTTAAAAAAAACTTCCACCGTTTGTTTTTTTTTTTTTTTTTTTTTACTTAGTAGCATTATTCCGTCTTAAATATATACTAATTACAAACGAATGTCTCATTGCTTTTCTTTTTTTATTTTTATTTTCCAAAAGAAAAAAAAAAAAAAAAAGGAAAACAGAAGTCCCAACATCTCTATTTGGACTCTCAAATACTAAAACCTAAATGGCATCTAACCAAGCCAGTCAAACTTAAGGAGCAACAAAAAGAAGCGACAAATAAGTTCATGCATAAAATAAAAGGAAAAAAAAAAAAAATCTCCATTCAAAAAGAGACCTTCGGGGGAAAAATGAAAAATAACAAAAATTCCTAGGGGTTCTAGAGAAATTTGTAGGAGTTTGAATTGACTCGGTAGCGCATTGTAGCTGGAAGTGTCCGTGATTATTCCAACGCCCTTTTTGCTGGAAAAAATATTATTCCAACTTTCATACACACAATGTGGTGTCTTTTCTTTCCCTTCCTTTCTTTTCTTTATTATAAGATGATTTTTAATATTTAGATCCAATTGAAATCAAATCAAAATAAATAAGATATACAACAGATTACTTTCGATGCAGATATAACGATTGAAAAACATAATTCAATAACACTAAATTTTTTTTTTCAAGTCCTACGGTAAAAATCATTTAAAAAAAAAAAAGAAAGAAAGAAAGAAAGAAAAATTTTTGGTTGTCGTTTATTGAAGTCAATGGTGGTCCCATCGTGGAAATGTTGTCATCTGATGCGTTGGCCGTAATTAATTGTCACTCTCCTCATTGTCTCTCTCTCTCTCTCTCTCTCATGTCTCTCTCTATATATGAGTCAGTAGTCAGTAGCAGTCCCTTAGCCAACAGAGATAAAATTGGATTTCAGCATTCGTCACATCCTCGCATTTAAAGCCATGAAATTGTGAATGAATGATTCATATCAGACTTTTGTCATACAAATAAGACATATATACATATATACATCATATAACTTTGAGTCGTTGTCAGTCACACTCCCAAGAGAAACGCTTCTGATTACTTTTTTCATTCACCCCCCCCCATCTCTTTAGGAATTTCACAATGTCACGTGTGTGTGTTTTTCTCAGTTCATTCACATCCTTGTCGGTTCTGAAAAAAGAGTGATATACATACTAATATTTAACTCAAATTTCTTTAATTAGCAATAAAAATATTTGTATATGTAAAAGTTTTACGACGTATTAACCAACTGATGTGATAAAAGTGAATTTTCTCATTTAATTGGTGGTTAAAGAGATGGCACATTAAAGGCAAGTAAGGTTTTACTGAGGAAGCTTGACTAGTAGTAGCGGTACAAACTCTAGATTTTGATTGTAAGTTGTAATTAGGTGTGTGAAACCCCATAGACAATATTAATAACTACCTTTGCTCCCTCCCTTCCTCCCTTTGTACTCTGTTTTCTATTAAGTACTGTCAAACATAAGTGATTTCTTCGGTTAGTAAAATGAAATGAATATATATGTATTTACAATTTTGTAATATCTTATCATACTCGTTTAAAAGCTCTTACAAGAAAAGTCATTTTGTTTTGCCCTGTCTTAGAAGAGTTTCTAAAAGTTAGAAGCTTTCTCACTATTTTATCCAAACACTTCTAAAAGTTATTTTTCTGTTCACAAAAGTGTCAATAGTTAGCTTTTTAAAATTATACTAAACGGACCCAATTAACATTTTGTATTGTTACATCATCCCGCTTAACTTCACCATATTAAAAATTTTGCAAATTACGTAGATTTGAAACTAGACAACTAAGAAATAAAAGTGCCCTCGAACTTCTTGATCCAACAAACATGATGGGCAAGCTAAATGATCCCAAGTATCCAAGATCTTGATAATTAGTGGAAGAGTTACTCATACGGAGCCTATGATTTCTATTTATTAAAGAGAAGTTAAATTTCGAACCTAAAAACTCATACTTAAATCCCTCCCTTTCCATCCATTGAGCTGACCCTTTATATATATATATATATATATATATATTATATTTGGAGAAATGTGCTTTCAACAATAGTCACCCGTTCAATATTCATTCCTTCCCTCTTGACGCTCATTTTGAACTCTACTTTTAGCATATATATCTAAGGAGGGTGTTTAGGGGACCAAATACATCTCTAGATGATTTTTTTTTGGGAACTTTTTTTCACTGTTAAATTTAAAAAAAAAAAAAAAAAACTTTTCACTATTCATATTTTAAAATGTCTATAGTAAAATCAAACTTTAAAAGTTTATAACTTTGTTATTTTAAGTCCAATTGAGATGATTTTTGTTTAAATTACATAGAATTTCGAGAAGAACAAAAGAAGATCTATATTGTTTTTTTTTTTTTTTTTTCTGAACACATTTTTAAGTTTTTATATTTTTTTCACTCCAAATAATACATTTTCACTAAATGCACGTTTCAAAACTCAACTCATATTTAATCTCCAAAGCACCGTCTCTAAACGTCCCTCTTCCCTCTAAACGGACTCTAAGATATGTCCATATATCTTTCTAAGTATTTATTGTGTTTCCCACTTTGAAGCAAGAAAAAGAAGCCCTAGCGAGAAAAATTACTCTCCCCCGCAGTTAAGAAACACACACCCTCTCTCTGTAGTCTACACTTTGAAGGACCCCTAGAGAATGAAAAAAGGGAACTATACACAGCAAAGAGATTTTCTAGGGTACCCAAGTCCCCATTAATGGCTAGAACTTCTTGATCAAGCAGCTTTGATCACATGAACAGGCACGTAGCTAGGAAAAACTTGTTCACGCCAAAAGTACAAGGATGCGTGCGAATTCAAATAAATTTAAAAATACTGTAGATTGAAGAGGTACTTTTACGATAAGATATTTTTAAATTACTATAATCCTAGAGAGGATACCAATTGGTCCCTAATAGTCCCCAAACTTTAAAAAGGGTGCAAATAAGGGAAAAACCCTAACTGCCGTTAAAAAAATGACAGCTCTAACCCATCGTGAGTTACACATGCTTTCAGTTTGGGGCCATTTTGGTAAATAAATATGATGGATGGAAATTTAGAGGGAATCAAAAAATTTTGGGGACCAAATTAGGTATAAATTAATAATTAATATTAAAGTTAAAAGAAAAAACTTTTCCAAAAAAAAAAAAAAAAAAGAAAACTTAAAATGTTAAAAAAAAAAAGAAAAAATACAAGCTATTTTTCAAAAATAAAAATAAAAAAAATCAAAAGAAAATAGTTAAAAAAAAAAAACTTCTCTTTCTCCCTTTCCTCCCCCCTCATATCGTCTTCTCCATCGCCGAACCCGCTGCCGGCGGCTCTCTCCCCGAGCTTATACCCCCCAGGACACCTCAGATCTGGGCTCCCCCCACCCCGTGTCTTCTTCGTCGCCAATTAAGCTCCCCCTTTGGACGTGTCTTCTTCGTCATACCCCCCCTCCCTGCGGCACTCTCCCCGAGCTTATCCCCCCCGGGACACCCCAGATCTGGGCTCCCCCTCACCCCGCGTTTTCTCCATCGTCGAGCTTCCTCCCCTGCCGTGTCTTCTTCGTCGCCAAGCTTTTTTTTTTTTTTTTTTTTCTTTTTCAATAATTGGTTAGTTGACATTTCAAAAAGGAAAAAAAAAATGGTTAGTTGATGTTAGGGGTAGTTTAGTATTTTTCATGTGAAATTCAGTTCATTTGACGAAAAAGTGACAGTGTTTAGACAGTCATTAACATAAAAGGACTACTTACATTCCTTTTCAGGAATTAGGGATCAACTAATTTTGAAAAGCAAAGTTTAAGGATCAATCGATATCTTTATTAAAAGTTCAGGACATATTTAATCAAAAATAAATCTGATCGAAATCACGTAAAAAAAGAAAAAAAAAAAAAAAAACAAAGTAGGTAGAACTGATAGTTTCCGATACTGATCAGAACATCACTTTTACTTTGGCCCAAGGATAAAATGATCAACATCATCGTTTCCAAATTGGGTCAGCTGCTTTTTCTTGGCCCATCTATTATTTTGGAAGAAACTTATGGGAAGAGAAGTCGTGATACCACTGATGTTCAATGTCAAAAATTTTCCTCTAGCTGATCCGGAGGTTGCATTTTTTTAAAAACTTTTTTACTTTACAAACCATCTATATTATAACAATCCATAAAGAGGACACTCATCAAATTTTGTATTATAATAATTTTGTTGTTAATAATTCGTTTATCAATCCATTCTAAAAGTTTAAATTATGACAAAAGTTTAAATTATGACGAGTTGAGTTATCAATAATTTTGTATTCTAAAAATACATAAAAAGGAAACTCAACAAAATTTTCTTTTTATTTTTTTTTTCCCTTTTTGCTAATAAAAAGGGGGATAAATGGTGTGTCCTCACGTCCTCCTAACGTTATTTTGAAAATATAGAACCACATGAAAAACAGAAGAGAGATTTGATTCTCACTCTAAACATCTGTTCCTAGATATATATCCACATATATATATATATTTATATATTTTGACTCAATCACAAATTATTTCAAAAAACTAAACGTATATACCGAAAAAAAAAAAACCACTACCATATACAAAACAAAATTCTTTAAAAATAATCTTTTATCATTATGTCACCGAATCGACCGTCTTTTTCACTACATGAAATCTACACAAGTTTTGCAAACTTTTATAGCAGTAGAAACATAGCAAATATGGTAAATTATGCAAAATGACATACACGTTTCTGATTCATATATACAAAGATGCAACCTAATGTTTAAAAGCGTACACACACGCAAACCACCTTCTTTACAGTTTCTAAAATGTGTTGAGCACCAAAAAGGTATTTTCCCAAAAGATAAAAAAAAGGAAGAAAAAGCACCAAATTGTCGTTGGCAGACACGTTGTCGTATTGATTGGTACATTTCCTTCTAAGTAGCAGAATTGGCATTCTAGTTTGTCGGTCCATTCGGCTGCCACTCACGTGTGTTTGCCGCATCCACTTGAAAAATGATTTGCTATCTTGACCCACAAACACACATACATACCACACGTAAAATATTATAATTTAAAAATAATACAAAGTTTAGAATAATTTGAAGACGATGTATCTAATATTCACAGACTAAAATAATAAGAAGTACAATCAAGGAACTGGCATATAAATGTGAATTACAATTATATAATTTGTTAAGTTATCAAGTGCTGCATATCTTCCAAAATTAAGAGCTTCTCTAAAATACAAATGAAAATGAAAATAATTAAATACATTAAATATGTCCCCACAAAATAGTAGAGTTACAATTAGATATTCCAATATTGGACCGTAATAGAATGGGCTGGTTTAGGTGACGTGGCGTAGAGCAACAAAGGGAGTGGGGCAATTGTAAAAGGGAGGGTTTTGGAGATGCGGAGATGACAATCATCGACTGTGGTGACTAGGAACTAAATATTTCTCATTGGAGCGAGAGATGGCAAACATCGAAGGTAGTGACTAGCAGTTATATATTGCATATTTGGTGCGACGAAGTTTTGATACCATATTAAGCATATGAGAGAACACATAGGCGTCACCGTAGATGATATATCATGGACTCGTTATAGTATTAATCGCTTTGATATCATATTAACAAATGGAGAAGAAAATAAAACTTAAGGTAACCACAAATATTTAATTAATGAATTTATTTTTTTTATAATAAATATTTAATTTATTTTGACCTGGAATATGCCCTACATCTAAAGATAAATAGAAGAGAAAATATTCACTAGTAAAGAGGACTATCATGGGAGTACATATATAAATACAAGGTATAAGTACATAACTGCTGAAGTTAGACTTCGTCTCCTCATAATATTATAACTGGGTCATCACGACCACTTGATCAATGAACGACGAACAATGAACTATGACAGATTAAGTGCTCTTAATCTCGAATATTCGGGCTCGGCCCAACGAATAATTATCACTCTCTAGAAGAGTGATGAACTACGAATGGTCGTCCTCGACCATTTGGTCTAAGTTCCCTTAAGGCTTATTAATTTACTAAGTGTGAAACGGATGGGCACTTGGTTCAACAAAATGAACGATGAATGATGCCCAATCATTTGTTGGTTATCACAGATGTCGGTTCATTGTCCAGTATTCATATCCAATGAATAACAAACGGTGAGAGATAAGACACCATAATGGCTAGGTCCATAATCAATCATGGCATTGTGGCCCATGTCATAGTGCATGTTCCGGATAGTTGGGAATTGCCCATTTCCATCTTGTGGGTCTAGACTTACGATCTTCCCTCTATAAATAGAGGAAGATCTTCCTCATTGAAGGGAGACATTGAGTTTTAATGTTATTCTGCTATAATATATCCAGAATTGTAACCTTTTGTACTAAAAGTTCATATCGTGTAACGACAGACTCAGAGGACGTAGCACAATTCTGACGAACCTCTCAAAATTTCAGTGTTGCTATCGTTTACTACTTTTATCTCAATTTATTGTTTACATTTTACGATTATGATTGTTTTATGATTCTCATATGCTATGTCCAAGGATCTTAATGATTTCCATATGTTGATTTTCTTATAATCTAATCATGGTTGAAATTTGACCGAATATTCCTAGCATTTATAGTTTGGTGCCTATCGTGGGGCCGTTGACCATTTACAGAGCAACCTTGTTGGACAACCGTGAACAACAAGTGGAACCACTATAGAACAGTCCTAATACTCAGCCGGAAGCTTCAACATTTGAAGGAAACACCCAGATCACCAACCTAATGCGTTTAGTGGAAGAGCTTACCCAGAAGCACAATACCCAACAGACGCAAATAGAAAGTATCAGTGCGGAGAACTAGACTTTGAGAAGCCAGTTGTTTACAATGAACACATAGGCTGCTTATTCATAGTATTACAACCTATACACATGATACTTAGTGAAGAGCATCGAGGACTAGCAGCAAACCACGCCATACAATCCGCAAGGGATGCAAGCTATTGCTCATAGCCCTGTGGCTCTAATGCAGCCTCTGTCCATGCCAGAGAACATCCCAGCAGTGAACAATAGACAAACGTAGACACAACAAGCACTTGAATCCAGTTTCTGTCGGAACACATCCTCGACTCAATGCTCGATGCTAGAACTACCACCGTTGCTAGAGGGTCCTGTTTCTTCGGGGATGATGAACATCGAAGCAATGATGTACAGTATAATATCTGAGGAAATGAGGACATTAGAAACACAAATGGAGCAACGGTTCACCTCACAGCTCCATAAGGCGACGATTTTAGTGTTAATTCTATGATCAAAGCCTTTTCATCAGAAAGTGGCTTGATGAACAGCGGAGTACCGAAGAGTCTCTTCAATGCTCTTCTGATCACGAACGACTAATCAACCTAGGAAGAACTTCATTTTAACTATACCTGATTAGATTACGACGAAGTCCTTCTAGAGGATCGATTGTCTAAATCTATGGGGGATGTTAATTTTGTCTCACTCTCGATTGGGATGGGCAAGCAGTCATTTGAGTTTTGCCTCAAACAAAAGCACTTTTGATGATGGCTTCCTTAGTTCCTTACTTGCAATATAAAATGATGATGATTACACGTAAATATTCTTATTCCAAAATCGATGTTAGATCTATCTCTCGATGTTCTTCATTCGAGACTTACGAAAAAGACCTCATAAGGAGAAAAACACGTTTATTAGCGTACCTAATGATTTCTCGTTTACTAGCATGAAGAAAAATCGATCTTGCTAATATCTATAGGCATTCCTCATTTCTCCAGCCACTTGCCATTTTCGTCTTAGGTACATTGCGTTACAGCCGTAGTCTTTTGTGTTCTCTTACGATTAGTTGAGGGCAAGGAAATCATCTACCGTTAGCTCAATGGCTGCCTCGTCGGTAATCACTATCAGTACCATAAATGCTCGCATCCCATTCAGCATCAGCTGAGGGATCGCCAGTTGATAATGATGCATACTCTGAAATACTCTGAATATTAAGTGGGTGGGTCATAAGTCGAAACTCACATTCAAAGTATATTATGCACATGTAGATTAACCCCTTAGAGACGGTGTCCGCTCATTCGTTAGGAAAAGAAATATGAAGTTGGACTTCATTTACTGTTAAGAGCCAAGTTATCTTCAGTTAAGATGGAAGGGAGGGGTTCGCCGTTCACAAAAAGAACTCCATGCTTATTTGGTGTGGGGGCCTCCTCAATCGAGTGGTGGAAGGAATAGAAAGGGATCCAATGCCTGATACCATTGCCGTTTGACTCCTCTCTGATGCCTCATTAATGGACTTTGTGCCCCTTCTTTTTTGAGGTGCTCGTGCTCCTCCCTCGAACGTCAAATGATGGATGCCAGTTCATCATCTTCGGCGTCGTTCTCCTCCAGTTCGATGTTCATTAGAACATCGACGTCCTCCTCTAATGGTCTCTTACTTCTCGCTTTATTCATATATACTCGCAAACAGATTTACGGACGGACATTGAAAGGACTTCAGATCTAAGTCATAAACCTTTGAAATCCTACAAGTTTTGGGATGAACACGAGGAACATAAACCCAAAAACGCAAAGAAAAACCTAAAAAAAATGTCGTAAATCCCTAAACCAAATCATTCACCTAGTGAAAACACATAAAACCAGCCTCAAAAGACTCGAAATAAGCAGAAAAAGAAACTTCTCATATCAAAAGAGCATAAAACAAAGAGAAGAAGAAGAAATCTTGCCTGAAAATCTCAAGTGACTTTGAAAACTCTCGGACTTTCTCTGAGGATTCTAGTGGCTCCAATCAAAGAAATAAGGAAAGAGATGGGGGCAGGGGGGAGACGAAGAGTTATATCCCTCCGAGGGAAGATCGAATTGCTCTTATGCTTTTATTACGCCTTATCAAATGACATGAATCAC
Organism: Ficus hispida; assembly: GCA_025413025.1. Lineage (NCBI taxonomy): Eukaryota > Viridiplantae > Streptophyta > Magnoliopsida > Rosales > Moraceae > Ficus > Ficus hispida. The sequence goes on from CM046372.1 coordinate 27,742,634, forward strand.
AAGACTTTCAGATTCCTGCGTAGAGAAATCATTTCACAACTTTTCAAATTTTGAAAAAGAAACCGTCATTTTAGGTCTCCCAACCAATATTTGCCACGGGTAAAGAAGGCTCCTTTTCTCTTAGGCTCGACAATTACGATTGACTAGTGTTAGTATTCACTAGACTTACGTGATTGACACTCTTGATCATCAGCAGGCATCATTCTACGAATGATGATTATCAAATACTCTATCGAGAATCATTGGTCGATAGAGTAGAGGGCTATCTGTTGGGGATAGACTTCGTCTATTTATAATATTATAACTGAGTCATCATAACCACTGGATTAATGAACGACGAATAATGAACCACGAAAATTAAGTGTTCCTAATTTCAAACATTCAGGCTTGGCTCAATGAATGATAATCACTCGCTAGAAGAGTGACAAATGATGAATTGTCATCCTCGACTATTAGGTCTCAGTTTCTTTGAGACCCATTAATTTACCAAGTATGGATCGAGTGGGTACTTGGTTTAATGAAACGAATGATGAATGATGCCCAACCATTTATTGGTCGTAACAGATGATCAGTTTATCGTCCAATGTTCATATTCAACGAACAACGAACAGTGAGAGATCAGTCTCCGTAACTGGTAGGCCCACGATCAATCATGGCATTGTAGCCCTGTCCTAGTACATATTCCGAATTATTCAGGTAGTAGGAAATAACCCATTACCATCATGCAGGTCCAGACCTACGATCTTCCCTCTATAAATAGAGGAAGATCCTTATTATTGAGGGGGGACCTTGAGTTTTACTGTTATTCTGCTAGAATATGCTTAGAAATTGTAACTTAAAATTCATATACATATAGTATAACGATAGACTCAGAGGACGTAGCACAATTCTGATAAACCTCTCTAAATTTCAATGTTGCCATCTTTTACTACTTTTATCTCAATTTATTGTGTACATTTTTCGATTATGATTGTTTTATGATTCTTATATGTGATGTCTAAAGACCCTAATAATTTTCATATGTTGAATTTCTTATGATATAATCCTTATTGAAATTTGACTGTAGATTCTTAACATCTACAATAACCACGTAAATTACGAAGTGCTAAATCTTCTAAAATCAAGAGATTTTCTAAATTGAAAATAAACAAAATTAAATACAAAAGTCAACTTTCTCTAATACCACATCTTACTACTAACTGCCCATGGAAAATTTTACCCTTCAAATTGAAAATTTGAAAATTTTGCGTTAGAGCACAATTGCAAATCATCATATTCTAATCATAATCCGTTAAGTTATAGTCCTTGTAATATATATATATATATATATATATATATATATGAGATAACGATTATAATATGGTTTAACGATATTTTAGAATTATATCTACATGTTATTCTTTTTTCTATCTTAAATATTTGGTTTTTTAAATCAATTTTCTCCTCCTTCAATAATTTGGTGTCTCTTGCTTCTTGCTCTAAATAAGAATTTTCTCTTTGGAAAACAACTTTTGCATGGGGATATTTGGGAAAAGTACTAGTGACCTATACATGCGCGTACTCATTATATATATATATATATATATATATATATATATAACATAAATATTTTCAAAATGGCTATGTGGCTGATTTTATTATTTCAATAACTTATCGATAACAGTAACTATAAGATATTTCTTCTATTAAAAAAACGTTGAACATTGTGAGATAAAGCAAATGAATTTATCATCTATCCACTTCAACGACAATTACTGTACTTTGCCAGCGGATATATATATATATATATATATATATATAAATGTATATGCTTATTTTCTCAATTCCGCCAAGGGACATCAAGGCATTTACTAAAGGATAAAGTAGGGATGGAGACTGATCATAAAACTAGCTAGAAAAGCAATTTGAATAAATATAATATGGGATATATTCTTAGAATCATCTTAGATATTCATTCTCAACTTTTATCCTAAACAATTTTGTCTAAGATATGCGTACCAATTAAGACCATATATGTGATTTTGTTCGTATCAGAAAGTATATCCCTTATTACGCATTCAACGATATATGCATACATGAGAACCACAAAATTAAAATAATATTATACCGAAATTCATCGGCGGGGTCTCTTTACTGCTAAATCTTATATAAATATATATATATATATATATATAATAATACTAGCACATTGTAATTAAATTGACACCCACTAATAACTCTGTCTCACACTAATTCTCACTTATACTAGTAATTAATAAAAAGAAAAAAAAAAAGGAAAGAAAGATTACAATTATGTCAACAACTAAAAACATAAACCAGCCATCTACTTAGGCCAACTGATGAGAGCAAAAACACATAGAAATTAGTTATAAAAAACAAAAAAAGAAATTGATGCATAAGAAACAGTCAAAACCTTGTCTTTGGAAATCAGAATCCAAATAAACTTTATTAAAAATCTTACTTATAAATCCAGTGGGAAAAACCAAGTAAGGAAAAAAAAAAAAAAGAAATTAGAACTCCACGTTTAAACCATTGATCTTATCCAAATCAAGTAGGGAAATGAAAAAAATGGTAAAGCACCCATTTCCCTCGTAATCAAGGGAGAAATAGAATATGGAGAATCAAGCAAAATTTTACACGATATTAATCGTATTTTTAGAATCAATTTAGAATAGATGCCATTGTTTAATTTTTTTAATATGTGAAAATTTTTCAAGAAGAAAATAAAAATGTCTCACAGTCTTGAAAAATAAAAGGCCTAAAAAGAGAAATGCAGCAGCAAAAAAAAAAAAAAAAAAAAAAAAAGACAGGAAAAAAAACACCTACAAAAAAAAAAAAAAATCAGTTTAAAACCCTTTTCACGCAACCACTAAGTTGATAATTAGGTGACCTTTTCTTCTGAGCTATCTGTTCAAAATTTTTTTTTCCCCTCAAAATGTCCAATTATGCTAATTTGTCGCAAGATCCTGAAGCAATAATTTTTATTTCTTTATAGTAATTTATGATCCATATTAAATAGGGTTGAATCCTATGAAATGATTCCTTAATTAGTTCTTCATCAAAAAAAATTTCTTAAGTTGTACAAATAGAGTGATTTTGTAAATAATGTCAATTCAAATTGTAAAGTTAAAATTAATGATCACGACGATACAAGCATTTAGTCATAAAATTTCTTGTTATAGATTACATGACCAAAAAAATTACACTTCTCTCTCATACACCAAAATCCCAAAGATCCTACTTCAAGGTTACGCCTAAAACTACCACATCTTTCGGCCCCCCTTTCCTTTGGAGTATATTTAGAACTCCCTAACCGAACTCTAACGATTGATGTGTATGCCTCCAAAATCATAGCGCCTAATATCGACAACACCACAAGTGTTTTCAAGAAGTGGACATTACATAGTGGGCATGAAACTCAATTATACATGATGAAAGAAAAAAGAAAAAAGAAAAAAAAAAAAATTCAAATGCCATTCACATTTCCACATATATACCAAAATTCCCTTTATGCTTACCACATAAAAGATATTGGACACCAGTTGTTGTTGTGTGTTTTTTTTATTTATTATTTCTTTTCTTTTCTTTCCTTCCCTTTAGTATTATTTGAAGTTGCATGAATTTATGATGTTGTGACTTGTGATAGTACTAGCGGGTTACACTAAAGCGAGAAAAGGGCATTTGTATTGAAGTGGGGAAACAAGGGAAGCACCTTGAAATTGAATGCCGGGAAGAAAGTTCAGGACGACATATTTATATAATTTTTTATTCTGACAGCCATATAGGTCCGATAAATATAATATTCTGATAAATAATATGTATAATATTGACATCAAGTATGTGTTATAAAATTGTAAATTGATACTTGCAATTTGTAATAAAAATTTTAAAAAATAATATGTTTCATGTGAAATTTTATGATATTACATGGATATCAATTAGTAATTATAAAAGTAAAAAAAAAAAATGAACCGTACGACCTCAAAGATTAAGGGGGCATTTGAAACATACACTTTAGTTGAAGTTTTGAATATGTTTTGATTGAAAATGAGTGAATGTTTGGAATTGCGTTTAGTTAAAAATAAACTGTGATAGTTAAAATGTATAAAAACTTGAAATGTGTTAAGAAATAAATAGCAATATAAATCTTATTTTATTTCTCTCATCATATTATTTAATATCTTAAAAAAAATCTTATTTCGATATAAAATAAAAAAATTATAGACTTTTAAAATTTTATTATTATTTTTTTAAATAAAAAAGAGAAATTTAGAGATGCACGATTGATAAAATTGATTTACTTTTAAATTAAAAGAGATAAAACTTTGAACTCCAATTGAACTATACGCTCCAAGCGCCCGTAATATATGTAAAAGTTACTGCCTCCTATTGTAATATATATATATATATAGGCATGGTTGGTATCAGAAATTCAGTGGTATGTATACAGATGGCCCCACTCAATAGACCAGTCTTGCCCATAAGATGTTGTGAAAGCACCAAAAAGCTGATTTCAGAATTCTGAATTCTGAACACAACAGTCTGATCAGTCATATATATATATATATATCTATATGTATATATATATTTATCAGAATTCTGATCCTTTCTCTATATTGCTCAGCGAGGCGTCAATCATAAAGCAATAGATTGCTCTATGATTTCGTCTTCTCTTGCCTCGGCTCTTGTGCCCGTATTCAAGTGTCTGTCCTCTTTTGCTTTTTTAACTCTTAACATCTTTTGACCCCTCTCTCTCTCTCTCTCTCTCTCTCTGTGTATATATATATATATGTATGTGTGTGTATCTATCTGCATGACATTTTTCCAAGCAAAAACGTGTGCCACCGGATCATGTCATGATAGAATATCCTATTGATAATGAATGATACATGCCATATATAGCCATATATATGGAAATTTTTTGTTACACAAATTGGCTTTGTTTGGGCATATATATCATATATATATATATATATATATATGGATTACGAACGCAAATGCTAATTGTTGGTCCCTCAGATTTATACAGAGACATAGTACAATTTTATTTTATTTTTTTACAGCAATTTATGTCTGATTAAAAACTTGATTAAAATATCGTAGATAATTATCAATATTATGCTAAAAAGTAAGTTTTTTTTTTTTTTTTTTTCAGGATTCAATTTATTTCCCTTAGTTATTACTCCATTTTCCCTTAACCTAATTTAGAATAATTAATCTTGAAGATTATTACTCCAACATTTACTGAAAAACTCCCACCAACCAACGAATTTTCTTTTTCTTTGAAAGTGTTTTTAAGCCTTTTTTCTGAACAAGAACTTGTCCTGAAAAAATTAGAAAAAAAAAACCCCCTTTGTTCGAAATTTTTCTGTTTAACTTTTTTCTCAATAAAGAGTCTTTTTCCTTTTTTATTTCATAGCTACATGCATTAATGCCTGTTATTTTACCCTCTCTTTAAAGTCAACTGATTTATTTTTCCCTTTAAAAAATACTGGTTTATTTTTATTTTTTTAGGAAAAAAAAAATTAAAGTGAACTTATTTTACTCAATTATAACAAACTAAGATAATGAGGCAAATCGTATTAAACTATTAATAAAAGGTACATGATTTTTGTTGTATAGGTGTGTGTGTGTGTGTATAAAACGAAAAGAAAATCCACCGAGTTAAGGAAAAAGAATACAATATTAGAATAATAATACCCTTTAGCTCCCGCGAGAATCACGCCTTGTGTTGCGCTCTATTGTAGGCTTAATGCTTTCCCTGGGTTTTGTTTTTGTCAGTTTCCTCAATTTCTGTTTCTGTCTTCTTATTTGTCATCTACGGATTATACATATAAATATAATAAATAAGGTTAATTTTCTAATTTCATGTTATAGTGTTGATTATTTTTAAAAATTTCCTTCTGTTTTTAGAAACGACAAAGTATTTAAACATTTGTTCCAATTTCATTTCTCCTCCAACTTTTGGATAAAAAAACAAGAAAAAAAGATGAAGATACCCTTGTTAATGTACATATTTATTTCTAAATACTATCTTTTTCTATACAAAAATTCCGAAAGATAATTTAAACATTTGAAAAATAATTAAAATTCAAGATCCTTTCTTGGAACTTTATGTTTTGTGTTAGGATTTTTTTAATGGTTTTAAAAGGTTAAAAAATATTTTTCATAAACTAACTAGCTACGGGTATTTTTGTTGTTTTATCTCTTTTTTTTTTTTTTATTGCATAGTATGCGTGTGATGAATTTGTAATAAGTTTTTCAAATAGGAAGGATACCTTTGTATTTCTAAAAACAAAAGGATAAATTGCGAATAATTAAAACTACAAGGTATAATAATTACGTAATTTACACATATGTATGTACACACATGCACACTTATGTTTAAATAACCAAATATATTAATTTTGTTGGCAGCTTTAACAAATTTTTTTTTTTGGTTTTGTAATTAACAAATTTTAGCTGTAACTGCAATCATTTGCATATATTCTACTACTATACACAAATAGATGATCGTTGTATTTTGAGGTTTAATTTAGTTATTTAATATTCTTAAGATCACTTGAGGACATACCTTAATGTTTTTTTTTTTTTCCGTCATTGATAAATGTACTTGTTAATCTTAAACTTGATGACGTCACCTTGTTTAATTAGTTAATTTTCAGAGTTAAAGTTGGAATTGAGTTGCTTAACTAGGACGTAGGAGACGAAGAGGAGAGTGGAGTCAAAGGTGGGGCATTTTCAAAAATTCATTCCTAAAATGGATAATTTTGTTTTATTCCTAAAAATTCGACCATTCTTTTCTTAAGTTGACATTCTCTAAAATCGGCTATTTATTACTTCCTTCACCTAAAGAACAACATTAACTTTTATTTTTTCACAACATATTCTGACATTCTTTGGGCTAATTATAAGGATCGATACTTACAAAAAGGGAGTCTTTGCAATAGTTCGTAAATCCATGTTTTAAGTGAATTCATGTTGTTGTGAATGTCGATCGTGGCACAAAAATGCCGCCATGAGGTTTTTTTTCTTTTTTTTTTTTTTTTTAATTTTTAAGAATAAAGACCTCGTTGAACAAATTATAGCGGTGATCATAAATCCCCAAAAGAAAAAAATACAACTTGGAGTAACAAGTCTGCTCCAAAACTCCAACAAAGACAAACCCACGATGTCTCATTCTTGGACTTACTCCAAATCCTTAAATGCACAACGATAACATGTTGAAAGCTACAGAAATTAATCCAAAGAAATTTCTGGGGGGTTTTTTTTTTTTTTTTTTTTTGTCATGATTAAAGCTCTGAAAACATGATTCTATATCAGATGTCGCGCGCTTAAATAATGAAATCCTCACAATGAGAATGTGTCTAAATACATTCCACTACATCTAGGATGAGATCTTGCTTGAAAAATGGAATCCAAAAGCATATAATTGTATATTTGAATTCTTCTTGATTTTCCTACTTTCTGTTTCAGACATATAGACGAATTTTTTTTTTTTTTCCCGTTTTTTGTGGCCACACCTGTATTTAAAATTTGAACTGCATCAAAAACATGACCTGTTAGTTAAAACCTTAATTACTAGATTTGGGTGCAAGTCTTATTTGAAAAATCAATTTGAAAACATAACAGATAATCACAAAAGCAATTAGAATTAACCTAAAAACAATCTAAACATAAATTAAACACAATCTTAATTCAACAAAATCTGAATTTTAAAGCATTGAGAGAAAAATACCAAAATTCTAATTTCTGTTTGAATAAAAACTGATTGATTCGAATTTTTGCAAGATTTAAATTCAACCTAAAAACTCTTGCAGCTAGTTCAAACTCAAAAAGAGACTTGGCCAACACAAGATATATGTTATACTCTCTCCTTTTTTTTTTCTTAATTATGTAGAGGAATTATAGGCCATAAATATGGTGATAAATAATTTCGTACTTGCATGTTATAACAATGTTTGAAATGTTTCGTTGGCTATATATTGTACATGTAAATATGCACAAGGGTATGTCCTTTGTGAACATGGTTGGTTACTTGAAAAGCAAGCATTCAAAAGAGGCTAGACCTTTGTCTGTAAAGCTACAGAAAGATGTATATTTATGACTTCAACGAAATGTATGTGTATAGGCCCACTTCTATTGGATTCTCGTTTCATTTACACCCTTCTAACTTGTGGGTGTCTCACTTTTTCACTACTAAGCAGTTTAACTGTACTATGGTCTTTCTTTTTTCTTTTTTTCTTTTTTTTTCCCCTCAAATTCCTTAGGCATCCAAATATCTAAGGGGTTGCATAAAAACAGAAGGCCCGCCCCGCCCCGCCCCACTCCACTGAACTTCTTCTTGGATGGGTTTCAACCCGCCCCACCTTCGCTGTTGGGGGCAGGTTCGGGTGTGGGAAAAAAGAAAAGAAAAGAAAAGAAAAACCTAATAGGTTTAAAAAAATGATGAAAATAAATTGTTAAACGAAGTAACTAATTATATATATATATATATATATATATTAAGAAATCTTGTAATTAAGCACTTGATAGTCTAATAAGGGGAAATTAAAGTTGCATGGAAACAACACACTATATAATAATTACTATCTTTTTTCTTTTCTCTAAATTAGTTGAGAGATAATCGATAAAACTCTCAACATTTTGGAACAAGTAAACGTATTAGAAGGAATGTAAAGAGAAAAATGAATTTTAGTGGGGGCATAGACATGAAAAATAAATAAATAAATAAATATTTCTTGCGACAGCTTCGCCACAAGACCTAATGTAGGACATTTCTTGTAACCACTCGATAACAAGAAAGTGACTTATCAAGGTTTTCTAAAAATTTTTGTTTGCTTAATAACTAAAGTTCCAACAATATTTGTCCAAGGCTACAAAGTTAGGTGGTATAGTCAAATCACATCTTGTTCATAGTTCGTGAGATTTTATTGCACTTTAACCTAATCTAAACCTTTTTTTTTTTTTAAATCCGGGTGAGAGATTTGAACTTTATACCTTTGGTAAAGTCAAGTGTAGTATTACCACTAAGCCATACTTATAACCATGACCTAAGCTAAACTCTGATTGATATTTAATTCATAATCTAAAATTATGCTCTAATAATTCTTAGCTTTTGTGGTTGCAGTCATAATTTAATAGTAATTTTATCCAACTATTCATTATAAGATGTAAAATATATGAATCTTACCTTCTCAGGTTAAGTAAAAAAGACTCTTAAATTTTTCCATAATTATAATGACAGTCATAGACCAAAACTAATTGTCTTAGAAACTCCTAACTAACATTACAAAAATGCCTAGTGTTACTCTTTTCTAATCCTGAGTCCTCGTGATCTTTTCTTAACTCATTCTAATTATTTTTCTCAAATGGACGTCTCCACATGTAGCACATTGATTAATTAGTGTACTAGTAATTTTACGTTCTACTGATGTAAACTTGCTGCTAATTATTATGTTAATGTTCATTTTATTTGAAAACGACCTCGGACTTTATTATCAATCTCACTTTTATCCCTAAAGTTTTAAAATGTCTAAATTAAGTTAAAAACTTATTAATCAACGAGTGTCAATTTTAATTGTTTAGTCAGTTGAGTAATACCAAAAAAAAAAAAAAAAAAAGGACAGAAAATAGAATGTACAAGCATTATTTGATCATCATGACACATGTATTGCATGCTATTTTCCATATGCTTTTCAACACTCAAATGGAAGATAGAAACGTTAAAATTAAGGCACATCAATAGATCTTGTAAGTTTGAAACATTTCAAGCTCTTATTTTTGCAACTTTAGCTGCCGCTTATATAGGTGAATCCATGGAAGGTCATCATTGACTAGTTTTCGACATAGTCTTTTTTGAGCTTAGCCTAAAGACTATATTTTAGCTTAAGCTGACGCAATGTATATGTCTCTCAAGGTAATCCACTTAGGAAGATAAATATATATACAAATGAAGTATATATAAATACGATCTCGAGTGAGTAATAGTAAAAAAAATATTACGATTTTAAAAGACAAAGATCATAACATAATTGGTGGGTTAAAATTTGGGTGTTAGTTTTTAGATTCATAAATATATATATATATATATATATATATAATCCACTATCTTCGCATACTAAGGAAAGAAGTATCACTACAATTTTTTAAAATTAATTTTAAAGTGGTATGAAGTGGAAAATGCTACGATTATAGGTCAAACTAAAATCATGATAAAACTTAAATCTTTAGCCTATCAACTATTTCCAACCATTTTCCTTACCAAACAATCAAACAAGCACATATTTCCTAACGCACCTACTAATCCTCTCATCCCGTTCTCTCTTTTCATATTTCCCTCTTACGAAAAGGCGAAACAAAAAAAATTTACCCAATTACAAAAAAAGGTAGTCCTTTCCAGCCAAATTTTTTGTTTCAAAGAATAGAAAATTAAAATTAAACCCCAACAAGGGGTTTAATTAAAATGCAAGTACAATATGTGACTTTAAATAATATATATAAAAAAATCAACAGCCAAATGCATACATGGAAGACAAATCAAAGTATGAAAAAAAAAAAAAAAAAAAAAAAGAGAGGAAAAACCTGTTTCAAAAAAATTGCTTGCCACAAGTGAAAGTCTCAAGATATCACTGAGTCCAATTTCGCCATACACCCTTTTGGGCCGGGCCCACCAAGCCCAAATTCGTACAACTTCTTCTTTTTCATTTATTATTTATTATTTATTATTTTTGCTTTCATGCAAAAAGAAACCCATCTCGAGCTACTCAAAAGACACTGCAAACAATCTTAAATGCAAAAGAGGAGAGAGAGAGAGAGCGAGACAAAGAGAGAAGAGAGAGAAGGACATATATGTAAAGAAAAAGAGGATTTGGGTTGAAAACAAGGGCGCGTCAAAAATAGCGTCGTGACCCTCGCCTTGTACAGCTCTATCTATTCTAATCTCACACGTCGCTTTCTCTCCCCAAACAAGGGGCGCAGATAGATCTGACGGCTGACAGGCCATCACTGCTAAAGCGCCCACATCGATGGTACGAGATCGGTACACGTGTAAAGATCGTGGACCGAGAATGAATGATAGTGTAATGATGAATAAATAATTTGACATTCTGTAGTTTTTGTTGTGTCAGGTTTTTCTGCACCATTTACTGATCACCCTCTCTCTCTCCTCTCTATCTCTCTGCCTAAATATGCTGATTTACGCTGCATCCCACCAGCCAACTGTTGTACGACCTCTCTCTCTCTCTCTCTCGCTTTCTCTCTCCTTGATAATGCATATATATATATATATGTATATGTAATTTTCACCACTGCAATACACCATTCTTTGCTTTTGTACCACCAAACCCTTTAATTTGTCCCCATCTTTGAAAATTCAAATCCGCTTTTAAAAATAATGGAATTATTTTATTTATTTGATTAAACCCTCCAACCACAAAAAAGGAGAAGGAAAAAAAGTGACAGTCTAACCAAAATTGGTCCCTTTTTTTTTTTCCGAATTTAAATATAACCACATTTGTCTAAAAAGGGACCTAAATATGCTTTTCTTCTCTTTTTTTTTTCTTTTTAATCAATTTTCTTTTTCTTTCAGAAAAATAATATTTTATTTGTATTCGTGTGCAGAGAGAATTAGAGGAAGCACATATATAATTATATGTTGGTGTGCATGGTATACATAGTACTGATCATCAGAATGAGACTCAGATTGTGGGGGACGACGTCAAGAGAAGGGCAATTTTTTTTTTTTTTTTGCTTTTCAAAAAAGTGAATAAAAATAAAGTGTCTGAAAAAATTTGAACCAAAGTCAAAAGGAACAAGTAGTACTTTTTTTACTTTCTTTTCTTTTATTAATTTAATATTCACTTGTGGACCATATAATGTGATTGTAATCTTTTCATTAAGCAAAGAAACATGATATAATAATACAGGTTAATCAATAATTATAATCCAAAGCTTAAAGATATTTATTATGTTGTGGGCCTTCAATTATTAATCTCTTGGTTTGACACATTCAACAAGAGTAGTTTGACTATTAGAAGTTTTTGACTGTTCCTAGACAACTCTAGTATTATGGTAAAAATTAGAACAATGCTCGGGGATGCAAACTTTACCAGAATGTATTAATAGTGTTTAACATCAAATATTAATAGATAATAGATGCCCCAAAGTAAACTTTTTTTTTTTTTTTTTTTTTTTTTTTTTTTTTTTTTTTTTTTACAGAGGACACCGACCATTAGACAATTACGTCCATCACCGCGCTATGAGATCCCGATTTCTATTATTTCTGGTATTGAATTTCTAAAGTTTATGGTAGTCAATACAGGTGGTGTTATTCTCGAGCATTTTTCTAATAAAAAGTTCAGATTAGTAAGCTTAAAAAGAGTATCACAATGGTAATTTGACTAACTTTGGGCTTAAACACTAGAATGGAATTTAACCTTCCAAAAGAATTATGTAAATGAAATATTTTTCTTGTGCGTTTGCAATAAAAAAAGTTCACACACACACGAACACAGAAAAGGTAAAAAAGAGAAATCATGGACTGCAAAAATATTGTACTAGAGATAAAATTGTCATATCTTTAATATTAAATACTGAATAGCAATAGTATGAGACGTGTAACTTGTTACATTTTATAGCCCACCTAGGTCCACAGCACCTCAAAAAGATTGGAAAAAAGAAAAGTAAAAGAAAATGTGTTAACTTTCTTGAATATTCAAAGTTACAAAAACAAGCCAATAACTCAGGTCAAGTAGCTAGGTAAGAGTAGCCACAAATGCCTAGACAGCTAGTACACTTTGTGTGTGTGTATTTTATATTAATGAAAAGCTCCTATCTCTTTTGAAAAATCTAGAGTGAAGTGAAAAAATTTGACTTGAATAATTAATAGATCCCCCAACTAAATTATTACAAAAACATGTTTTGGTTGGCTCATTTTCTGGGGTGATGGTTGACTGATCGGGTTAGACGGCAGTTTGCACTTTGATGCAATGAAATTTTACGTTTTGGTAAATTTTTTTATTTCCTTTTTCTTGTCTTTTGAAGACCAGATTTTATTATTATTATTTTTTATTACCAATTCAGGGTATCAATTTCCATTGAAAAAGAATTCCTTGCCAACGAGCTAAAAGGGCTAAATTAGTGATACTTGTTGTCTATTAAATTCAGTTGACAAGGACGACTGAAAGCAATAAATTTTTGACACAAAAGAATCTGACTGACTATTGCACATTTTATATCAAAACTGTGCTTCCGGCTTACAAGGGGATTCTTCCTGCATTTACTTCTTTTCATACATCAAAATGGCATTTGTTTTTTGAAAATTCTACTATACACATATTATTATTTTATAAACAAAAAATAAAGTAAAAAAATTTACATTTTTCTTTTACCCTTTTCGTTATACATAACGCCAGTGCTTATCTTCTATCTGCTCACATATAAATCTCCTGAGTTTTGATAATGGAGAGATTGATGCTCACATTTTGTGACATAATATGTCGGGAGATTTCACTTACTCATCTTTAATTGGCTGAAATAAATTATACTTTAAAGTAAACTAAATATATTTTTTTTCTTCTCTCTCTAACTTCAAAAGTGGTGGGTTTCTCCTTTTACACTCACAAAAGAGAGAGAGAGAGAGAATTGTTCAATACGGTCTGAAAAAATTTACTACCAATAGGGTTCTGATATGATTTTGTATCGTAGTCTTTTTTTGTTAGGTTTTGATATGATTTTGACCCTGTTCAATGCTAAAAAATATGCATTATTGTTGTAGATATCCTACCATAAAAAAAAAAAAAATCCTTAAATAAGGAGTAAAAAGTCAAAGAAATTCTACAGTAGAAGCACACGAAATTTTGAATCAAATAATTTATATTGCATAAAATTTTTATTGTAAATATTTTCTGATTTAAATTATATGGTTGAGATTTCCATGCTGGAAAAAAAAATGTTGTTTTTCTTCATTTAGTACTATGACGTGACAATGTCATGGTTAAGCCGATGAGCCAGCCACATGGCTTGCAAAACACCAGCTAGCAGCTAATAAGAAGCCGAGGCTCTAGAAACTTCATTAACTCTTTTTTTAATTTATTTTTCGATAAGTACTTCATCAACTAATTACTGAAACAATCTATTCACATCTCAATTATAACACTTAAAAAAAAAAAACAAAGAAAAGAAAAAGAAAAAGAAAAAAAAGAAAAACTAAAAAAATAATAAAAAGAAAGTAATAAAGGAAGTAATCATGACAGCAATAATTGCCAAAAAGCTACCATGCATGCAGAGAGAGACCAAAGTCCTGTTTGATAAAAACGTGGCATAAATCAAAGGTCATCTTGTTTGAAATACCAAAAAAACCCTCCCCCCATTTGTTCTATCCTTTCGGTCCTTAACCCGCGTTTGTTTCATTCTCTTCTGTCCATCCGATTGACTCCTAACAATTATTTCTTGAATAATTCCTTTATTTTTTTATTTTTATGTTACCAAGGTGGTGCCAGAAGTAATGCTATTCTTACGGGTGGCTGTAGGACATGGTGGCCACAGTCATCTTAGATTGGTCTAGCTAGCAGCTATATATATATGTGTGTGTGTGTGTATGTATATCTTTGTGATTGGGATATGAGTCTGTGGGTTATTAATTGTGCCCTTATTGTCTTTGAAATATTGGTGGTACAGGACTGACAAATCTCCCCCAAAGATCACAAATTCGATCTCTATATCTTACAGGCTTGTACTTTGGAATAGGTGATCTTGAAGTAAATGGTTTGTTGGTCCTCACTTCTTCATATATGTGTGTATATTTATTTATATACTTATATATATATATATATATATATTCCAAACAAATTTGAATTAGGCATGCCATCTAAACTCGTATTTGTAAGAAAAGATTTGGACTAAAAACTGTTTGAATTGAAAAATTGGTTTAAACCTCCACTCTCAATTTGACAATTTTTAGCCTTCCGCAACAAGAAAAATTAAGACTCCGTTTGGTGAAACATCTTCAATTCAAAATTTTCATATCAGTTTTTATCTTTTTCTGAAAAGTTAATAAAAATTATAACTAGTTTTTAAAAAGTCAACAAACTCAAACTTAAAAATTTCAACTCAAACTGTTTCATTAAACGGAGCCTAACTAAAAAAAATTTAAATCGCACGAGTTTCAATATGCGAATCAAATGGAGGAAAAAAAAAAGAACTTATTTAGGATACAATCTTTCAACAAAAAAAAAATTACAAATAATAGTGAGGACATCAACTTTATTAATATTATGATTCTTAATAACTACTGACTCTACGTATGAGTTGTCATTTTTTTTATTAATAGATCTATTTAAAAGATTGTTATGTTAATTATTGATAATAAAATATTACAGTTAGAAATCCAAATACTATTCATATGTTGCCGATATGTATTCTGATGTTTAACCATATAAAATTTTTATTAAGTGAATAATCATAGGATGGAGTTAGCATAGAAAAATATTAACCATTGACTAACTACTCGATTACCTCATTTTCGTATGGTAAAATCATGTATCTTGAGTGAGAATTAAATTAATTACTGTTCTTAATTCTCTATTAAAAAAGTTAGAGATATAAATCATTTAAGCAAATCATTTGGTAAGCAAATTATGCATTTTTTTTTCCTCTCCCGACACGGAATATAGGCTTTGTTCACACATTCCACCTATAATTGCTCAAGCCCAGGATGAATATATTTGTCAAACAGAGAATCACTTTATCAATCTTTATATATATATATATATATATATATATATATATTTATTTAATTATTCATTTTTGTTTCTCAGAGTGACCCACCCTACATGGTTTTTGATCAGTTCAGTAGCCGTCATTTCAATGGAGAATAATTAAGAGGATGAGAAAGGTATTTCATTATTGTACAATTCAAGCATATATTATATATATGGACCATATTTTCCATTATGGAGGTGAGGACATTTCTTTAATTACTTGTCGTTTTGTTCTTGCACTCGGTGTAGTACATATATGATATATATACATAGGCGAGTTTTTAAAGGTCATGCTTTTTAATTTTGAAAGATTTATGAGTAGTTACTATCTAAATTATTAAGATAAATGCATATTTTAAAGTTGTAATCGTCCGATTCATGTAATGTGGCTAATATAATTATACCATCAAATATATAAATATTAAAGTAATTTTATATATACATATATGCGTATATACACATGCTATGAAGTTATGAACAAGGATAGACAATAAGAAAATCACAAAATAAGAACACACAGATTCACATGTAGACGGGAAAAAACCACGGACAGAGGAGAAGCAAATCTAATAAATCAAAAATCAGTATAAAAGAGATCAGCTATTGCAAAAGAACATAATAATAAAACCCTATAATTACATCATATATATGCAAACCATAAAACATAAAACGGTTCGGTCCGATCCTTCAGCTACCACTACAAAGCCCCCCTAAAATTCTCATAATTAAAAGCTCCATCATATATATCGCACCGCGAGCTTTCAGGTAGGGTCAAATAGAATTCGGGTCACCAAACTCTAACTATACACATGTATACGAAACTCCTACATCTAGTGGCCATGCAGGTTTAACAGCCGTAGAATTTCACAAAATCACATAAAGAAGATCTACCTTTCTACAAGGTCCTTTTTTTCTAATTCTTTTCCCCCCTCTTTTGAGGAAAAAAAAATCATTTTGGGAACAAAAAATGGCTGAAAAACTAACATTTGTTGTCATGATGGTGAGATCTTCCATATAGATTCAAGTTCAGCCAATTATGTAATTGAAAACTAAAATAATTATAAAAATTTAAGTTGAATATATTCGGAGTAATAACTGAAACCTCTTGTGTTTTTATCAAAATATTACGTTTTACTTTATGTATTTCAAAAACGCTAAAAGATGAAGGGTGAAATGCATCAGTTCGATAAAAGATATATATATATAGGACGGTATTAATAAAATGTATTGAATTGTTTGATCATAATGCTGAGGAATGTGTTTGATGTGATTGATGATTAAATAGTGTATAGATATATCAATATCATGATTGTAAGGCGTCATTAGGGAGACCAGAGAGATCAATTATTTTTCACGAAATGAGCATCGTTTTTGGCCTATAGGATGTGCCAATTAGGGACTGGCATTTTGTACTCAGAGAATGAAACAGCTCGCTAGAGAACAAAATTTTCGAAGGAATCTCATTGTTTGTTCTATTGGATTTTGATCCCCTCAAGGGCCACTTTTTCAATGTCATACTACACCTCTTTTATACACACACACACACATCACTGAAATTTCAATATTTGTTGGCTCATCAAAGGAGCAAGGTGGGGTTCTTCACATTGTTAATGTTGGTTTTGATTCGACATTTCCAGTTTCATTGTTCTTCTTAATAGTAGTCTACCGACATTTGGATGTACATATACATTATTCATACTTATTTACACGCACGCGAATAATATAAACATATACATGTATTTATATATGTATGTATTTCCATTGATGCTAGTTGTTGTCTCTCACCATTATATATGTACGTGTATGTGTCTATGTCTATTTGGATATTGGTAGATATTGTGACTTATGCCAGACATTAAAGAGGTGGATTGTAGCCTCACCATTTCAGAGTACAAATCTTGTTAATTTGTAGCCATCAAGTTACAGTTTATATAAACAGAAAAATTAAATGCTTCTATTGATTTTATATATTAGCTTTTAGGACTTATTTGATGAAATGGTTTAACTCAAACTAAATTATACTTTTTTATTTCAGTTTATGTCTTTTTCTAAAAAGTCAACAAAAATTATAACCAGTTTTTAAAAAGTCAACTAACTCAAACTTAAAAATTTCAACTCAAACCGTTTCACCAAACGGACCCTTAGTTTGGATATTTATATTGTAGCTTCTAAAGATGAGAAATTAAGTAATATGACCAGACATGTCACCTTTTTAATAAGAAAAAAAATTATTGAACTTTGCTTTTGTTAGGAAAATGATCAGAGATCATTAAATTAGTTGATGCATTAGTCAATCAGATCCGATCACTTAATGACTGACTGGTAAGTTATGATATCGTTAAATACTGATTCAATCAATCCTCAATTACTGTTTGACTGTAGAAAAAATTATCATCAATCAAACTTAACAAAATTTAGAACATTAAATAAAACAGTGGTAAAAAAAAAAAATATCATTTTCCTACTTATCCCTTTAAATATTTACTCGGCTATTCTCCAAAACTAAGTTATGATTTACTAAATAATTGAATGTCCTGGTCTTAGGCTTACGGTAGTCATATTAACAAGTAGACAAATGCAACTTAACCAAGCTATAAAAGGATATCAAAAACATTTATATGGTTTGAGTTGACAGACACCGATTTTTTTTTTTTTTTTTGTTTTTGTTTTTTGATTTTGAGCCACGCATTGACTGGTCTAATCTTTGTGCTATTTAAGAAGGGTAGTTGTGTTTTTAAGGCTGGTAAGGAAAGGAAAAAGTTTTGTGAGACTATTTGAGTTATAAGATAATCATTTATTCATTTTCTTTTTCTTTGATGAGTTGACACCCACTAATAACCTCATCTTATAGGCTAAGCTTTTCGTTCATATTATTAACCAAAAAAAAAAAAGAGGAAATTTTTACACAAAATTCCAAAATTTAACTAACAAATAACCACCCATATATAAATGAACCTACTTGAGAAAATGAACTCAATCAACTGATGTATTCATGAACCAGCAGAATCTAGTGCCATAAATAATAATTGAAACCATGCCATTAAAAATCAAATTCTAATATAGTCCTCATTAAAAGCCGTCATTGTAAAACCTAATTGGAGAAACTAAGAATTAAAGAAAAAAGAAGCACCTATATTTGTCTTGTATACATACGAAACAAACACTAACCAAAGACATATTCCAACCTCGTATAGAAAGGCAAAGTCACCATATCTCTTAACTAGAAGAGAACTAAAATTCGTAGTCTTTGTCCACGAGGATCATTACAATATATGATCTAACGTGACATCACGAGAAACAATTTTATCAGCAACAATTGTTACCTTCCAAAAAAATGTGAGACACTTTAACATTCAATCCTTTGATCCAAGTTCAATCACCCCCTCGATCTATTTCTGTAAGGCCAGGGTACCGAACTAGTAGGGGATTTAAAGAGAACCACCATATAGCTAGAATCACATTCAACACAAACATTCTTCTACTGGAATTTTCAATATTTTTTAATAGCAAGAATGAAACCCACAATCTCCGCCTTAAAAGAAGACGAAACATACAAAGGAGCCGGAAAACAACCTTTAAAGAATCCACAATAATTCCCAAACATACCTCAACAACCGGCATTACCCGGGGACCCCCCAGTAGAGCAATCCGTGTTCAGTTTAATCCAACCAAGACAAAGTACTGGATGTACTTAGGTTTTACATTTAGAGTGAATTATTAAAAATATTTTGTGCACTATGTTGATCATTTTTGTTTGCCTTGTTGATCTCGTATATTAGGGATTAAGATGTAATTCCTAACAATTTAATCGATTCATCCCTTTTCTAAATGAAAAGATAAAAAGTGATGATTGTAATATAGGTCTTTGTTTTTCTTTTTTTTTAAAAGAAATTCTTGAAATCATCATCACTTGCTTTCCTAAATTTAGCAAGCTGATTCCCTTTAACAGATTCATTTATCTCTTTTCTCTCTCTCTCTCTCTCTCTAAAAGCAAACAAATTGGATTGCAAAGTATTTGTGTTTGTTATCATAACTCAATTGGTTACGAACCAATTATATTTTAACCATTAATTATCACAAAGAAAACATAAAAGAAAAAGTTTAAGGGAGCTCAAATATCAATAAGTGCTACTCTTTGTTACAGCCTTCACGGAAGCTTCCTTTTATGAGGTAAAACGGCATTTAAATTACAAATTGCTTACATGCTTTCCTTTTGAAAAAGCTGACAGTCCAAATTAGTTAGCTTTATCCTTACTAAATTTAAAGTGACAAAAGTAATCATATATCATGGGAACAACTCTTCAAGATTTAATGAGTACACCAAAAAGCATCAGAAACTTTGGCATATTATCTTTCTGTCTGATTGATAATATAAATATATAAGAATAATGTCCTTCTGTCTGGCAGTCGGACAGGAGTGACAGTTGTAATAATTTATTTTCATCTTATAACTACTAGTTAATTTACATGTAATTTTTAATTGAAATCTTAATACATGAACTATTTAAATTTATTTATACAAAGGATAAGTATCATTTCATTAAAATCAATTAATTATTACAATAATAAAAATATTTATATATTTGCAAACTACCATTTTATATGGGCGTCGCACCTGAGAGTTCTCATAAATATATATGTTGTAATTAACAACAGATAACAAATGATGCCTATGTCTACTGCATTTTAAAATCACATGTGAGGCCGTATAAATTTATTTTTGGTATAAAGAAAGGGAAAGGGAATTTAATCAAAGTCCACAAGTGGGACTTGACTAGACTGCAAAGAAAATAATGATAAATCTAAAAAGCATAAAACAAACATATAAATTGCTTAATTGAGATCAGTAATGCTTGATGCTTGACTACATGCATGGATAGGAATTTTATTTATTTATTTATTTTTTCCAAATGGGTATAAAAAAGTGTGTTCAAATTATCCTTTTGTAATTGCCCTTTTGTTCTTTTGTAATTTTCCCCCCATCTTTCTTATGTCTTTATTTCCCAGCCTTTTCTAGTTCACATTCTTAGGTTCTTTCTTCTTTTTTCTTTTTTCTTTTTTCTTTTTTTTTTCTTTTTTCTTTTCCCTTTGTCATAAAGTGTAAAAAGCATGTGAAGTGAAAGTGCCTAGGAATGAATATATATATTAGAGAAACCCCAAGTCCTATGGTAAAAAAAATTACAAAATATTTCATGAAATGTAAAGTGCTTCCATTACAATTACCAAGGAATAAGGATCACTTCCATACTCTAATAAGATAGTTAAAGGTCTCTCTCTCACATTCTCTCTTTCTCTCTCTATCTATCACTCTCATTCTCTCTCTCTCTCTCTCTCTAAGTGCCAAAAAACATACAAAATCAATTAGATTTCATATATTTACGTAGGAATATAATATGTTGATTTGGATCTCACAGCTGCAATCGATAGGAAGGACGTGCCTTTTTTTTTTTTTTTTTTCCCTCCTCACCCTTTTCTCCTTTTGTTGCTTTCTGTCTTTCTTGTCTCCTTGTCTTTCTTTAGCTCTCCTTTAACTTTTCTTCTCTTCCTTTTTTTCTTTTTCCCTTCTCTCTCTCTCTCTCTCTTTCTCTCTCTCTCTCTCTCTCTTTTTTTTTCCTTTTCTTTTCTCTTTCTCTTTCTCTTTCCTTTTCTTTTCCGCTGATTTTCTCTAGCTGATGAGTACCTGATTCTCATCTCTCCCAGCTCCAGGACCCTTCTTCAGATACATACTTAAAAATGAATTTAAAATGACTACTACCTAGTACTGAGAGAAGGACTAATTTGAAAAGAAAAAAAATTATATTAATATTATTCATCAAATTGCCCTTCCCAAAGTGAACTCCAAATTAGGCTTCTTGGGGCTACTCTCTGAGAGATTGGTTGGTGAGCTTTCATCTGATGATATTCTTTCATAGCTTAAGCATTTCGGATCCATGTCCTTCTAAGATCAACACCCCAAAAAAAAAAAAAAAACTGTGTTAGTTGATTAAAGAAAAAAAATTATAATGTAAAAGGAAAAAAAAGGTAGTGGCACAAATATAGTAAGAGGTTTAACATGGAAGAAGTGTGTGAATTGTGGGGCTTGGGAATCAGAGGACATTTGACTCATCAGGAGAATAAAAGAATAGTTATCAATATTAAAGAAACTTTGGAAGAGTACGTATAGAAAGCCTGCTACAGTGTGCACGACAGTGTGCAACACCCCATAAATTATTCCATATTATTTTAATATATATATATGTATACACACCATTTCTCATTCACATAAACACACATACACATATACATACATATTTATATGCATATATGTGATATATTTTTATATATACACACGCACAAATATACATTCTTTAACATCAGAGAACTTCCTTTTTGTTTTTCCATATAGAAAGGGGAAATGACAAATTAACCCTAAAGATTGTAAACGAGTACTCCTTACTGAAATCCTCTGAACTCTTTTTTCCCCTTCTTTTTGCAATTAATGTGCTTTAATTTATGAGGAATATTTGTAAGTATGTATTGTCAACAATGAGTTAAATTGCCTTTCTTTCGTCAATTGGTAAAAGAGAACATATATGGTCCATTTGGTTCATAAGTTTGAACTAGAACAGAAAATTCAGATTTCTATAAAAGAAAACACTAGAGAAATTTTTTTTTTTAAATTATAGGTTCGAGCCTATATATGATTCAAACGCAGACAATCTGAGGTTATTTTGGGGAATATTTAACAAAATATTGAAACTTTTGGTACCTCACGATCAAGAGAGGGTATATTTCCACCTGCAGAATCCTTAGGCTTGCCATGCAGCCAGGCTTCCCTGCTAGAAACCAAACACAATACTGAGAGAATATTTTTTTCCATCAGTGGAAGCCATGCAGAAAGAGAAAGAGAAAGAGAGAGAGGAAAAAAAAAAAAAAAAAAAAGCAAACACTAAGAAAAAAAGCCTATCTTTTACCGTCTTGTTTATAGGTAGCTTTACATTTTGTGCTGATTGAAAATAAAGTTGAATACCACTCATCCACAACCTCCCCCCATGTGATTTTCCCATTACCCAGTACCAACCAAAACCAAACAACACAATATTACAATAAGGAAGTTTCAAAGAGAAGCATAATATTATAGCTTTTTTCTTTTTAATTGAAAAAATGGATCAGTTCACATCCCCTTTTAGCGTCATCATATAATCTAATGAGATCACATGTAGGATAACAAGGATTCTGACCGTAGATCTTTACGAACCAACAATCCTCATAATTCAAAAGCCGAAGGCTAGACAACATAATATTATAGCTTTGGCACAAAAATAATTTCCACTAATGGGTCCAATCCATCATCATATCATTTATATACGATGTAGCTTTGAGACTAAGTTTTGGGTATTCTTTGTAGGACCCGGTGAAAAATAGACTTAAAATAGCCCCTCCCCGTGTGTATATATATATATATACACACACACACACAGAATGTGGCCCACAAAATCCAAAGGAAAGAGATAGATATCTCAATTTTTGAGGTGGATTTTGTCAAGTGAGGATTCCCATATCTTGGAATTGTAGGAGTTTTGGTGGGTTTCTTTTCACTCCCTCCCTTTTCACCCACTATAGAGGGAGAGATTATAATTACCCCATCATGGAGAGTTTTTCAGTTCTAGTTGTGTTCATGCTTGTGGACAGACAAATCAAGAAAGCATAGATACATATATATATACACACACACACATATAGAGAGAGAAATCGTTTTCTTCTTTTTGTGACTTCTCACCTATAATTATGTCTCTAACCGTGGGAGCTTAGTTTAGAGAGAGAATGAGATATATATACATATATATATATTATATATATGTTATAAGGTTATCACGCATTTGAAATGATTACTCAGAGTCAGACAGCTTTGAACGTTTCACTCCAACACCATGATTATGCTTAAAAATTTTAACAACATTCCCTCTTTTTGTTCTTTTCCTTTTTCTTTTTTGCTGAGACAAAGTTTCCTTTGAATATATCTATATATATACATAAAGTTCTATATATATATATATATATATATGTATCAAACAATGTTGGAAGCAAAAGAATAAAAAAAAGCGACGACTGAGACGTATATGTGCGTTCTTCTGTTGCATTGTGTTTTCGAATATCTAAGTACATAAGTTTTGCTTCTTTTTATAAAGTATACATAAGTTTATTTCTTACATATTTAACAATTAATTGGGTTTATTACATTCTACAACAAAAACAAAATTGGTTCCTTAAATGTGATATGTCAAGGCTATTTTGCATTCTTAAATTGAAAAAAAAAAAAAAAAAAAAAAAAAAGGTTTCTAATTGGTTACCTACATTTAATACATATAAGAAGGAAATTATGAGGTGTATATATATATATATATGTTTTTTTTTTTAGTTACCTTGAGGAGTTGCTCCAAAGGTCGCGATAATCCTTATCTTGATTAGCACTTGACCTTCCTTGCTGATGAGAAGATTGTTCCGAAGTTCTCGAGGTCTGAATGTCGAACATTAAATCTTCCGTCGTGTCGCCGGACGATCCATTTTCGTACGCATCCGATTGTCCTGAGCCAAGCAAAAAAAAAAAAAAAAAAAGAGTTTAAGGACTTAATTACATGAGAAGATTACAAGATTAAAAAAAAAGGGGGGGGGGGGGGGGGGGGAGAGAGAGAGAAGGGTTTTTAAGTTTTAACCTGAAGTGGCTGCTGCTCTATCAGTGGTCTTTACCGTCCGATACATCTGAAATGAAATTGAATAGAACATTATGAATGTTAATCACCAGTGACTATATATATACAAATATATATATATATATCAGATTACTTTTTTTTTTCCTTGTTTAGAGCGAAATAGAAAAGGAAAGAGGAAACAAAAGCAGTCTCCAACTCCTCCGTACGGTTTTCTTTATTTTTGAAAACACACGATACAAGACGGGTGCAAGTACATACAGAAAGCAAAGAATTTATATATGATATGTGTGTATTATATATATAATATGTATGCATGTATGTGTGTATGTATAGATGCTTGCATGCATGCAGCTAACCATGGTTATACAAGTGTGGTCACAGTAACCAATCAATCTGATGATAATCATCATCATCATCATCATGAAGATATCATTGAGAAATGATAATGTTCTGTACTTGTTTTTCTCTTTCCAAATTTTTTTTAATTAAAATTTTTCCCTAGAGAAAAAAAAATTAAAAAGAAAAAAGATTTCTTATTGATTCATTAGAGTTACTCTAGGCTGTGTAAGAGTCTGTCTCTCTCTCGGCTTGGCTACTACGACGACTCATTTTTTGAATTCCTTGGGCTTTGTCTTATTTGTTTTGCTCTGAAATCGATAATCTTCTCTCTCTCCTCCTTCGCTCTCTCTCAGTTAATATTGAATTTTTATTTTAGTTTTTTTTTTCTTGGTTCATTCTTCCAAGCAAAAAGCTGTTTATTAGCTTGCAGAAGCAGAACCCACATCAGATCTATATATACATATATATATATATCTATATATACAGTAGAAAAAGAAGTGGTAAGGATTTTCAGACACTCTTTGGAATTTGGAACGTAATTCGCATTAACTCTTCTCCTTTTCCCCTCTAATGTAGGCCGTAAATATTAGAACTGTACTCCAACATTCACACACAATATCAACGGAGAAACCAAGAGAGGCAAATATATATATATATATATATATGGAGAGAGAGAGTAAAAAAACGATGATATTATCAGACAAAAATTATATCTAATAATTATAATAGATGAAGAAATTAATCAAATCCCAATATTATATGGTATTATTATTATGAGAAAGTGAAGTAGCTTTTTTACTAGTACCGTTTTTTTATTTTTGTTTTGAGGTTTTTTTTTTTTTTCCTCACCTGTAAATGAGATTTAACATGAGCGAGGGTCAGATCCTTCACATCCATTAGCTCAAGAACAGACTTTGGTGTGGCCCCTAAAAAACCCATAAAACAAAAAAAAAATAGTAACACCAATCAAATTATATACATATAGATATATACACACACATGTATACTTATGTATAAGTCAATTATTATTTTTGTCCTTTTTTTTTTCTTTCTAACAAACACATATACAAAATTAATTAAAGGAAGAAATTAGCAATGGAGGAAAAAATAATAATGGAATTGAGCTTGAGCTTGAGCTTGAGCTTACTTTCATGGCCACCTAAGAGCTCAACGGCGTGGACGAATCGGGCGTGGAGTGTCGTCGTCCACCGCATCCGAGGGGCCCGCATGCTCCGCTTCGTCGGAAACCTCGAGAGAAACCTCGATCGCATCAAGCCCTGGTGGTGGTGATGTGACTGAAACGGCGACGAACCAGCCGTCGTACAACCGCCGGCGCCGGCGTTGGCGATGGCAGACGACAAAGAATTGGCGGCGGCGGCGGCGGCGGCGGCGGAGGGGTCAAGAGCTTGTGCAGTGGAGAAAGGAAAGGAGGCGGAAGGGGGGTTTTGGTAAACCGGAATCCCCCTTATGGGTCTCAAGAATCCCAGCTCTTGGCTCAACTCTTGCTGATGTTGAAACGCCGCGTTTTGATGGTGGTGGTGGTGGTGGAGGAGATGGTTTTGAGAGTACAACTGGTTTTGAAGAGGGAAAGTGGTACTAGTACTAGTGTGGAACATACTACTGTGGTTATTAACATTCGCGCCTCGGCCGATTTGCTGGTGGTGGTGGTGACCGTGAAATAAATTATTACCATGATTATCATTACGATAATGGTTATGGTTATGGTTATGGCTATGAAGAACACCGTTGGTGTTGGAGTTGGAGTTAGAGAGAGAGAGCTCGAAACAGCTGGAGTTGTTGACGACGACGTTGTTGTTCATACCGTGGTTGCTCTTGTCGAGCTTGGAAGCTATCGAAGAATTAATGGAGTTTCTGGAGTCCAAAGCTCGTTTCCAGAAACCCAAACCCACAACCTCCTCTTCCTCCTCTCTCGCGGTGGTGGTGGAGTTACTAGTGGCGGTTGTTGCTGTTGTTCTTCTCCACCCCGATGTGGGTTTTGCGTTTGGAGGACTGATTTGGAGAGACAAATCCGGTTGAGCTGGGAATAGCTCCATATATGTATCCCTTCTGTACGTAACTAAACTACTAAAGTACAGAACCCAAAAAAAAAAAAAAAAACCCCCAAAAATAATGATAATAATAGTGGAAAATCTCTTGCCTTTTTCAAGACTTTCCTTGTGTAAAATTCCTCTTTATCTTCTTGGTAGGAGTAAGGGAAGAGTTTATTTTGTGTATCAACAAGTTTGTGAGGTGGGGGGTGTGGTTTGGGAATTCAGGAGATGAGATTATTTTCTTCTGGGGTTTTCTTTTCTTTTTTTTTTTTTTTTAAAGTTTTGCAGATGGGGTTTGATCAATTTGGGGGAGTAGTTGCAGATTTTGGGATTGAGAGTAGGGAGAGAGAGAGAAATGACAAGGTATGAAGTGAATGGTTGTTTCTTTTGTGTGAAGTATATGTGAGAAAATGACACTTGAGGAGCTATGAGAGAGAAAGAGAGAGAGACAGACACAGAGAGAGTGGGGAGAGAGTGAAGAGAGAGAGAGTAAGATGGGTTTTTTTTTTTTTTTTTTTTTTGTGGGTGGACGTGGGGTGTATAGGGGGACTAGGGTAACAAAGGAAGAAAAAGATGGTGAAAGAAAGAAAGGAAAAAAAAAAAAAAAAAAAAAAAAAGGTAAAATGAGTTTGGGACTTGATTCCTTTTTTACTACATCTCTTCCTTTTTAGCTTTCTTTTTCTCAGGAAGAAAAGGAAAGAAAAAAGAAAAGAGGGAAAAAAAAAAAAAAAGGAAAGAAAAGAAAAGGAGGGGAATTATGTAAATTTACTTTAATTAACGTGTGGGTTTGTCCCTCAGCAAACCCACACCATAACCTTTCTAACCAACGCACACGCTCTTTCAACAGAAGACCTTTGTTTTGGTAATTTTTACCCCCTTTTTTTTACTTTACAAACCCTAATTGTTTTATTTTTCATTTTTAACACTTATTTTTTCTCTACCTCCTAATATAAATAAAGCCCATGATTAATGCACTAATTATTTCCTCTTTTTTTTTTTTTTTAATACATAAAACCACCAAATTCCTAAAAATCACATAACTATTTTTTTCCAAGAAAAAGAGAGAAAAAATTTAGACCCACCATTTTTTTCCCCCTCAATAATGTCCCAAGAAATTTAAGGCACATATTTGTGGGCACATATACGAATTGGTCACCCTCTTGGAGGGGTGGGGTGTGGGTAAGTCAAATTTACCTTTCTCAAAACAAAACCAGTGAGATGGGCCTAAGAGGGTAAGTATGTCTTTTCAGGTAAGGTGCTCTCAAGTCATCAAAAGGACGCCCTAACATTCTGGTCACCTTCCATTTGTATCCTAGACAAAAGTTTATAAATAATGGTTAAATCACCCTACAATCTACAAAGAACAAAGGGTATATCTTTTTTTTTATTTTTTTTTCTTTTATCTTTGTTTATTAGAATTTTTTTAAAAAAATTTAAGACAACCCAAAAATATTTTACAATTACACCTTACCCCCACTTTTTGGTTTCCGGTGACATTCTGTATATGCCCTAAGAATTAGGGGTATGCACAGGGTAGAGTCTTCACGAAAGTGCAAAATATTTTTGATTGCAAGTATAATCTAGTGGTAATTATACACCAGACTCTAGTAAAAGGTATAGAGTTTGAATTCCTTCGCTCCTAATTTCAAAGAAAAAAAAAAGGTGCAAAATATTGGGTGATTGGAATCAAAACAGAACTACAGAACTAACAAAGGCCTCCAATTTTTTGGAGGAGAGAAATAACTCCACCAGCAAAATTAAATGGATCTTCATTCATTTTTATAAGGACAGGTAGCATTCAATTCTCTTTTTTGGGAGACTGTTTTCTTCTTGCAATCTAAACGTGCAATTTGCAGGAAGAACTTACTACTAGATGGGATTTTTTTTTTTTTTTTTTTTTTTAAGATTTAGTTTTTAGTTAGTAAGAGTTCCATATACTTGATTAAGCAAATTGACCAATAATATCGATCTATATATGCGATCCACACAACATCGATCTTAACACCGGTGGTTCCCCAAAAAAATTTTCTATTGTAATACATATA
The DNA here is from genome assembly GCA_025413025.1 of Ficus hispida. Classification (NCBI taxonomy): domain Eukaryota; kingdom Viridiplantae; phylum Streptophyta; class Magnoliopsida; order Rosales; family Moraceae; genus Ficus; species Ficus hispida. The sequence goes on from CM046372.1 coordinate 27,771,520, forward strand.
AGTTTAGGGTGAATCATATTGCGAGATGATGCAAACATACTTGAACTGGGAGCGGGTTTACACAGTTTGGGCAGCTTGAAAAAGTACCTGAGCCAATTCGTCTTGTGTGCTCAAATTTATAAGGGAACTTATTCAAAATAAGGGCCGAAACTAATAATCCTTAGTGTGGATTTTCGAGTCTTACAATGAAGAAAATAGCTGTGTTACTTCTATACTAGATAAGTACGGAAGACTACGAGTTCAGTCTTGTGATGGTGTAACTTTTTTTCTTTGAAATATCATGACCACAATTATTATACTAACAGTAAAACATTAATGACCAGTAGTGATATTCAAAAATGCAATTTGGTCAAGTTTAATTGCAACATATAGATGACACAAATGACTTTTCTTTTGGAGGAAAGCTAGATGACGAATAATTGATAGTAGAATAACTTTAATAGCAAATAACTTGTGCCATTAGACAAGTCATTCAATTTATGTGGTCTACATATAAGTGCTCATAATATAATTATATATTCATATATATATATATATATATATATATGGGGTCCCAAATGCTATGTAATAATGGCACATATAGTTCTTATACGTTGTAAAGCAATTAGTAAAAACACGTACATAGCTTATTGACTTTTTAGATTGGGGATCAGAAACATTAAATAATAGATTAAGGTAGTTGTAAATGCTAGAGAGAAATTAGGGCTACCTATCGATCATAATGGCACTATTTAACCTAGTTTGCGTGATAAATTTGTTCTGTTATACACTTGCGAGTACTGATATATTAATCTTTATTAATATCTTGTCGATAATACTTTAATTGCTTTCAAATATTAAAAGAGTTTAAGTGGACGTACGGAAGTTATTTTTACAATACTATTTATACTTGTTTTAGCCGCTAGCAAAAAACTCACAACTCACATGAAGCCTTAAAAAAAAAAAAAAAAAAAGGTACTCCTCAAAAGAGACATATTATGCCATTTTTAGGTCAATATTTTGAGCTAGCTAGTTTTGTACGTACTACAATTATGTGTTAGTATATCATGTCTAGTTGGTTAGTTTATACGAAGTTGGTTTTTTTTTTTTTTTTTTTAATAACTTTCTTGAATCCTTATTCATTTAAAAGGACATAAAATTTAGTGGCAATGACAGGAATAAGTAGGGACTATATATACTAGAATATGATAAATGGTATATGTAGTCTGGTTGAAAGTGATAATACATAGCAGCGGCGGTGAGCATATACGTGGTGATAGCAATTAGATGAAAATAATAATAATAATAATAATGGCATGATGGGGTGTGTGTGTGTGTATTAGAGATTTAGTGGGTGAAATCTACAATTTTGGAGCCTATTGTCAATGTGATACAGTTGCCTAGAGTTAATTTGTGTACGAACGAGAAAGTAAACTGCATAAATTAATGGATAAAAAGACGTGTGCATATGGATTTATAGTGATTCATCTTTAACGTGAGAACTTTTTCTAGTGTAATGTTTAGGGGATCACATTGTTTTCATGAAAATAGTTCAAAAGATGTATGCTTGAGAATGAGAATATATAGAGAGCTAGAATTCCATAGAATAAGGAAGAATGAAACCTCCTAAGGTTGTAGGGATGATCCCTATTTACAAGAACAGGAGAATTATTGCTACCCTTATTTCCTAATTTCTTCTAGATTTGGTCTTGAATAATTTTGCCTTATCTTGTGTTTGGTTGACTTTATTTATATATCTGCTCTTTAAGATCATAAATAGGCCTATTTGAATGAGATATGATCCTAAAGTTATGGCCTAAGAGGTCTGGAAATCGCCATTCTAGAATGTCCCGTCTGGAGTCGACTCTGGTTAATGTAGTGGATTCTGGTTGATTAAATTGTTGGTTCTAGTTGGCCCATTCTGCTTGCTAAACACAATCCGAATTAACATATAAATGAGAGAAATAGAGATATGAAATCTGATATCAACAACAACATAACTAGGTTTTCATAATGTTCATAGTAGTTATTTATTAGTATTATTGTTATTACTACTTTTATTACTATTATCATCATCGTCGTTATTATTATTACTATTATTAGAAAATGGAAGTCCAGAGATACTTTTTATAATCAATTTATAATCACTAACAGGGTTGTGAGTGAAAAAAAAAAAATCATGTTTAATGCCGTCTTGAATTGCTTTTTCGCTTTCTTTCCTTTTCTTTTCTTTTTTCTTTTTTTGTAATAATTAAAATCAAATGCTTTTTAACCTGTATTTAAATATTTGAATATTTCTCCATTAGGTTAGATATCCCTTCAATGGTTTTGATGTGATAACAGACAAAATGATGTAATAATATAATTATTTAGGGCATACATACAGAACTAGTTTAGTTCTGCAGCTAGTTTGTGTATGTCAATAATAAATTGCGCAATTTATAACCTTCTACATATTTTTCAATTATATTTTAACAATAATATAGTTGATATTAATATTCCTTTAACAAAAATTTTCAGTACGGATGTGCATAATTAAGCATACTACTAAAAAAAAAATTAGTGTTCCAAGAAAAGGCAAACCGCCTAAAGTAAACCTAAAAAAAAAAAAAATAGTTACAAGAACGAAAATGGTACCATATGTACACATACATAAAGGTTTGGTCAATATACTAGCAACATTGAATTTGTGATTGTGATAATTGTATCATGTCTTTTATATTTTATTCATGATCCTCGTGAATTTTTTCTATAAACAAAGAAAATGAGACATAAGATGACACTGATAATTGTTTTCTTAAGAAAAGAAAAGGAGACCATATATATTCGGCGGTAAAAATAAAAACTTAAAATAGCTGGCAAGGAAATGAGAAGTGCAAAGTAATTTGATTTGGTTAGAGTAATATTCAGCATATGTAGGTCCTATATTGGCTTCACCTCTTTTTGTCGGTGTTGAACGTCTGTTTCTGAATTAGACAAAATCATGTACTTATAATTAAATGACCTACGAAAAATAAGCAAAAGTGCGTAATTAATACATAACTTTTTTTACTTAATTTTGAAAGAACAATTAGTAATATTTAAGTATTCATGTCTATAACACGTCTAATTATAAGGACAAGTACATAATTATCTAATTTTATTCTTACTTATAGAAATGATCAGGCTAAGTCCATTAATTTAGTGGAGAAATAGAAATTTATTAGAAAAGGATTAAGGCATCAAATTTTTTTTTTAATTCTAAATTAACAAAAGGAATCAATCGGTTGTATAGTACTAATAATAAAAGGGCATTGAATGAACTAGGGAAAAGAATTAGGGGACTGAAAAATACAAAATACATTTGAACCATTTTAAAAACAATTTATAAAGGAAAGCAACCAACATGAACCACTTTTATTTCAAGTGGGTTCACAGATAAATTCAGGTAGAGAGGCTGGAGGAGAAAATGCGTACTTCTAACTTGTCATTAAAAGACTTTAGTACAAGTCATAGTTGTTCATTTATGCAGATCACCACAACTAGTAAATGTAATCATATGCACTGAAAACGATTAATTTGGGACCTATTAAGTTTAGGCATGGGTAGAAATGGCAAATTATTTGTGGGTTTTTTATTTTTTTTTGGGGGGGGGGGGGGGGGGAGAGAGAGAAAACAAAGGAGTTGTTATAAATTTTAGGATAATTTTAGTGGCAATTTTTTTAACTATACTTTATTTTGCACCTTTATCCTTTGATTAAGACGGATAATTTCCAACATGGCACAGTGACATGATTTGAAAATGACATGAAATAAACAGGTTTGGGTGATTCATTTAATTTTTTTTAGTCATTTTTAGATTGACACATATAACACGATTAATAAAATGGGTTGGTTGCGTCAGCCCATGTAACCATCTTAACATGATTAGTGGTATCATATATTTGTTTTGTTTAAATATTTATATGTGTTAGTTAACTATCATGAAAATTTGGAGACTATTATTATTATTATTATTATTTTGTTAATTACACACTATATGCTTGATTTAGAGTGTGTTTGGTAGAAGAGAAAAATAGAAGAAAGGAGAGGGGTGGAGGATTAATCTGAAGAATTTGTTATTTATGGTTGTTTAGTAAGAGAGAAAAAAGAAAGGAAGGAATTAAGGGAGCAACTCTAAATCCTTCAAAACACCTCAATTTTGATCTCTTTTAAGTTGGATAGATTAATGGAGGGACGAAGGAAGGTGAAAGGAAGTTGGAAGGAGAGAGATAGAGGATTAGTGGAAGAATTTGACATTTTACAATTTTTTGGGAAGAGAGAAAAGCATAAGGGATTATGGGATGGACTCCAAATTGTTCAAAACAATCCATTTTGATATTTAATCAAGTATCATAAGAGAAATAATATGTCTTTTCCTTTTTCTATTTCCCTCACTTAGGTGATCTACTATTCACTCCTTATTTTCTCTCCTTCCTACTAAATGTACTCAATGAAGTTAGTTTAAACTTTTACGATTTTTTTTTCTTTAAGTTTGCACTATTTGTGTTAATAATTTGGTCGTAAACATTTTTTTTTTCCTTTTCGTATCAACCTGTCACAACCTGTTTAATATACTTATCATGTCTTATCGTGTTCCCGTATAAGAAATATTTTATGTTCATAATTAAATTCCTGATATATTTATTAATCATGTCATGATCGAATACTTGTATCATGACTTAAACGTGTCGATTCAAAACTGATTTGAACTTTCCACAAAAATGAAAACGCGAGAGCCATTTGCAAAGCACATGAGCTAATAAATTTCTTGAACTTTGTAGTCGCCTTTTTTGGCTGATATTACTTAAAACCCTTTTTTGATCACAAAGAAGTACTCTACAATTTTCCACCTCTCAAATTGGGTTTTGGGGAAATCTGACTGAATTGATAAGTTGCATCGTTATATTTTTAATCGTGATTAATTATTCATGAATTTAAAATATTAGAGTGTTCTAATTAATTCGATGAATAATGTTAAAGTTGAAAGAAAATACCCCTCATTCATGTGACAATACATATTTCGACCATTAGTTGAAATTTATACTTTAGTCGGTTTCTTCGAACGAGCTCATGTCATGATTAGTTTGAAAGCAGTCTTCAACACTTTACTTAATTCAAGAGGTAATAATTTGTTGATTGTAAAAAATCATTAGTAGATGAGTCAATTACCCTTTATAAGCTTAATGACCAAAACGTTCAAACTTTCTAAATCAAGGACCAAAACATAAATACCCAGTAAAATTCAAAGTGACTTCAACTAATTACTCCAAATTTTTACTACAAAAGTGTTGGACAGAAGGTAAAAAGAAAAACTCAATCAAAGTTCTAGTTATTAGCTGATGAAATGCTTGTGAGATACAAAGAAAGCTCAAATTTCTTTCTTTCTTTTTTCTCTTCACGACCACACCCACCGCTTGAAACACACCCCCCCTCCCCCCCCCCCCCCCCCCCCCTCCCGCGCGTCCTTTTTCATGAAAAAAGTAGAATCAATTATCTTGGGCATATAGGAAGATGATGCAAAGCTTTTAATAACTTTAGGGCTCTTTATAAACCCGTCGCCCTATAAACATTGGTAAGCGTTACCTTTGCTATGAAACTTTGCTTTTGGTGTCCCCTCCTCTGAGTCACCCATCCGTGGGATAATTTAGGTCCCCACCCATCCCCTTTTATTAACTACTAATTGCATAGCACGCACAAGCGCGTGCATAAAAAAATAAATAAATAAAATAGTACGTGTGAAAACGTGTGCAGAATATATAAATGCTTCATACTGAAAAAAAAAGAATCACATGACGAGGATTATTACTATCACGTGACGATTACTGAAAAATGAACTAAAATAATAAATTTGCTTTTTGATATGTAGGTATATATAATAATTATTATATATTATACATTATATAATGATATAGCACACTATATACCTCTAATGTATGTAGGTAGGAAGGGGGAAAAAAAAGAAAAGAAAAAGAGCAATACCGCGTGGCAGAAGTTTGAGTATGAATCAAATCTATCATTCAACATTTTAAATAAAGGAATGAGACTGAAACCATGCCTACATATATATACATATATATATATACACACACGGATAATCTTCAATACGGTACTCCTCTCATATGTCATGTGGTTTGTGTTATGTTATACTAATAAAGTGAATCAAAATATAACTTTTTTAGTTGATATTTGTTATTTACATTAATATTTAAATAGTATCTCTGTTTTAAAAAAAAAAAATTGAACATTATATCATATGTCAAGATTTTAAATAAAAAATTATATATAAATCAATTAATTATTATAAGTTTTTAAATAAAGAGTTACAAATATTATATGATATAACGAGATTATTCTTATATGTATTTACTTTTTTTTTTTTTTTTGCTTCTGTTTTTTTGTTTTTGTTTTTGTTTTTGTTTTTGTTTTTTTTTTTTTTTGGGTTCATAATTTCCCATTTGGACAAATTGAATCCTTTTCCATTAACAAAGACAGTCAAAACCTCTCAACCAATACTTTCTTGGCTATGGGCCTAAGGGCTAAATAGGCCCAGTAGGGTTAGGTGTCCCTAATTAATTACCAGAAGAATTTTTTTTTTTTTTGGGTGGGTAAAATAATTACCAGTAGAAGTTGACTCTACATAACTATCAGTGTATAATTTTAGCAAACAAATAAATAAAAAAGTAAATGGTCTTGAGTCAATTAATGTATACAAGTTTTAACCCTGTGTTTAAAATACCTTTTTTTTTTTCACTTGAATTTTGCTTGCAATAGCAAGTGATGAGGTAACTATTAGGTAGGTCTTGGGAATTAAATATTGCCAATTAGTTTTCATGCAAAAAGTGATATTCTTCTACTCATCCTGTTCATTTACATTGTAAATACCGAAATGATATGATTTTCTTTTTAACTTGGGGTGAATGATTCAAAGTTTTTATTTTCTGATGAAGTTAAATGTAAAAGTAATGTTAGATTAATTAATACTCCTCTTCAACTTTAAAGCACAAAGGGTAAACTAGTTTCAGCTCCGTGAACCGACCCAAGAGACGCTAGATATGATCTCTAATAACAATGCTTTAGAGTCAAAAGTGGTTTAAAAGAAAACAAAAAACTTGTTCACCTATCTAATCATTTTTAATTTTTTTGCACTATTTCAATATTCTATCATATGGTCACAACACCGTATTAATTTTCATAAGAACAGCCGAAGAAAGGAACCTTAACTTTTTTAATTATATCAAAACACCATTTTTGTGAAAAAAAAAATTGTATATATATGTTTTTTTGCTCAAGATATATATATATATATTTGTTTTTTTAATTACAAAAGTACAATGTGTGTGTATATGAGGACTAGTTCTAGGTTTAAGATTCAATTCAAGTCTGTTTAGCAGAGCTTTCTAGAAGTTACTTTTGGCTTCCCAGGTCCAAAAGCAACTTCTCAAAGTGTGTTGATGATTTGTCATAAGAGCTTCCAGTCTTCAGAAGTGTTTCCTATCAAAGTCAAAAAATGTGACTTCTGGAAATAGCTCTTCTGAGTAAATTTTAAAGCTTATAACAAAATTTAAATTAATTATAAATTTTATTTAATAATTTTAGTACTTATTAGAATACCTAAAGATTATTTTGACCTCAAAAGTTATTTGATTTCAAATATTTACTAAGAAATTATAGTTTTTATTTATCTTCTTCTACTGGCTAGAGACAAAAATAAAAGCTCTATTAAACGAGTCATTGGTCTTTGTAAATGCCAACCCAAACTTATTAAGTATTCATTTTGGACACCATCCCCCCTATAATAAAGTTCAATACTTGCAAACTGGGCTTGTCAATACCCATAATTAATTGGATACCCTACCTATATATAGCTTCAATGTGTATTACGTTTATTATAAAAGGAAGAGCAGCAATAGTACGATTTAATGTTATTTTTGATACATGAGTTTAAACTTATCTAATCTTATTCAAATTGGATTCTTTTCTTTCTGAAAAGCCGAATCACACTTATTTTTATTTGTCCTGAATGCCAATTCTCTTCAAATTCTCATTTTATTGGATTAAATGGGTTTGAACTTTGAACCCATGTGTGCCAGAGGCAAAGGGATGCTAAATTTAATGGTGTCTATGAAATGAGTACAACGGCACCATTTGGTAAAAAATTCTCATAATATTCAATCTCATGTAACATGCACCTTCCGATTTAAAACCTATAATCATGATTGAAAATTATACCACTACTTTTAAGTACTTTTTGGCCTTAAAATATATAAACATAGTTAAGAAATAAGACTACTACTGTGGGATTCAAATAAAAATCTCTAGAATGCCCATTAACCCTTCCTTGAAATCAACAATATATGTTCCAGAAAGGATCTCGATGTGGTGGGGGGGAAGCAAACAAGAAAAGTATATATATAAATATATATATATATAAATATATATATTCCTATAAATATATGTACATGGATCTCACTCTAAATGAACTTAATTTGATTAGGTCGTTGTTTAAACTTCCTCCATATATGTAAACCCGTCATGTGTCTCCAACTCAAAGCCATATACACTACGTATACAAATTCCCATTAAAATATTACGAATTCCTAGGAATTTTAAAGTCAAACCAAGAGTGACCAAATCTTACGTAAATTTGTAGTATATACTGGTAAATGACAGTGTAATATGTGTACACACACACTAGTGGAATTGTTTTGGGAACATGAAATGGTATCTACATATAATTAATTAAATTATGTTTTATCAAGTTGCCCTTCCTAGGGTTCCCGACAGCATTGGAAGCCCTGTACCAAACACAGTTTCTTTGGTAAATAACATGTTTTTTTTTTCTCTGTACATGTTTCACCAATATATACATAGATATACATTTATAAATATTATATAGTGTTAAACCGTATATGAAATATATTGCGGCGACCAACACGGAACATAAGTAGAATACTGACATTTTTGTTTTCTGTGCGACTGGTCTAGTTATATTATAACAAAGTTTAATTAATTAACTTATCAGTACGTACTACATGATGATTAAGGCGTGGGGATCATTAAGTATTCATATCGATGTCCACACTATATATTTCTCGGTTTTGGAGATTTGGGATTTTAAATACACAATTGTTTGAATATTTGTTTAAATATATCTTATAAATTAGTATTAATGGAAGCATCTAAAGTTTTTCTGCATTCATTAGTACAAGAATTTCACACTCATTCTGCCCGTCTTGGTCTGCTAATTGGTTTTCCCAGGCTACTTGGCTAATGCTTGAAATATATATAGTAGAAAAGCTAGAGTCAAGAAGGAATCTTACATTAATTAAATGACGCCTATATATATATATATATATATATAGTTGTCTGGTCTTTATTTAATATATGTATATATAAGTAGTTGTCTTGTCTTCATACTTTATATAGAGGTTGTTGATTTAGCGTCTTAATTCATTCCTTGATATTATGTATTAAAAAACTTGGGGTTATATTTATGCTATTATATTCTCTATGTACATCTATATATATATATATATGTATAATAATCTAATATACAAAGGGGGCTAAATCAAATGAGACGGAGCACTACATAGATATCAAGGACTTTTGTTAGTCATGCCCAACGTCACTGGATAGATTGTGATTAATAATTTCTTGACATATATATATATATATATATATATATATATAGGAAAACTAGACCGATTGTTAATTATAGCAAGCTACAACTTTCAACCTTGTCTTATACAAATTATAATTTTATAAACTAAATTGGGTTTTTATTTTCCTCTTGCTATCTATCCATCTTTTAAGAACATTGTGTTTTAATCAAAGTAAATTAAATTCAAACTTAAATCCAAATTTTGCTTACGGAAAAGTAAACAACATGGCATGTTTATGCAAATGGAACTGAAATTAATCATTTTTTAACTATATATATTTTAGTAATAGCAAAATTACATAGCTATGTTTATAATGATTAAAATAGTTATTGCAATGATTTTAATTTATTATTCATAAAGTGTTTAAATATTTACTCGTAAGATTATAATATTTATCTAGATCCTCCGCAGCGTTGTAATAATTAAATGATGTTAGAGAAGTTACGCAAGAACAATATTGGGAATAATTTATTAAAGCACATAATAAGCATCAATGTACTTATAACATCTTGACCTACTCCTAGTCCTCCTAGATGAAATAAGATGCCTCAAGATTTGCAAAGAATTAATATTAGCTTTCCATATATATAGGATAATAAACCTATAAAATTAAGCGGCTAATATTGACCCATAAATCACGTGATTGGTATTAATATATGTACAGAATGTGAACTGATTGTGATGTATATGACTTTAAGATCAAAGTTTTAAAACCGAAAAGTAAAAAATAAAAGATTTATAGTTTAATTATTTGAAGGGTACAGTAACACGCATACCGACACGAAATGCCACGCATATATATATATATATATATATATATCCATCAACTTGAAATAATAATTAATATTATTTGTCGTTGGTAGATGCAAATTGTCAACCTGTTTTCTGTTTGAAACTACAATCATTGAATCCCAAATATTACTTTTCGAGCTAAAGAGAAAGTCGTGGGATGTTCCCACAGTTCTAAATATAATTATTATTAGCTGTATTATCCAACACATAATTGTTTGCACTCTTTATAGATTTAAGAAACAGAATTTAAGTGATCGCAGATAAAATTTAATGATAATTTCATATTTAAATTTAAATTTATTTCTAATAAGGAAGTTGAAATCCTCTTTTAAGTTCTCACTTTTGGTTTTTTTGCTCAACAGAAAATATCATAAGAGTAAAACTGATGTCAGGAAATTTTAGTATATCACAACTTGCCATTCACTAGAGTCCTTATTAATTTGTTAGGTTTTTCCCTCTACATTTTATTAACAAGGATTTTATATATGAGGTTTATAATAGTAACTGATTTTTAAAAATTATAGTCTTGACTATTCCTTTTGATGTCAATTATTATCGGTCTCATACCTACAAAGGTGGTGTTTTTTTTTTTTTTTTTTTCTGTTTTCTTTATTTTAATGCTCCTTATGGGTGCTTTTCTTTTTTGGATACTTTGTATTTTTTTTTTCTTTGATCATTAATAAAATTGGGTTGAGACGTGAGGGCTTGAGTTTGGGATTGAGTTTGGGAGGGAGTTGCTAGTCGGTGTTAATCCCGTTAGGACGTGATTGTAGTTCGTGATGTTTTAGCTCCCTCTCTTCAAAACCAAACTATGTGTTAGTTTATCTATGTATAGAATTAGGTTGTTTTTCGTCAACTTGAATAACAAACTAGTGATCGCATTAAGGGAAGTAGATATTAGGTCATATGTACTATACAGATATTAATCATTATCCTCAAATTCTAAAAACAAAAAAGAAAAAAAGAAAAGAAAATGAGAGAAAGAGAGAGAGAGGGACAATATGTAACATTATTAGGCAAAAGATGAGAATCATTAATTATTCAACATTGAAACTTTATTAAAAGAAGGAAAGATCCCTTCATTCTCGGAGAGACAAATATGTGTTCTCCACAACAAACAAATCAAAAGCCAATGATTTCTATAATCGAGTACTATTATTACTACCTTTTCATCTCTTTAAAAAAAAAAAAAAAAAGAAATTAATCTTTGTGGCTTCTTCAAGTAAAAAGACACATCTAATTGTTTAAAGTAGGTAACTAAAACCTAGCTAATACCGTGACAGGAGAACTACCTTAGCTTTTATTAATGTTGTGCGTGTATCACCCTGGAAAGTTGAAAAAAAAAAAAAAAAAAGTTAATTAGCAGGGAAAAGAGAGAGAGAAGAAGAAGAAGAAGAAAACAACAACAACAAAATCGATAGATATTTTCATGGAATTGGATAAGAAATGCATATATATATATATATATGTGTGTGTGTGTGTGTGTGTGTGTGTGTGCATATCTCTGAGCTAAGTAATAAGAATAATTATGTGTTTAAACTAATTGAATTTCATGGTTTATAATTGAACTACCTTTAATTATTCTATTTTATCGAGAGCAAAATAAATAAAAATAGGAATAGAAAATGAATAATAAACAGAGCATGCGGATACATGATTTATAATCGTTCGCTCTAAAAAAAAAAAGGCTTTATATGCATGTCCATTTGTACCTGAAATTAACTAAAATTAATTCAAAACCAATCCGCATACTAAGTCTGCATTAGGGCGAAAATTAGTCTTCATATACGCAACACTTCATATATTGTTTTAGGAGGTGGGGGAGAACAATATGCTTGGAAATGTCTTACTAGATACCTTGATCACTATTTAACTAGCTTGTGTACTGAAGATTATGTTTAATAAATAAGGATGTGACTAGAAACTATTTCACTATATATAGGTGTAGCTAGCCCTATTGTCCCCCTTTTTATTAGCTGGCCTTTTATATCATCTATAAACATTGCATCTCCATATATATAGTTTGGACATCAATAGGAAATTCTATCTACTTTGTTGAATTTGAGCCAAAAGCATTTGTGTGCTTTGTGTTGTTAAACTAATATTTTCAGCTACCTCAACATTTCTTGTTGTCAATTTATGATCTCATTTTACCAATATTATACACAATTGCCCATATTATATATATATATATATATATATATGCATATTATACTTTTATCACAAATTGATTGTTACAGTTTTTGTTCCATTAAGGTGATCAAGAGGGAATCTGGTAGAGGAAATAAGTGATACTCTTCACTTATTGAATATTGGTGAGTGATAGCATATCTCTGCAAGATATGTCTCTATCTCGCTTTTTTTTTTTTTTTTTTTCACTTCTCAATATTTAATTTTCTTCTCTCTATTTATGAATGGATAAAGTTTTGTAGAGTATTAACCATGATGTATTCGTCCAACTTCTCTAGTTCGACCAGTTACCTAATCCATAACAAGATTTTGAGCCGTTTCTTTTACAAATTAATTTTTTTTAAACCCCAAAACATAAGAATTATATGGACACCACTCTTATCATGTAATAAGGCCCCGTTTAAATCGTAGCTATATTTAAAAAGTAAATTCTTTTTTTTTTGTTAGAAAAAACAATATTGTAAAGAGCTTTTTAAACAATACTAAAAAATAATTTTAAAACGGTGATCCAAACAGACTATAAAAAAAACTTAAGTGTTAAAAGGTTTCAAGTTTAATAGAATTCTTATCATATCCTAAATATTAGAATATATAACTCAATCATATTAAAATTAAAAAAAAAAAAAACTATCCTGTAAATGATATGTCAATTGCTAGTATATTTTTCCCACCACATACACGAGTTTAGCAAATGTGTTGTAATTTTATGTCTCAAAGTAAACAAAAAATGTAGGTAAATTTCAAAGAAATGATTGATATTCAAACAATATATATTGGTAACAAATATAATTTGATGGTAATTCCACACGAGACTACACCTTAAAATATATAACTTCAAATCCGGATTCAAAAAATATATCAATATATTTATGTGCATATCTGCATGTCTGAAATGTCATGATGCAAAGAATTAGGGACATGATCTTAGGACAAATTTGCATGTTCTAGAATAAAATCTAAAGTATATTTAGTGGGAGAGACTTCAGTAATGTTCTCTCTCAATTGTATGACCAAGAATACCTCAAAAAGAAATGAAACTAGATTAAGGTCTTTCCAAATAAGAAAAAAAAATTAATATAAATATGCTCAAGAAAACAAGCACATTAAAAAGAAGAATTTCTCCAATCAAACTCACATATAAACAAGTTTTGGGGAAAAAAATATTAATAATTTAGAAAGAGGAAGTAAAAGTGATCTCTTTTCCTAATTGAGCCCCAGCTATGGTATAGGATCCTGTTCTTGGCTAGACTTAAACCAAAACAACAAAAAGATGAAACATTTTGAATCTTTTCCAACGACTTAGAGCAAAGGAGAGCATGGAGAAATGCCCTACAAATCCAGAGAGACTAGTGATTGAAAGACATATCTAAGATTTTTGACAAGAACCCATTAGCATAAATTTTTGCTTTGTTCCCCTTTTTTTCTCATTCTCTACATTTTTCTTGGTTTCACTTTCCACAATTCCCACACATTTATTCTCTTCAAATAAAGGTTGGAAATGATTGTAGGGTAAATATTGGTCCCACTATCCTTTTTAGTCATCCAATCATGTACTGGAATATGGTGCCTCCTGTCAAGTAACAGTGCAATGGAGGCTCCCACCAAATAGCAGCACTTAATTGCCCCACAAGACCTCCATCTTAGCCTATCCTTTAATTGCTTAGTGATATTAGTTATACTTACCTTAATTTTATTTTTAATCTGGTCTAATCAGATTTTAGTCTTTGAAACTTTAAAACGTCTCAAAATCAGTCATCAAATTATCAATTTATCTCATAATAATCCTTTGGTACACTATTAAAAGTTGTATTGTAGCCATCATGTTATAGATAAAAATTATGTTTTAGTCAGGGTTAATTTTGTCTTTTTCACCTCTCCTAATTTTTTTTGGTCAAATTTGGGTTTTAATGTTGAAAACTGTAAATTCTCAAAATATATGTAATCTTAGACATATGTAATCTTCACATGATAACTAAAATATATTTTTTAATAGTATTTTGAAATGAATGACTATTGTGGGATATATTGATAGATTAAAGGATTGGTTCCGGGATGTTGTAAAGTTTAGGGGCTAAAATGATGTTAGACCTGTAGTTCATGGATCAAAAATAAAATTAATCTTAAAATTTACTACAAAGTAAAACTTTTCTCTTATTTTTCTAGAGAGATATATGTGGTACGACCTAAAGATGCATTACCAATTTAGGGTTTTATTTTCCATAAACGAGATTGTATCAGAACTATATGTCATGCCTATTTTTTATTTTAAGTTAATTTAACTAATAATAAAAATATCAGTATCAACAAAAATATAGGTACTCTAGTTTTATAAAAATTTCATAGAAAATATGGATATAATTGGATTTATCGAAGAAAATTAATGGAAGCATGAAAATTTGTTTTAAAACACACACATACATAAAATATATATATATATATATATTGTAATATTTTAGGATAAAATAAAAGATACATAAATTAAAAGGTTTTACATAACAAACAGAATACATATTAGAATACAGGTTATATTACATAAAAGTTAGTTTATCTCCCTCATATGCGTCTACATTAATGGAAAACTTTGAATTCTTTGAATCGTTTGTCTATGATGGCAGTACTCGGATGAAAAAATTGAAAATTACAAATCCATTATAATTATCAAAATTACGAGTATAAGGATCTAGACACGATGAGCGTCATTGCAGGAGTTGATAATATTAAAAAGATTGAAGAAAATTAATTGTGCAACTTAAAAATATTAATAAAATAAATAAATAAATAAAATTACATCAAATTATTACAATTTCTGATATTTTCTGATATTTCTGTGAAAGTTTTTAATATTACACTGAACAAATCCCTAAATTTTATATAAATTACAGTACATGTTTAGTGATATCAATATCTAAGCCAATATCTTGTGAAATTTGACCAAAATAATTTTACAATTAAAAGATATTTCGATACTTCTCAGATATTAAAACATCAATGAAGTTCTCAAAATTACATTGATATCTTTATCCACAGTTTTAATCAGATCCAACAATTAAAAATGTATACTACTATGATCCTATTGTTGAAAGACCTTCTTAAAAATAAATAAATATATATATATATATATACACATATATACATATATATTATTTAACTTGATTAATTTGCTGACAACTCAGTGCTTGCTTTTGTTGATACCCCGTCAAATATTTGCTTTACGCAACCAAACATTCCATATCTTGACTAGCGCAATTGAGCATAATGTGAATGTGACGTGACAACTCAAATGCAAATTAAGTAATAATTATGAATAAAAAGAATACTGTAAAACAACATGGTAATGTCTGTACCAATCTACTATATATACATACATATATGTATATTATCACATTTTAATAGAACTTTTAGATGCCTCTCTATTATTTGCTCTCCTATAATATGTTGTGAGTAGTTGCTGTATCTAGTCAATTTGGAAAAATAATTTCAATATTGAAAACATTGAACTGCAAATTATAATATAATTGTTGATGAATTAAATATTTCCTGAAGTTATAACCTAGTTCTAACTATTTTACAAACCACATAATAATAATTAGCAAAGGTCCTCTCAAAAGAGAGAGAGAGAGAGAGAGAGAATCATAACCATTTCTTTCTACATAAAGCGAAATCCAATCAACCTCCCCAAAATCATAGTTATTAGCCCTTCTTTCGACAACACATATAAGAAAACAAAAATAAAAGGAAAGAAAAAGGTTAGCTTAGCACAAAATCTACTAACTTAATCTGACAACTTATTTATTAGCATGAAAGGATTTTTAAAAAATAAATTGGTGAGCTTACTTGGACCTTAACTTGTTAGTCTTTCAAGCAAAAGGAAAAGGGAATATATACAATAAATAACATATTTACCAGAAAATAAAATAAATAAATAGCATATTATAAAACTGTTAAAGTAAATAACATATTTACCATAGTGAATGTAAATAACATATTTACTCTTAATAAAGAATATGTTTTCTCGTGAATATGCTATATATTTCAATATTTCAATATGTTTATTTTTCATTTCTAAATTTTGCAAGGCATTTTATTTGAACACAAAAATATATCTCAACCGTTCAGCAAAAAAAAAAAAAAAAAAAAAAAAACACCATATCTCAACTCCCTCAAAATATAAAAATAAAAATAACATTCTCTCAACCATATCTTTAAGCCTGCCTACCATTTGGGGTCATCATGGAACGACCCAATTCACTATAACAGCCCATGGGCTAAACTTGATAGTGGGCTCTCACATTAATTGGGGAAAGGAATTATGGCCATGTGACTATTTCTCATCTACAACACCCTTTACATGAAGGATTAATATTTGTCAAAAATTTGTGCTCCTAGTACACCATCAATTTCTGAGATGACAAATTTAGCAAAATAAAAAAAAAATTTCTAAGTTGACAAAAGCAGATTACCATTTGCGGTGAATTAGTGGAACACCATTTCTAAAGATTTGAAAAAATTTATGAAAATTATTAGCCTAATTTTCACATCATAGTAATATAAATATAGAAAATAACTAAATTTCAAAGCCGGTCAACACCCTAATTAACACTACCTGTTCCCTGAACTCTAATACCACAACTCATTACCAACCCAAAGCTACCTCATTACGGAATTACTTAATACCTGCAGTGGGCAACATTTAAGTCAATCTGTTTTAAGAGTCTAACCGATATAGATATAGTTTGATGATTGTTCGGTTATGAGATTAATTTAGCGAGTTAGGAAACTAATAAATATATAAGAAATTTATTAAGGTTCACTTATAATATGAAAGCTATTCCCACTATGGTCCTCGGGTTTATGCTATGTATGAATAACTTAATGTAAAAAACGAAAGGGTGATCTGTGGTGTGTGCTTATTAATTTCTTGATTTGAGTTAGACTTCATGATGATTAATGTTTTGGAGATACTTTTCTTTTCTCGATTAAATGTCCACTTTTCCTTGTAGAATAAGCATCTTTAGAGACCAAGAAAGTTTCAATCGCCAAAAGGGGAATTTTTAGAAGAATATTTTAAGAATATCTTGGGGAAGGGACGCACAGAGTATTCGACTGAAGTTATAGTGCAGTCACAATCGACTCCAGGAGGTTGAAATCTCTTTCAATTGTTTTACTGTCGAAGTCTTATTCTGACGTGTGCGGCTTGATCTTGAATGTTTTTAAGTCCCTCTTTTCCTTCCTTCCGTTGATGTGGTTGACTCAAGGTTACATAAGAATATGATAGAATTAAGTATTTAAGATAATATATGATGTTCCCAAGGTTTCATATCCATCTCCCACGTTAAAGTTATAAGTTTGAAGCCTTCTAAATCAATACCAAAAATATATATATATATATATATATATATACTGCTAACTTAATTGTTTTTTTTTTTTTTTAAGTATGCACAGGAAATAAAAAAGGATCATGAATTATCGAACTTAAAACTAATTAATTAAGAAATTTTTAATTAAATCCAACAACTTTACAATACTCGTGCATTTTTTTGGTATATATAACCTCATAAATATAAACGTGCAAGTACATTTACGCATTTCCATAAAAAACAAACGTATATATGGGTCTTGTTTATGTCTTATGATACTCTTCTGACATGAAAAGTTTTGTCGTCACAACAAAATTAAGGTCGTCACACAAGAGTTTGTTTGTTTGTTTTTTTTTTTTTTTTTAATGAATTGTTGTGAGAGAGATCAGTATGTGTATTAAGACATCCCAATTAAGTCAACACCGTCTAACACCTTTTTCACTTTCTCATCCCACTGACTTTATTAAAAAGAGTTATCGAATTAATAGTTGGCATTAATTCATGGTTGGTGATCAAGAAATCAACAATGTTGTGCAATTACTTACTGTCTTGAAGATATAGCTGTTTTAAATTTTTTTCCCTCCTGTTTATTTGTTTATTTATGCAAATTTTATAGAGGAAATTAAAGTCGGTGCAAAAAAAAAAAAAAAGAGGGAAATTAAAGTGGTGTAAATTTCTTTGTTGGTTCACTTACCCTTCTTTTTCAATGGAATTGAAATGGGTAGGGGGTACGAAATTATGTGATTGTCTCGAATTCTGAAACCCCTATTTGAAGTTGAATGGCAGGTGAAAAGAAATTAATTCTAGCTAATGCTCACAATTGATTAACAAAGCAAACCTCCGTTTTTTTTTTTTTTTTTTTTCCCATATGGCACCAAAATATGTATAAATAAAATAAAATTTAAAACAAAAAAATCTCAGAAATGGATTTTAAAAAATTAAAGTGGTAAACCCGTATATATATATATATATATATATAGTTTTTAAAAGGATATTTTCAATGTAATCAATGACAAACGTAGTAGTTTCTTGAATAAAAGCCGAAAGCATAGAAAAGATAGAGTTGGTAAAATAGATCAGTAGATGACCGGTGGTCCTCTAATGAGTGACCCCGCGTGACTGGCATCGTTGGACCGATCATCACCTATTGATTTCAGCGACCGACTCTGGCAGATGATATGTAGTCATAAAGTGAATGACTCCGGTAACCGGCGATCAGCGCCGGTGATGACTAGTGGTCATCGATTTCAGCTTCTAACTCCACTGAATGACCGGTGGTCATCTAATTGATGACCCCGACAAACAGTGATCGGTGTGGTAACAACTAGTGTTCTCTTCTTGACTTCGGCAGGCAACTAGTGCTCATCTAGTGGATGTCTCTGGAAACCAATCCATGCGGCGCACTCTAAGTGCTGATTATGTGACAACTTACAGCGTGTTTACTTATCATGAGTGAGAAATGATAGTCGATTTTATATTCACTTACTATTTTTTATATCGAAACGAGAGTAAGACTAATGACCTCTTGCAAATTTGAGATTAAGTAATAAGATTGACAATTTCATTTCCTACCTTCACATTAGGATCACAATCCTTAAATTAATGGTAAATTACTATGTTATCTCCTAGTCTACTTGCAAAATGTTAGATTAAGAAATTAAAAAAAATAATGTTACAATATCATCCTAATTATGGTTAACTTCATTATAATAATTCTATGAATTATTTTTTATTGAATGTATTTGAATACATAACACTTTATCTTGTTATTTATTTATTTAACATAAAAATAATTGAGAGCTTATGGTTGTTATTTTATTGTTATAATGTCATATTAATTATTTGAATTTGCTTAACATTATTATAGGTATAGAATTTATATTTTTTGTCAGATATATATAAATCTATAATAATTTATTCTGATTTTGTATTTGAAAACGCATGAATGAGATGTGCATTAACTTCAATTTTGGATCTTGTTAATTGTGCGTGAGTAATTATGCCATTGAATGCTAAAGGATATTGAAAGACATCAATATAAGAAAATGAGAAGGGACTCACTAAAGGGTATTCATATGATTCTTCTAGAAGAAAATCACTTAAATAATCACCTTTTTTAATCAATTAATCAGCGTGATATAAATTTCTCATTTTCTTATCTAATATCTAATATGACATAAATGTAAGTTTTATTTGGGTCTCATTTATATTTTGCAGGCCCAAAAACATGAAGAAGACTGTAAAAGGAGTAAGGCCCAATAAGAAAGCCCTTAGCAAATGACCAATGTGAAAGGAATGAGCCTAAGATGTTATACGCAGAAAGTGGGCGCAAGGACGAAGGACGACTTGGAGAAGGACTGTAAAAGAAGAAGGTCTAATAATAAAGCCCTCGGTAATGACCCATCTCAAAGTCATGAGCCAGAAATTATAGGGTCATTTACATAAATATTTAAATTAAAAATTTTTTATTTAAAAAATATTTATTTTTTCTTTTATATACAGAATATCTAAATTGATACTTATAAAGATTATATTACCCTTTCCTCAAGAATTGAAAATAAATAAATAATTAACTGATAAAAAAAGAAAAAAAAATATCTAAAATATTTTAGATTAAGCAAATATTTTATAAAATGAAAAAAAATATAAATCATTTTAGTTGATTTATTATAAAGAAAAAAAACTGTAACAGATATTAATTGTATGACAAATAAAAAACATTCATTATGATAAATAATTGATCATTAAGATAAATTCACAGTAAATATATCAAAAAATGATATTGTAAATAAATATTAAACACTTTAAAACCTAAAAAAGACATTATATTGATCTACTAATTATCCTAAAGAAATAACATCATAATAATATAATAATATCGTAAAGAAAAAAACATAGCACATTTAAAAAAGTATATCATAATGATCTAGTAATTGCCATAAAGAAATAAACAATTTCATATCACATTTAAACTTTAGAAACTATCTCTTTATCAAAAAAAAAAAATTAGAAACTATCTATGAAAACAATACCAATAATAATATAAAAAATAAATTACATAATAACGTAACAATTATCATACAAA
Source organism: Ficus hispida (assembly GCA_025413025.1). Classification (NCBI taxonomy): domain Eukaryota; kingdom Viridiplantae; phylum Streptophyta; class Magnoliopsida; order Rosales; family Moraceae; genus Ficus; species Ficus hispida. The sequence goes on from CM046372.1 coordinate 27,792,606, forward strand.
ACTAAATCATACTTAAAAAATTGTTTCTAAGAAACCTAGAGCATCCTTAAGAAATATTATTAAAAAAAAAAACTAAATCATACTAATACTCAATCACTGTAATAAAAAACTAGTCATTAAGATAAAGACACAAATATGATGAGCAAATAAGGAAAAAAAATAATGAATCTACTAAGGGAAAATAATGGTAAATATGGTAAAAGGACAAAACAGGTAGTACAAGTAGTTGTTTTTTTGAAAATGAACATTTACATAATGTTATTAAAAAACTGACATATTTTAAAATGAGATTCTAAAAATAGATTTTTTTTTTTTTTTTTTGTAATTATTTCTGACAACCACTCAGCAAATGGGCAAAGAGTAATTTGGACAACTTTCTATCACTGGTGATTGTGGTATAGTGATTGAGAAATGTTCACCTAAGGCTCTCAAATAACTCAAGTTCGATTCTTTCTCGTCGTATCTCTTATTACTCCACCTATTATACAAGTAGAATCCGATACATAAAGACACCACACCACTGAACTTCTTTTTTATCAAAAAAAAAAAAAAAAAAACTTGGACGGCTATCTTTCTTTTCCTATTCCTTTTCTATCATGGCTGCAAGGGCCAACTTGGACAACTTGATACAAAGATGTTGCTTCTAATTGGAGTAATTGAACAACATGGTGGAAATTCCATCTGCCCAAGTTGCAGTTTGTTCAGACTTTCAGACTAAGGTTGATTTATGCCCTATATAAAGTACCTCAAATCCATGAAGAATCATCCTCAAGAGAAGCCTTCGCACAAGCAAATTTGTCCCTGAATTTTTGAGCTAACTCACTAACAAAATATATTACCTGATTTGGGTTCGTGATTTTTTTTTTTTTTTTTTTTTTTGAGAGGAATGGGTTCGTGGTTTGGGTTCGTGATTTTAGCTCAAGTAAGTTCCAAATTCATGTTGAAAGGCTTTAATCACTTATTTTTGTGTGTTTTGTTGTTCTATTGCAGTAAAAGTGGAGAAGAAATACTAAGCTGAATATTAAAATAGGGGCTAAAAAAGCCGTTTACATTATGAAATTTTGCAAAGCCCGTTTGCTTTTCTGAGTAGGCCATTTCAAGCTAAATACACTCACAACAGACCCACCTAATTTGATTGTTTTGATGCAAATTCTAAAAAATAACTAGGCGACAGGTCTATTGTTGGTTACATCATTTCTACTATTTTCTACTCATGTTTTTTGCTTTTTTTACCTTTATTTTTTTTTACCACGCAGACAAAGGAAAATTTCAAGATTTTCTTTTTCCTTCTTTTCTACTCTTCCCAAGTACCAAACAGAGACCTGATTTGACAACTCAGCAATAAAAAGAACAAAACAAAACAGATACAAAATTAGAAATTAAAAATTAGAGAAAATCATGAACTTCATGAAAGAAACAAAAAAGGAGTGTTAAAAAAAAAAGACATTTCTCTGCATTTATTCAAGTAGTCAAAGGTACAAGAAGTCCCCTGGCTACAAAAAGAATAAAGAACCTAGAAGCAGCGTTAAAAACCTTAAATGAGGAGCGAGTGAGAATGCCTACTTTCCTCACCAAGAATTTTAGCAACTAACAAAAAAAAAAAAAAGGGGGAAATTTACATCAAATTCTCACTAAAACCCAAATCCCTCTAAAGCATTAAAAAGACTTTGCAGGAAGGTTCTCCTGCCAAAGACGGAAAAATACTCCGGCCCGAGAACCTTAAGAATCATCACCAACCATCCTTATCGCCCCAATTCGAGGCCTGCACAAAGAATATGAATTATTCGTAACCTAAGGTTAATCTGTCACTGCTCCCAGAATCAGAATCAGAATCATAATCAGAATCAGAATCAGAATCAATCTTTAGCTTTCCTTTTCCGTGTTGTTAGGACCCCATTAGAGAAAATCAAGTTAGCTAAGTCAGGCTCTATATGATGGCCCCAGAGAGCAGGCCAACCAAAAAACCTTTCTTCTGTCATTTCCTTGATATCATCTGGTATCTAAGTCATGATATTCTTCTCAATCTAACCTGCTCTCTGACCCTATAAATGACGGGCCTCTGACTTTCAGGCGCTTTAGCCCGATCTCCATCGGGGGTGGTTCCCTTATGCTCTTGCTCGGTTCAAGATGAAGCCTATCCTTTCTTGGTTGTTGTTCTCGCTGTCTGTTAACATCGTGGTCACTGGCCAATTTCTTGAACTTGATAGAGATGGGAATGGTACTTCCTCTGGCAGACCTGTCCGCTGAAGCATTCTCTGGAGCTCTATGATTAGTGGTGGTTAATTTAGAATTTGATTCAACAATTCTGAAGCAATCTGACGAAGTAACCCGCCCGGTTCTTCCTTCAGGTTGGAATTTCTTAAGACGTTTGAACCCCTGCGTAACCAGCATATAGTACATAAGAAGGTGATAATTGAATTACATTTAATAACTAAAGAAAAAACTAGCAAAGGCTTGAATATAGGATAATGGTTCAACAAATTCCATACATCCGACTCCCGTTGTAAAGGAAATAGGCCGATCAACAGTTTAAATACCTGGTGGTCAGAATGCATTGATGACATGCCATCATTGGTGTTTCTCTTGTCCACCTTTTGTGTAGAACGACGCTTGACCCTGAATATCTCCGAATCAGAATCATCACTGTCTTGATATACAGAAGGCGTAACCTTTGTTCCATGGAAATTGTCTGAACATGCATTCAAGTGTTCATCACATGACTGGGAGGATTGAGAAGATTCAACTGCACCCCGTGATGATTCTTCTGGCGACTTTCTAGAATCAAGATTCCTTGTATTAAAGCTAGTGTTACCATACACCTGGATTCCAAAATATCAAAGCAAAATATTGTACAACTAATTAGAGTTTCAAACATACTCGTCATCCATTTTACTCCTAAAGCAAAAGAAAATCAAATGCAATGTATATAAGAATAAACAAGGCAGTGTAATTACAAGAGAGCTGAATCTTACATTGTTGGGAACAGATGCGCTCTCCAAACGCTCTGCGGAAGAATAAAAAGTTGATACAACACAAGAAGTTGAAGTTTCCGACACTTCAGAATTTAAATTTATTGTCTCACTATACAACAAGTCTGCATAATGGGAATTAGGCTCGAACTCTTGTGATTCATTCGGAGTAAGATTGCCATATTCAGGGATTGACTCAAATTGTATGGTACAGTAAGGAAAATATCCATCCTCTTCAATTCTACGAGACATATTTGACGATGGATATGAATACAAGCCATCACCACCCCTTTTAGCTTGCTGATTTATCTCCTCAAGTATTCCACCTTCCATTTCAAACTTCTTTGCTGCAACTTCCATTTGGGAAATATCATCCCTTATAACGAGAGTAACATTTCTCCCACACGTCAAATCAAGAGACTTAACATCTGCAATAAGAAAAGAATCAATATAAGCAAGAATCAGATTGAAACTGACAGCATCAACTTGTAGTGGATGGGAAAATTAAAGGATTGTGACCCATTATTTTTAGTTTCAAAGTTCAAACTAGGGGCACAGAGTTCCTTTATCCCATTAGGATCCCGTTGGAGATACCAATTGAATGCAACTCGGTCCATTTAAATTCCGCAGCACATCCAAATAAGCTCTTTTTTCTTTTTCTTTCTTTTTTTTCCCCCCCTTCTTGTTTTTGGAACGAAAATAAGATTTAAAATGAGACTTCAAATTAAGAGTATAAAATTAACATAGTAGAATAGGGCGTACCATGACGAAGGCAGATAGGATGCATGTAACAGCTACAGTTGAGATAACCAATATAACAATCTCGTTTGCACAGGCTGCAGACAATAGTTCCATTAGGATTTGGCAAAACACCGGAGCACACTCCTGATTTCATTAGCAACCAACGAGCACGATGCTGGAAACGCATGAAGTTCACAAAAGATGTCTTAATGCAACGATGAGAGACTATGTCAACAGAAAAATAATCTGAATCTTCAAGCTCTAAACTTGTGTAGAGAATCATTGCTTCTTTGCAAAGTAATTCTTCATGAGGAAGCAAAGGCACCCTGTTAAGAAGTGCATAGCGTTGGCTGGCAACAGCACCCAAAGGGAACCAATCGCCAATTGCAAAGTTCACTGCTTCCCCACAGTTGAAGCCTACAGTTTTATTTACAAAAGGGGAAAAAAAAATATAAGTATTATTTTCTGTAGTTCTGATGCACTAGTCACACAAGATCAACGAAATATGTACAATTGTCTTGATGTCTCATTTAATTTCAATTTGCTAAAAAACCAATATTCAACAGTAAGTCGAGTTGCCTACCGTGACTAAATCCAGCATGATATGCTCTAGGGAAGGTAACTATGAACTCTCCCGGCTTCTGTACGGCTTTATAGACAGGGACACCATGTTCCAACAAGATGTTTGGAGGAAATAAAGTTGTCTTCCCTAATAGGACATCAAACGCCCCATCCTCCCCGTCAGTAGAAAGGATATCATGGGTGTACACATGTTCCCTGACAACCTTTTCAAACTGCAAAGCAGCTTGACCTGGAATGCCATACCAAGTTTTTGATGCCCCACAATGATGGTAATTAATACTGCCATAAAAGAGGAAAATATGAACACAAATGTTGGATAGAATAATAGCTTCACCGCAATTAAAGCATGACTAACATATACCTGTACAAATAGTGATCTTCCACGTGCCAAGCAAACATACTAAACAGCATGCCAACGTACAGCATCGGATCAGTTACCCCCTGTAATAAACAGAAATCAGTAAACAAATGGAAAGTTCGATAAAAACAATAGCAAGATTCTAGAAAAGCAATATTGTCTTACCGGAATTGCTGTTTCTAGAAGACGCAACACGGACTTTGGTAGCCTTGACAGTCTCTGAAACCAAAGAATGAGATTGAAATCGAATTAGTTGATGGGCATGCAGACATAGAAAAATAAAATATATACATATATGTATAAAAATAAAAATAAATAAATAACAATTTGAAATTAAATTAATTAATTAATTAATTAATTAATTTAAAAAAAAACTGAAACGGAGAAAAGAATCAGCAGAATCAACACCTTCAAGTTCCATTTGCTACTTCCAAGCTCATCACCGGGAGAAGATGAAAAGGCACTCCCATCAACATCACATGCATACTCAACAGTTTCTGTCTTTCCACAAGCAATTTCATGCCAAAATTCCTTTTCCAAATATGTGGCTGGGAGACAACCAGCACTGTAATAACGACGAGCAAAAACCTTGTTTGCCATTTTCTCGAAATCACGAAAGGTGTAGTTCCTGAAAAGTTACAGTCATACTGAGAACAAGAAGCAAAATCCAAGTTCAGCCTTCATCCTTCTATTTAGTAAGAACACTCACCTTCCGCTCAGGAAAAATGTGACCTTATCATCAGTGTCCCACTCAGCAAGACGCAGAGGTTGCACTCTGGTTGTGAACTTGAATCCTGCTTTCTCCTTCATCAAAACAACCCCGGCTGGAACAGAAGCAGTCAAAGGAGAAACAATCTTGATCATACCTGAAAAGATCACAGTGGATTTCAAAAGACAAAGGGGTCATTCTTCTTTTCAGAAAAACAGTAAAACCACAAAGTTTCTATATCTTTGTGGTATTTCAGCCAAAAGAAAAGTGCGTTTTGCGTGACTACAGCTGCTAGAACAGAAACACAAAGAATTAATGAACGACAGAAAAAAAAAAACAAAAAAGTTTTAGTTAAAATTGCAAAAAGACAGTCCTATTACATTGCATCAAAGTTTTGTAGCACAATCCTTTTTTTTTTTTTGGCACATATTTTCTAGCTCAATTTTAAGTACTTACTTCATTTAAAAACTTCTAGTCAGAGTTTGCATGTAAACCGAAAATGTGTTCCTAGACAATTTCTTCAAGTGAAGATATTTAAACTACAGAAAAGTTATTTATGAATAATCTTACACTAATTTGTGTATTGATGCCAATGATTGATTTAGCTCAAATAAGACCTGGAGCACATTTCAGCACCTCTAAATATTTTAATTGTCATGTTATTTACTGAAATTAACTCCACCAATCATTGATTTAACTTTCTAGCAATAGCTAATTCTATTTATGAAATTCAAGAGAAAAGTCCAGACCATTAACTAATGCAGGTGCAGCATTACCATACATTTCCAATATTTTCTATTCACATCTTCCAGACAAGTACTATATGTTTCCATTTTTTCTATTTACATTTACCAAACAAGTACAAAATGCATATAAAAGTCAATAATGTGCACCAAGGGCATAGAAAATTGTAGGTATGTGCATGTAAAGGAGCATGCATGCGGCATGCATGCAACAAAATCGAACATTGAAAATCATCGTCACCATACTTGCAAAATACTTAACATGGAATTGCATCAGCTGAATAAATCTTCTGAAGAAGTTACGAAGAAGCTACGAAGAAGCTTACCATATCTTGAAGCTTCTGGAGCTATCTTCTGCAAGTAAACCAAAGGATCGTCAAACTCATCCTTTGTCGGGCAATATACAGGACACTCGGGGATTTTTTCAGTCCATTCCAGATCGCTTGTATCAAATTTATCCACCTTACGCTTTGAAATAACATTCTTCCCATTTAAAGCACCATTAGGCTGAGGAAAAACATTGGTGTTACTGTGTAGTCTAACACCACAGGATGCCGAAGCTCTTAAAGCATCCCCTCCACTTCGAGCCATCATATTGTTGATACTTACAGGCCCCGTAACAGTTTCAGATTTCATACGCTGAAGCCTCTTGCGCTTCAGAAATTCTAATCCATTTTTAACCTCTTTTGATAAACAATCCCTTCGCTCCACCTGTCATGTAAGCAATGAGATATAATGCGTAACATCGATACACAACATGAAAGCAAGCTAAAGATTTCTGTCAACTAGCAGGCAAGAAACAATAAGCCAAATAAGGAGTTTCTGCAAATCCTAGTCCACCCATTGTCGGTGATCAAAGTAAATCAATCTCTGCTGCATCAGTGTTCTACTAAACTATTATAGTTCGAGTTTTGGCATGAAAAGTAAGCCAATTTCATTTAACTATGCTGACAAACTGATGACACAATCCACCAAATACATGATTATAGAATGAAACCCAAAAGTAAATAAATTAATAAGACTCTAGCGCCTACAAAGTTGCTGAAGAATTTAAAGCAGTTAAGTTCGGCCCATTAATCCCCAGTAACACTACCAAAGAAGGCAATGAAAACGACATCAAGTTTGATACGTCATACCCTTTCATGATTCCACCTTTTTTTCTTTTTTTCCCTTTTTGGTACGAAGTGAAAATTGAAATTAAACCATTCAATAACTAGCACATAGGATGGTTGTAGAGGGTGCACAACCAAAAAATTACACATGGGTCTCCGGGAATATAGAGTTGAATTCAAGAGAAATGAGGAAGGGACATATAAAAATGCCCGCTCTTATTTTAAGAAGCAAAATTGCAGGCATCGCAAGGTCAAAGGGGAGGTTATAAGAGCAGAAAAAAGCATACAAACCCAGAAAGTCTCAGCCTGTTACAGAGTTACAGCTAAACAAAGTTGATAATTACAGGAGAAAGTCTCAGCCTTATCCAGATGTAAAAAAATCATGGGAAAACGTATCCCACCCAAAGAAGTGTGTGTGTGTGTACATATATATATATATTTTTTTTTTTTTTTTTTGTGAACAATTACAAAAAAAAAAAAGAAAAAAAAAGCGGCGAAAAATCAAAAGCCGTATTCAACAATTGCATGCAGTCAAAGTTGAGGAATCTTCGTCAAAATAGTTATTACTCAAAACCCAGAGCACCGGAAACCTTAAATTTAAGCAGCACGTATGGAAATTAGGGAATTAAATAAAAAGCATAAAAAAATTACCTAAATAAGCTTTTACATTTCAACGACGAGATTTAGAATTAACAATTACACTAGGTTTTCTAGAATACCTTTACACGTTTCTCTTCAGAAACATCTCGCGTCAAAAAATTGTGAAGCAAATTTCAATAATACATTCAAATTTTCAGATATTTCCTCCTAATTGCAATTCATGCAGGATGCGTAACTTGAACTCTACGAATCAAAGAGCCAGAAAGCAATTACAAAAAAAAAAAAAAAAAAAAAAAAAAAAAAAAAGCCCGAAATCTACCTATACGTAAATATAGACTTAAATAGAAACACCTTTCCTGAAAAAATAACGAGAATGTATAAAAAAAAAAAAGGATTGAACACAAAAAAATAAAGAAGATGAAGGAACAGAAGATGACAAATTCACCAGAACTCGAATTAAGAACCACAAAATACAGAAAAAAGAAAAGAAAAAGAAATTAGAAAAGCGAAAATCACGAATCACGTACCATTTCATTCCGAAGTTGCTCTCTGTACGCCTCCGTCTTTGTTTACTTCGCCGAACAAACAGGGGAAATCCAAAAACAACGCAGAAACCAACAAAAGAATCGGAATCCAGAACACCAAACCCTAGATCACGATCCAAGCCACGGCCGACCAACAACAAGTCTCCAGAGACAGCCAGTCTCGCCACATTCTCACAAACCGTCGGGAACAGCACCGAACGGGCTCAGACTCAGAGATCCGGAGCCTCCGCTTAGCCAAGCCGACGAAACCACCGACAAACACCGAAGCAAACGAAACCAGAGGAAGCCAGCAGTTTTCCGGCGACAGGCGTAAGCGATTCGCCGGAGAAGAAGCGGTTTCCCGGCTTGGAAAAGAGGTTTTCCGACGAGAAGATAAGAAAATTAAAAAAAATGAAAAAGAAAAAAATATTGGAGGGAGAGAACAGTATAAGAGGAAGAGGAGAGAGAACAAAATGAAGGCTTTAGAAAACCGAAAAAGAGCAAAAGAGAGGATGATTTATAGTTTTATACCTAAAAATAAATAAATAAAACCCGCTTTTATAATATTTAATTTCTTTTCTATTTTTTTATTTTTCTTTTTACCGTTTTCCGAAATTAATTAAATAATAATAATTAATTAGTCGAAATAGAAGGTGTGTGAAGAAGGAAAGTGGGTGGTTGTTAGGTTGGTTCAACCAAACGTTTGCCGGCGAAACCGCGTTTTTTTTTTTTTATTCCATTTCGCGTTTCGCTGGTTTTGGAAGCTTTCCCGTTTCCAAAATGACGAAACTGCCCCGCGGGGACCAGATGTTATTTTACAAAATAAGGGATAGTTTGGTTAATTAGGCAATGATGTTACCAAAGCGTTTTTTGTTTCTGTTTCCACTGAAAAAAAAAAAAGGAAAGTGTCAGGAAAGACGGAATTATCACGTGCGTTAAATCACATCGGTGTCTTGTACGCAGCAGGGGAATCTGACCGTTCATTTGGTTGCTGATATCGGATATGAACGGTGAGCGAAAGTTGAACTGACCGGATCTGCAAAACCCTTTCGCGTGTACTTTCGTGTGGAAGCTGCTGACTTGTACAGGATTGCTTCCACCTACCTCACAGTTAGTTACGCATCTTTTCTCGTGTTGACGATTTTCTCCTCGATTCGTTACGCAATCACCACAAAAGCTTGGGGGTGATTCCGTCTTTTCGCGGAGTTCCCATATGCGAGGCACTTGAAAAGAAGTCACTTCCCGCAATGTAAGCAGACTAACTACCCCTCGTGAGTGACCGGGGGGAAAATGCTAAAGTCCAAACGACAACTTGGAGCCGACACGTGGCGCGACTACTGATGCACGGAGTTACACATGGCCGTGGAATAGGCTGCGGAGTCTGGAAACTTACGTATTACTGTGGGTGGGGTTCTCTTCTGCCAGAGGCGAGATAGCTGGCGGTTACACCAGGTTTCACGCGCCCATATGACCGGCCACAGCCCTTTTTCTTTTTTTTCTTTTTTTTTTTTTTTTTCTCTTTTTCCACTTCCATCACGAGAACCCCAAAGCTCTCCCAAAAAAAAAATTTTAAACAAAAAATCCAAAACCACTGTGGTTTCCGGTTTTCGGTTAATTAATCCTGATTTAAAGGAAAAAAAAAAATAGAAGTTTCTCTCTCTTAATCCTATTGGTTTAGCTAGCGCTTTTAGCTTTTGTTACGCGGAGGTTGGGCCTAATGATTAGTTTTCCACAGTCAGCAAAAACGAGCCTCCGAATAAACAGGGAAAATTGAAATTAAAAAGAAAAAAAAAAGAGGAAAAAAAAAAATTAATCACAAATACTAATTACGTGTAATAGGGTCTTGGCGGCTCGGCTGTCGTGGACCGAGTCAACGTTCACACTGGTTTTCGGTTCGGCGGCTCGGCTGCCGCGGCCTGGTTTAACTTTAGCCGGCTCAAGAAATGACAAAAAATCCCTTTTACTTAAAAATTTAAAAAAAAAAAAGGGGAAAAGAAAAGAATTTGTATGTGAAGTAACTTCTGCAATAAATGACCCTATCCCATATCACAGAATTTACTCGATCGTACAATACGGGGAGATAACACTATGCTACATGCGCGCGTATTGTGGACATTGTGTGGTCGAGTTGTCGGGTTTGGACAGTTGGGTTGGAGGAGGGGTAGTTTCGGAAATTCGTGTGCGGAGAGGCTGAATTGGAGTGGGGAAGGGTAAAGATTCTGTTTCTAAAAAGTTCTGGAATTGACGAAATTGCCTGATGAACAGTTCGTAATCACTGAAATGCCTTTCACTTTTTGGGTGCGCGTAAGTTTGGAGTACAAGGTGTCCTTTTCTTTCGGACCACAAAGTACCTTAAGCTAAGGCAAACCAAAAAATAATAAAAATTTAAGAAAATTCGAAAATAAAAATGACAAATGAAAAACTTAGAAAAGGAGATCCAATACTGGATAATCTTTAATGATCATTCATGCTCAGCCGTCCCATTCGACAACTTGTGGTCTCCAAATCATGCTAAATCTTGTTTTTTATGAACATACATCTTAGAGTGATTCTGTTGGTCTATTTAGGTTGAAATTTTAAAGATATTTTTATTCGAGTTGAGTTGAGTTTTAAAATTATATGTTTGATTGAAAATTTGTTGCTTAGACTTTGGAGTTAAGTGTGTGTTTGAGGCATTCGGTTGAAATTTTTGAATTGTGTGTTTGGCTGATTAAAGTTGAAAAGTGTAAAAACTTAAATCTTTTTGTTTTGGAAAAAGAAAATATCAATATGGATTTGTTTCGTTCGTCTTGAAATTATTTGTAATTTTTTTATAAATCAGCTCATTTGGACATGTATATGTAAAGTTAAATGTTGAGTTTTTAAGTTATAATTAGAACTATAAATAGTAAAACTAAGTTAACTTTTCAAAAGATAACAAAAACTGAGTTTAGTCTTTTCAATTTGAACGAAGACACCAAATACATGCTAAAAAAATGTTAAAAATTTGAAACGTGTAAAAAAAATATATCAAAAAAAAAATTTCAAAATTCAATGCAAATTTTTTATAAATTATCTCATTTTATTTTAAAATAATCAAGTTATAAATTTTAAAACTTGAGTTTTACTATAGATTTGAATATATAAACAGTAAAACTATATTTATTATAGAAGAAAAGGACAAAACACTTTTGAAAAGCATGTTTTTTTTATTATATATATATTTAGACATATATATAATACCTCATTGCCATTGTATGAGTATATACACGGTATAATTTTTCTCTTTTTTAATTTTTTAATTTATTTTTTAGGGTGTAGGTGATAGAGTTATTATACCTCATTAATAATCATCACCTACAAAAAGTGAACAACCCAGCTAAATATGGGTTACCAAGTTAGACATTTACTGTTATTAGTTTTCTAATTAAATTTTTAAGGGTCACCAAACCTTTATTTATTTATTATTATTATTATTATTTTTTTTTGGCAAAAAACTACTATATAAGATGGTTTGGAAGGACAAAAAATAACTATTAAAAGTTGAGAAGTGACAAATGTACTAAATGGGGCACGGCTTTGTTCCAACTCCAACTTCATCTTTTTTTTTTTTTTTTAAGCTTAAAAAAAAGAAAAGAAAATTGGAGAATGATTTTATTTTCAAAGTAGACCCACTTGTCTTACATCAAGGTTGTTTTTTCTTTTTCTTTTTCTTCTATTTTTTTTTTTTTGGCAAATCGATGGTTGACTGTGTTAGTACCTTGCACACTAGTTTTTTGTTATTATAATAATTATCCTTTCAGGGAATCATTTTTTTTTATTAGAATAATAATGATAACAATAATAATAATAACAATCTCTAATGATAATAATAATAATAGTATTACTGTTATTATTATTATTTATCGGCTACTACATTCCACGGCTAATGTGGCTAGTGGCTTATTGAGAAGTACTAAAATAGTTGACGATTAGCTTTTATAGAGGTGTAATAAATGGTTGAGAATTAGGTCAACCTACATGAAATTTGTCACAAGATAGACAGATTCCATACTTACACTCTCAACATTTTAACCGGTCGTTTTAACTCTTCTTAGAAAAAGTAAACTTTAGTATAAAGTGATTATTTGAGATGAATTAGTAAATAGATGAAATGAATTTAAAAATGACAAACTAACAGATAAGGTAATATATGAAAAAAAAAAAAAAAAAACTACATTTACTATACTTGTGTCCTATTGATATGAACTGTTGAGTTATGACTGATTATAATTTTACATTACGTATTTTAAACTTTTAATGTGAATACTCATAACGTTAAGAAATTAATCTAATAGTTTAAGAAGTTGTTCTTACTGACAATGAAAAATAAGAAGTCATATTCGGAAAATTCTCATGAAAAATAATTCAATACAGTTTTTATATGTTGCATCTATCATGTTAATGTGAAATTATTGTATTTATTTTATCATATTTAAAGATGATTTTATTTATAGTAGTATATATCTAAATATATGGTTGCACATATAATATAACAGCAATACCACATCTGATTTTATTAAAAGTGTAGAATTCGAATTTCATATCCTCAACTTCAAAATATACATATAGACATATCTAACATTCCCTCAAAATATATATATATATATATATATATATAATACATATTTTACATGAAATTGATTCAAAAAAAAGTATTCTCACATTAATAAAGGGGGAAGGGAAAAAAAGGGAAAAAAATACATATGTGTGTGTGTGTATCCCTGTTATTTCATCCAAATGGGCAAAGTACCGAAATCTTACTTGCAAAGGCTGCACTGCACTTGAAATGTAACCAAAAAAAGAGACTTGTGCATTAAGATTAATGCCGAAAACTGCTATTACAATGAAACCCCATGTTACCAAATCTTATCTATATTCATTTTTTTTTGCGTCACATTCCATTGGCTGATTCCTTGTCAAGGAATCTTATTTTAAGACCTAATCCAATTTCCTTTGGCCACAACACAAGCAAAAAACAGTAATAATAATAATAATAATAATAAAAGCATTTAACTATATATAATTCAATCATTCAGCCTTATCATATCATATACAAAACTCCCACACCCACACTTTTTTAAATTATTAGACAACAACACCACCACCACCACTACTACTTCATAACAATATTTTGGGGAATCTAGTTGATATATGGTAGGTATCCTTTTTATATTCATTTCAACACCCTTCACATTATTTAACTAATTGGGGGTAGTACAAAAGTGGGCCAACAATCCACCAATAAGCATTGCAAACAAATCAAAAGGTGCACTTTTTTTTATATAAAGAATTCCTTGGTAACATCTGAAGAAATACATTTTCGGTGGAGCTTTTTTGTTTTCATTAATCATCATATTCGTATCAAAAACTGCTCGTTATATATATATATATATATATATATATATATATCTCTAAAAAAGAAAAAAGAAAAAGGAAAAAATTGATATGATTTTGTTCTATTTCAATGGTTAAAAACATGCATTATCGGTATGAGGCCTTATCGTAAAAAAACCTAAATTATTTAAGAAAGAAAAGGAAAGGAAAAGTTGGTGATTCAAAATATTTTGCACCAAAGGGGCTAGTGAAGCCTTAATCAACTAATTTGTATGCAAATTGTGTCTCATAGAGTGAGACAAGAATTGTGTCAATGGCTTGTCAAAGTGGTTTTTTCAAAGGCAATGAGAGGGATGGGCAACTTGAGCTTTTTGCTTGTCAATTGAAAGGAAATTGGAGGAAGAAAGAAAATAAGAGAGAGGGGAGGGTGGTGGTGGTGTGGAAATGAAAAAAAAATGAAATGGAAAAGTTTGGGGGCTCCTTAAGGAAAACTTAGTGCACTTGAAAATTTATTACGTTTTCTAGGAACATATTTTGTAAGGAAAAGTGCTGAATCCAATTGGAATGTACTTGGAAATAAATCTTAAAGAATAAGGAAAAGATGGTTAATAAGTAGAGGAAGAAATTATATATGGGTGAAATATGGAATACTATACCATGGTCGTATCATTTATTTCCAACTGGTTCCACCCACGGTTGCTAAGCATCCCAAAAGCCATCCTACAAACCCCATTTGATTTACCCAAGTTAAAAAGAAGTAAATAATATGTTTATAAAATTTACTTCAACATATTCGTAAGTCATATTCATAAATATCTGCTATTTACTTATTTTAACATCTGTAAACATACTATTTACTATGTCACCCCTTTGATTTTCAACAAAATTTTTGCATAATACAACAAATTAATTGTATCCCCAAGGTTCAAAGCTTAAAAAAAAAAAAAATCAAACTTTAATATTTTTTTAAATTAATCTAGTGAATGTGATTGTTAGCTGTTTTTTCAAGAACTTTTTTACATTTTTTTTTTTGAAAGAACTTTTTTACAATTAAGGATTTATAAACTATAAATTCAATTTCTAGATTATACTTACAACCATCTAATTTAACTAAAGTTACAATTATATTACAACTTAAATTATATGGAAATTTCCTACCTGCTCGTTTACTTAACACTACCATTCAAATTAACATATTGGAAGCTTAATCAAGTCAATAATATTTTTTAGAAACCATAATATTTTTTCCCAAATATTGGAAGCTTAATAATATTTTTATAGCCAATTTTATAACATTTATGTGGAGATTTTATTAGTTCGTTTTTTTTTTTTTGGATAAATATATTAATTAAGCACCAATAATTGGCTGCATTTGGTACAAAACCCAGGTGGAGGAGAGGACAGGTATAATTAATTGCTTGCTTTCTAATCATTGGGTCAAAGGAAGATATATGAAGTACAAAATGGAAAGGAATACAAACTGCAACTAATTAGTACATGTCTTCAAAAAAAGGGTCAAGCGTACTATACGACAAACCTAAAATGCTAACGGTATGATATTAGTTTTCAATCTTACGGTCGTGCTGATCCCATAGATTTAAATTTTTTTCCCTATATTCATATAATTAATGGTTAATCTTTATGTAATGTTATGTAATTTTATATATATAATATGTTTTTTTAAACTTTTATTTTAATTATAAGTAAACAAAAAAAATATTACACATTAATAATATCAATTACACATCATTAATCAAAATGTATAATTTGCCAGATTGAAGAGTTTACCTATATATATATATATATATATATATATATATAGGTACACAATCCTATTCTATTATGGAATATATAATATTATACTAACTGGCATTATCAATGCTTGCCATGTGCTGACATTTATGAATGAGATATAAATAATAAAGTAAAGCTGGGGTCCTCTGGTCGCAACATGGCTAGAACTATATGATAAGCACAACAAGAAGATCAAGCAATATATATATATATATATATATATATACGTATATAAATCAACATGTGTATATTTTAAAACCAGAAAAGTTGTTCACAGCTAAGGATAATATTGATTTAAGAATCATAACCTTGTGCTGCCGCCAAGTTTAATTTCTTGTTAATGTTTGCTTGTTAAGAAAATGAAAAAGAAATATATTATATATATATATATATATATTTTCCAACATATATTTAGAAAGACCATAGAATGAAAGAGTCAACTCATTTATTGGAATGAAAGTCCAGATCATTACGAATTACAAGTCAATGAATCATTACACATCAATTATTAATCCTGCAAGAGAATTGTTAACGTGATTTAAAGATGGCCACGTCTTTGCTTAATTAGTAACTGAAATAGATAATTAAGAGAAAAATAGATAACATACACTTTTAATTTCAAACATTACTTAATATAGATGGCCAAATTTTTTTATTCAGGAAAATAGTGGTTATTCATTGATCGAATATATACTATAATATTAGTTAATCATTTGTTCATGATCGAATATCATTTTACAAAATGATTATTTTACTAATTTTACAAAGAAAAATGCTTTATTAAAATATCAATAATGATAAACATCATATTAATAAAAATGTGAGTCCTTCTAGTGAACCTATTCATCCTTTATTAATGAATAATATTTAACATCATCAATATTTTCTAGTATTATTCTTATTTTTCATATCTTACTTTAACAATTTTCTTGTACTTCCCCTGCAATTTTCTTGTCCATATTTGGTATGTGTTTGGTATTTTTTTCCCTTTCTTTTTTAGTTAGTTAATTTATTTTAATGAATAGACACCTAGCCAAGCCATTCACATTCTTGAAAATGAGAAGTGTGCACTGCTTTGACTTTAAGTTATGCAGGATCTCTGAAACGTACCCAAAAAATAAATAAAAAATAAAAAATAAAAAATAAAAAAGTGTTCCCAATAATGATATTTGGCACCTGGCCATTAAATTCTTGTTTTGACTTTATCTAAAAAATGAAATTGGCTTTTTTTACAATAACTTTGTACATAGACACACACATAAATAGGCAATACTCACATTCCAAAATGTTGCCCAGACCCGTAGATGACATGAAAAGTTTTTAACTTTTCACAAGTTTCAACAAAAACTTATATTGTTAATTCAACAAAAAAGAAAGGAAAAAAAAAAAAAACTTATATTATTAAACTTTAATTCTTATCACTGTGCTGTCTGTTTGCACTGTTGAAGTAGTGCATTTAATTATTAAGTTTCACCGTGAGTGAAAAAGTAATAATAATAATAGCGAGAGGGATCAAAAAAGAAAAAAAAAAGTAAACTTTTCAGAGTTTTGAGGGTTTATACTTGATAAAATTGTAGGATAGTAACTAGAAAGGGACAGGCTTTATGCTTAATTTTTATTTTCAATATCTATTTGTTGAATTACAATAAAATTAAGTAGAAAATCGAACAATTAATGCACCCTCCTGGAAATAAAAATAAACTCCTTCTAAAAAATTAAATTATAAATGGTCGCACATTTTTTAAAGTTTTTTTTTTTAGGTAAGTTCTTTTTTTATTTTCTGATTTGTTACTCAGTTTCATTTTTATTTTTAAATTTAAAGAATTTCATAAATATTACACTCATTGATCAATAATTAATATGTTCAAGGCTCTATTGAAAGGGTTTACTCAGTAAACTCATCCATTAATTAATTGCGAGGTAGGATTATTAATTCCATCTAACTACTTGTTTAATGAAATTAAAAGTATTTTTTTTAGAACATTTCGAAATTTAATGGGTACTTCTTTACTTAATTATATTTGCATCAACAATTAATGTTAGGGAAAATTCTATGATAGGATATTGGAAATAGCTTATATATTATGTTTTTAATTATAATATTTGAACAAGATTTTTTTTTAATACTTTTTGTTAGAATTATTTTGATGTGATTTTGGTAATATCTAATATTCAGAAACATTCATTATTCATAGGACATCTTTATTATAGAAAGCTCTATTTTTAATTTATCAATTATCCTAAAAGTTTAAGATGTTAGAAGCTAAGGTAACTAGAGTATTTCATGAATGAACTCTACACTCAATACCTTCTTGACTCTGGACTTTTGGTTTTAAACATCCTACTACTTTGAATTCTAATAATCTGCTCATTTAATATATATATATATATATATATATATATCTCAAAAAACAATCCCTCTTTTGGTGGCAGAACCCGTATCAAAAGCAAAACTTTGGGGCGATGATTAATCAGCAGAAGTGCTGCAGAATCACTGGTATCAGAAAAATGTTTATTGATAGTTATATTCATAACTTATATGATAGTTTTCTATTTAAATTTTGACAAATTATTGACGAATGGATTATTTATGTAATAACATAAAAGTTTAGAATAACATGATATTTAAACCTAAAAATTAAAGGTCAATGTAAGATTGAGTGTAAAATTTGAAATCTATTTATGAAAATAACGTACATCTAAGCAATTAGCCACACAATATAATATGATTCACTAATTTTGTGTTCAAACTAAAGCTAGCAAGCCAGGTAGAATATTTTTAGAATAAAATTGAGAGGAAGACGAATTTTCAACTTGGGATAATGTATAAAATTTGCATGTATAGCACTAAAGGTGGATGAATTTTGACCCTATCTATTAAATTCAAACCGCGGAAATAGCCAAGAATTCCCATGTGGGCAAAAAGGGAAGTTCCAAGCAAGACACATTTCGTTTTCAAAATGGATCCAAAAATCTGATGCAGTCAAAGGTATATTTATGCCCAAAAGGCACTAGTCACTCGACAAAGTGGAGAAATTGTTGAATACGACTTCTTCTTCTTCTTCTTCTTCTTCTTCTTCTTCTTCTTGAAAGTTGAAAATTCGATTTTTTTTTTTTT
This sequence comes from Ficus hispida, assembly GCA_025413025.1. NCBI lineage: Eukaryota > Viridiplantae > Streptophyta > Magnoliopsida > Rosales > Moraceae > Ficus > Ficus hispida. The sequence goes on from CM046372.1 coordinate 27,811,211, forward strand.
TTTTTTTTTGGGCTCAAAAGTCTCTCTCCATCTCGAATCATCGAAAAGAATAAGTTTCAAAATTTCAAAAAATAATATAAAAAAATAAAAAACCAAACGTGGAAAGTTTACACAAAGGTAGTAGTAGTCTTCTACTCCGACCTAAATACACGCCATTTACTATTCACACTGAAAAAAAGGCCCCAAAAAAAAATTAAAAATTAAAAATTAAAAAAAAAAAACACTCCCTCGTGGAAAGTGTCTCTCTTTCCTTTCCCCCCAAATTTCAGCCACCAAATTAATGAAGCCCACAATTGACCAAAGCTCTCTATTTATTAATTTACTGGTCTTTTTATTTTGGGTAATACCAAAAGCCTATGACTCTACCAACCCCATGACCAGGACCTTTTCATTTTTTTGTCTAAAAATCTTCTCTAGTTTAATAGTTTTTGTCATCTTGGATTTTGGCTTGTGGGTCAATCTATTTTAAACAATGGAAAAGGGCTATTATATATACATATATATATATAATATATTCTCTGTATATGCTATTTCTTTTTCACCATCTTAAAGAAACCAAGTAGTAAGGTTTTATTTATTTATTTATTTATTTAGCCATGTGGTTTTGAGGATACATAGTAAAATACAGAATAGAGAAAATTAAAGGATTTCAATTGGGGAGGAATCTTCCTCAAAGGATCAAACATTGAATACGTAGTATTGTCCATTGAATTAAAAAACAAAAGTTAAACGGCACAAGTAATTAAAGATCTGACTCCAAAATCTCTTTATTTCCGTCCTTTTAGAGTTTTTATTTTTTTCTTCTACATAGTAAAAAAAAAAAAAAAGAAACAAAAACTATGACTTCTCGATAAATATTTGGAATCAAAAATTTTTGAGGTCAAAATTATTTTTAAAATATTTTAATAAGTATAAAAATGTTAAATAAAGTTTATGTTGTTTAATTTAAATTTTGTTATAAGTTTCAAGGTCTATTTAGAAGAGCATTCATCATAAGCTATATTTTTTAGCTTTGATAAAAAGCACTTTTGGATCTAAAAGCTTTTCTGACATATCTTCCAAATACTTTTAGAAGCTGTTTTTGACCTGGAAAGTCAAAAATAGCTTTTAAGAAACTCGGTCAAACAGACTCTTAATGTCCCTTCAATATATTAAGATATTTGATACGTTAACTAAAATGTGTAAGGTCAATTAAAAATAATGTTAGTTAATATATTTAAATTAACATTATATAATATTATGGAAATATTTGATAAACTGACAAATTTTAAACACTTATTTCAATAAATATTTAGTTTTTTTAATTAAAAAATAACATAATTAATTAGTGATTGACTATATAATAAATCAATAAATAATAATAATAATATTATTGGTCAATCATATATTAAAAAAATATTATTGTCTTAATATTAGAATATTTTGGCTGTTTATTAAAAATAATACTTAGGCTATGTTTGGAGTCACATTTGGAAACATGTTTCCAAACATTTTTTTTGTCCTTTTCCTCTAATTTTATTATTCACTTTTTAAAATATATTTAAAATTTTCAAATTTTTAAAGTCTAAAATTTTATCATTTTAAGTCAAATTAGTTATATATTTTTTTTAAAATTACATAGAGTTTTAAGAAAAACGAAACAAGATGCATATTTCTAATTTTTTCCCGAATACGTTTCAAGTTTTTACATATTTTCATTCTAAATAATTTATTTTCACCAAATATACATTTCCAAAATTCAAACTATTTTCAACATCCAAAACACCGTATCTAAGCTTAAAAAAAAAAGGCCATTATTACCATCAAATTGAAGGACATGAAAATTGATCATAAAAAAGTAACATGTGATTCAAATTTTGTAACTAAAAGATTGTAAATATATCTACATATATATATATATATATATATATATATATGAAATCGATTTAGCTCAACCAAGCATGACATGATGGCTGCTGTTTAGGAATCGTGCCGAAAGCATGTAGCCGAATCAATTATATATATTCTGATTTACGTAGTATGCCAACCTTCCTCATTATGGAATAAGATTTTCGGCTCATTATAGAAGTCAATTCTTGTGATGTCTTCACATCTCTAATTTGATTATGGCCTCCCTTGATTCTCCGTTGGTTTAGCTAAACCTTAGAGAGAGAGAGAGAGAGAGAGAGAGAGAGAGAGATAATGGCAATGGAAGCAACCACGTAACATACCAAAAAGGCCAAAAAAAAAAAAAAAAAAAAAAGCAATTCCAACTTTTCCACTTTCATTTTTGCTGCTAGCTAGTTGCTTTGGTGCTACAAAAACCCTTTTTTTTTTTTTTTTTTTTTTTTTTTTCTCTTTTTGGGGTTGGGTTTTTCTTTTTACTTATACAAGCTCGTACATGTTTTTGGCGCGAATAAAAGCCACCGTGCTTTGCATTCATATTGCTGAGAAGGAAACCTATCTTTCAGTGCCCACAACCTGATAAAAAAGATTTGATATATATATATATATATATTTATATATTATTCACACACACACACACACATATATAGCATCATCACATGGCCAGCTGCTTTTTTATCCTCTAAACGTACTTTACTTTACTTTACTTTATGTTTTCATGGGGGCACAAAAATTAGCAAAACCTGGCTAATTGTGAAGTGCCTTTATTTTTCTTCCTTTTTTAGTTGTATGGAATGTGTAAGCTGCCAATGGAACATGCAGATTACCATTTGTCACTTTGTCGGTGGTCCTTTTAATTCTTACACACACATATATGTACTTATATATGGACCTTTAATTTCACACATATATATATATAATCATTATGCATTAGGTTAATGTTCCTTGACACATCAGCATCTTCAGCTTTTTTTTTTTTTTTTTTGTGTCCCTCTAAAGCCTTATCTTTTGCACACCCTTTCCTAATTTGCCAACTGTTTTCTTTATTTAATTTAATTTTATTTTTTCCCCTTTAGTGAGCAATAATATTTATTCCTTAATCCCAATGCTATTGATTTTTATCTTTTTTTCTTTATTTATAATAATTTAAATTTTATATTGAGAAATCTGTACTAATTAGATTACTTAGCTGTAGCAATTAGGGGTTTGGGAAATGAACAAAAAGCTCAAAGAACTTCACATCAATAATATTAATGATGACAAAAATCTCAAGTCTAGTCCCATCTCTTACGAGTGTTTGCTTGTTGGCTTCCCCTTTGTCAACATCACCAACAATGTGTTGGCAAAAAATGCAGTATTGAAGCTCATTTTGGGGAAGTATGTTTATCAAAAATAGACTCAAGTCATTAATTAAGAAAAAAAAATACCCATTACTTTATAATTATCATCAAGGATTATTTTATAATTGTCATCAAAAGAAACTATAATAGTTATCAATGAGTAATAGGATTTCAATATATAGTACTCCTTTCCTTATTATACATTTATATGTAACTAGAGAAACTAAAGAATATGGATATGATTATATACATATATATGATATTTTTAGGATATGGTCTTATACTAGTAATTTTAATTATTATATCTTATCAAGATCACAATAAAAATAAAAAAGTAATAAGCAAAATAATTAATTTTTGATAAGATCTGACTGTTGAAAAATCTAACCCTACCGTCATTATATTTTTTCAAACACAGTCTAGAAATATCATATATTCATATATATATATATATATGTATTAGTATATATGATCTGACTGCTGAAAAACCTAACCCTACCGCCATTGTTTTTTGTTTTGGATGCTACCTAGAAATCTCCTGTATTCATATATATATATGTGATGTATGTGTGTATATATTTGTATATTTGAGTGACATTAGACATGTGGGGTTGCAATTTTTTTCTGGATCCAAAAAGGAAGATAATGAGAAAAGAAAACGTAAGACATTAATGATATCAGAGGTAAAGATTCTATGGGTGAGACAAATCTATGGACCTCCCCATACAAAACTTGCCAAATGGGAAGCCGAAATGAAGTAGTTGATTTTGATTTGGACTGATTCAAACCCATTTAGAAAGAGAACATGCATCTTATTCTTCCAATTAATTTAAGTCATGGTCTTCGCCTAACACATCACTCTCACAGTCCCATTCAAATACGAGTCAAAGACTTGTACACCCAAAAAAAAGAAAGTTCGCAAAACATTTTTTTGCCATTTTCCACTTGACGTGTTCAAACAAATCTGAATATTGCTTTATTTTGATCTTAATTAATTAACCCCTCACTTATCTTCCAAACAACCGAAAGCAACTGCTTGCAAAAAAGGGGAAAAAGTACTCGGATTGGTGGAAAATCTAAGGGTTCTTATTGTTTGATTAGTGCCGACAGAAATATGGTCAAAAAGGGAAAAATGAGAGACACATGGATTTAGAAGAGCCTTCCTAAATTTAATCTAAAAAATGAAATTTACCATTTGCATACAAAGGTCATATTTTGTAATATTCCCCCAATAAATATGTTTATTTGTATAATATATGGTGACATACAACAGATTGAGGCCCAAATCAGAATAAGGTTGGTTTATTGGACACAAAGGAGTTCGCAAAATTTACGACCACAATCCTGTGAATTGAATTTTATCACCGGAAAAAAAAAAAAAACAAAAAAAAAAAAAACAAAACTCCTACAGAAGACGTCACGCTAACGTTTTGCAAAACCAAAACTGCTCCCTTATAGTATCATACTAGGATACTGATGGTATCCTATCGTGATACGGATGGTAACAAACCATGCTTCCAAAACGATAACATACCCTGTTATCAGTAGTAGCCTATATTGTGCTACTGTTAGTTTTCTAATAGGAGTAGGGGTGAACATCGGGTCGGGTAGATGGGGTGATTTTTTGGATTTTTAAATCCACCCAAGTAGTTGGTGGGTTGAAAAACATTTCAACATTGTTTTCCACACCTTGATTACCTTGTTTTTCAGCCAACCATGTTTTTAACCTACCCAACCACCTAATTAAGTCGGATTGAGTTGAACGAGTTATGCAAATTAGACATTATAAAAAAAAATTTAAAACTACTAATGTAAATTTAATACCCGATAAAAATTCAAGTAGACTAATCTAATATTGAGATTGAGTTAAATTGGATTGTGTTATATATTTGAGATAAACTAGGTTGAATCCGATGGGTTAATCGAATTACAGGTTTATTATTCACTTGATTTGAGAAGTTGCAAGGCTTTATTAGCTTAAATTAACTTCATTTAATTAATTATTTGTTGAGTTTTTCTAACAACAAATAACATTACTTTTGAAGGGTAATAGGTATCTAGAAGAAGCATGATAGACTTAGACTATATGGACTATACATGTAACAAGTTAAATTGGGTTGGGGCTAACTCAGCGGGGTATAGGAGCTCTCACGTTGGTAACCTGATAGTGTTTTATTTATTTATTTGTTTTTAATAAATAATAAGAGACATATATGGGTCCCATGATGCGAAACGTTTCGGATCCCAGTATTAGGAACTGGACCTTTGGATACTATATATATATATATATATATATCTTCCTAATTGGATCGAATCTTGTTTACTGAACTTCAAAGAATACAACATGCGCAGCCTCAAGATCTAGTTGTTCGTACATGTCAGGTTTTTATACAGTAGTCTTGCAAATTTGGTCGTTCAGATAATTTGGATAAAGTCGTTGCTCTTTGAGTTGTAGGTCACGGTTTAATTAGAAGTTCTTTTTATTTATTTATTTATTTATATATATATGTATTTTTTTATTTTTATTTTTGAAGTAATGATTAGAGGTCTTTTGCTGTCTGCAAATCCTTGTGTTTCATGCAAGGGATTAACGAACAAAAAATGAGTTGGATCTCTATTTTGCGAGAGAAAAAAAGTCCATGAAGAAATTTTATTGATTCAAGTTTCATTCCTAAGTTATGTTACAACAAAGTGTATATTATAAACTAAGTTAGCATTTATAATTTTTCTTTAAACTTTAAAACCTTATACTTTATCCCTTGAATTTGAATTTGAATTAATTCTCTATTTAACCGGCCATGAGTTAGAATTTATGATTAAAAAAAGAAAAAACAAATAGAGAAAGAAGGGGTTCTTGTTTTAACAGAAATTTTAATAAAATAGGTTAAATACATTACTTCTCCTATTTTTCTCTATGTTTTTAACAAAAATTCAAATAGAAAGAGTTAAGTGAAACTAATTCAAAATTCATGAGACAAAGTGAGATAATTAAAGTTCATTAGAAAAAGTGATTCTGACTCTAAAGTGAGCGTACATGTGAGTATTATCTTAATAATTTTTTTTAACTACTAGAACATTGCTTTTTTATATATCCTTGTGTTTCACTTGAATTGGTTATATTTAGATTAAGTTGACAGAGTTCAAGTACTCAAAGGTTTATTAATCCCAATTCTGAGTTTAACTCAATGCGTTACAAGTTCACCGAATATCAAAACCTAGAATAAATGATATAGAGAATTATCAAGTTTGTTTTGTTATTAGAATATTGCTTCTATCCACATGTGTCAGTACCTATATTGATTAAATTATAGATATAGATGATAGAGACAAAGAACTTGTAAAACGATTTTAGTTTAATTAACTCCGAAATATAAAAACAACCTCTTCACAAGCTGCAATGTGCTATAAAATGGTTCTGCTAGCTCTACAAACAAAAGAGATTTGAAGTTTCTTTTAGCGAGAGAGAGAGAGAGAGAGAGAGAGAGAGAGAGAGAGAGAGAGAGAGTTTTGAAGTAAATTTCTGTTTATTATGTAAATTACTTGATGTGAAAACATATACACCCATAGGTTTTGGGAAATAGGTTACTCTGGGTGTTGGTATACAATGTAGTTTTTTCCCTCAGGGATGAAGACTTATATATAAGGACGAAGCGGCTACAAAAACTTGTAACATTTTCTGTAAGAGTACTACTAGTGCTGAGAAAATAACTAACTTTACTCTCAACATTAAGTACCAACTCACGCTATATACATACATACATATATATATATATATATTGAAAATCTCTCCTGTTTGGTGATTGATCCATCCGAAAGGACAATCTCTATAGAAAACTGGCACAATCCGGGGAAGAGAGTAGTACAGAGAAAGAGAACTTTTCTATTTGATAATCCGAGAGTGCCGGATTGAAAAGTTCTCCTACATTATATTAATTTTCAAATGATGTACTGATATTCTATTAAATATCCATTAATTAAAGAATGTAAATTCACATTATCGTATGTTTCTATATTGCTTTTGTACATTTGACTGATCAGTATATAATTTCCTCCGCAGAAGGTCAACTAATCTATTAAGAAGCACTAAACTTCATTGATAGTTTTTTATTCAAAATTTAATCATAAAGTTACAAGCACAAAGATAATGATGACTAGGTTACATGTTCACCTCATCCTAATATATGTAAAAGAGTTAATTTTGCTCTTTTCTTTTTCTTACACTAGTCAACACATGGTTCTTTCTAGTCATATTCCACTTTTTTCCCTTGTTTTTTTTTAACCTTTTCTATCCAATGGTTACATTAGTTTTTTCTTTTCTTCTCTTTTCTTTTTTTCTAATCTCATCATTAGTATTCTTTTTAACATGTTGTTCTTTTTTTCCCCCCAAAAAGATACTATTTGATAATTAAAAAATTCTATATTTAAAACAAATTTTTCCCTCACTTTTTTTTCCCCTAATATACTCTCTATATGTATTTGTTTCAAAAAATTTTATATTTTACTACTTTTTTTTTTTTTTCACTTACTGGAGGGATATTTGAGAGATAGAAAAACAAATATAATACGAATATTGAAAAAGTGGATTTGAATTTTAAATAAAATAAATATTTTGAATTTGAATGAGTATGACAAACACACCGTTAGTTTGATTCATGTACATTAAAATTATTATAATATATTTTTATGATAATTTAAAACAAACTTTAACGCTCCCATTTTCTCTTTCTTTTTCTAATCTCCTCTTAAAATTTTAGTTTCTCTTTCATTATCTATTTTTATCAAATACAATATTTATAAATATTTGTTTATCACCATACTGAAATAATTTTTTATTGATCTATTAAAATGAATTGATGTGGATAATGAATTTCTCGTATCCACATCAATTCATTTTAAAATAAATATTGAGTGGTCATTTGATACATTATCTTCAAACGAAAAAAATTCAATTTGAAATAATAATTTAAAATAAACCAGTGTTTGGAAGGAAGAAAATAAGTGTAATATGGATTTCAAATTTTGGATTTAAAATTAAATGATTTTTTATTTGAAATAATATAGCAAAACACACCATTGAGATTCACATGTGCGGAGTATGTATTTCAACTAGTTAAATTAAAAAAAAACAAAACACACACATGAAAGAATACTTCAAAAAGGAAAAAAAAAAAAAAAAAAGAAAAGAAAAAAGAAAAAGTACGTACTTTATAATGAAGGATTAAATAACTCAGGACATGAAAAAAGAAAAAAAGAAACTATATGAAGTAGTATAGAAATATCTCAAGATATAATGGCCTTGAATTTTGTCAAGGACACGACTTTTTGGTGAACCCCACAACTAGAATTATTATATCATTGATATAGGTTTTTTAATTTGAATGAAGCTTTTGCCACAGGTAGTGAATATATATATATATATATATATATATATATTTTTCAGGAAACAGGTAGTATATATACTTGAGATTTAAACCGGTGATATCGGATGGACACACACAAACACACACACACACACATCTCAATTTTAATAGTGTTCTAGTTATTTTTCTAGAAAAGTAATCCACAAGAATATGTATCAAGGGACATGAACACCAAAATATATTGTATCCATTTGAGGGGGTTTTTTTTTTAATCATTAAATAGTTTGTATTTAGGAAACGCCATACATGGAAAAAGACTGTATCCTAGCTAGATGATAAGACATATATATGTTACCAATTAGTGCAAAAAATTCTTATATATAGATGCTGATATTACATGTATAATCACTAAAATATATATATATATATATATATATATAAACTTGTAATCACAACATTTTTATTATAATACTTTTAGTCACACAATTTCGTGTTACTAAAAATCTTTTTTAGTTATAACTTTGTGACCAATATGAAATTGATTACAAATTTTTTTTTGTGACTAAAATTTTTAATCACAAGGGTTTTGGAAAAAGTTTTAATCACGCCTTGAGAAAAATCTTGTGGTTAAAAATTTATCACAATTAAAAAAAATCTGTGATTTAATACATATTAATCACTGTCTTCTGACTAAACTTTGTTACTAAAAGTATCATATATGACTTTTTTTATTTAAGTGGAAGACAAATATATAAATAATCTTAATCCCTAAAACGACATTTAGTTCTCTATGAAGCTGTGTGTGCATATTTGATATGAATGAGATGATTGATCCATATAATAAAGGATCGAAAACATAAAAGAGATGAGTGCGAAAAAGGAAATATGTACTAAAAAGAAATAAATATAACAATATTTCAAAAGGAAATCAATATTCAGAAGAGCATTGAATTCACATATCATAATAAAACACAAAAGGACAAAGAGAGAGACAAGCAGGAGTCAATACCCGAACCACCCCTTGCTGACTGGTTAGGCCCCCATCTATGTATATATACACACACACATATACATATACATGTGTGTGTATATATATATATATGTGTATGGCCAAAACTCTCTATTTGAGCTATATAGCCTTACCAGAAACCAAGGATCTTATCTGGTGCGCTCTTGACTCCCCCTCCATATTGTTCCCCTTCAAATTACACACATACCTTTTTTTTTTTTGAACAATAAATTTCTACCACCAACTTCTCACCCACCAAAACATATATATATATATATATATATATATATATAATAAAAACACTTCTCTCCAAAACCCCACACAACCCAAACACTTCTTCAATATCCATTATTTACCAAAAGGACAACGACTACTACTGGTACTATAAACATATATATATATATATATATATATAGTACCACCACCACTAGACCATTTGACCAAATTACCCTTGAGAACTAGAAATCATGTTTGTTATTGCCTTCCTGCTGATCCAAGCTGGTGCTGCCATTTTCAGTGGTGCAATTAGTAGTGGTGGCGGTGGTGGCGGCTGTGGTGCTGCCGAGAGCCGCCACGATCTGCTGCACGGTGTTGCTCAAGTGGTTGTTGAGGGCGGTCACGCTTGGGAGGCTCAGCTTGGCTGATGGGATGGTGCTGACAAGGACATGGAGTCCAACGGTGAGCAGGCAGCTAGGTTTTGCTCCGGCAGCAGCCGCAGCCTCCGAGGAGCTGCCGTCGGAGGTGGCTGTGGCTGTTGGCTCCACGGGGACGATGGCAAAGCCGATGGGGAGGATCGGGATGCAGGACGGGTCCTCGCCGCTCATGGCGAGCTGGATGGCGTCCACCTCCATGGTGGAGTAGACCACTAGGCTGCCTGATGGATCAGTGCAGCTCTCTTGCAGCATCAGCTCTACATGTTGAGATGAGTTGCTCGCCACCTACATTGTTTATGCACAAAAAAATGAGGCCTTTTTTTTTTTTTACAAGCATTTGAATGGTTAATACCTAAAAATGTTACCTACTATTTGGCATCCCGTTTTAATTCTGTTTTCAAACTTTTTCTATTATCTTTTTTCTAAGAAAAATTTGAATTTACTATTTGAATTGTGAATTTAAACAATGATCCAAACAGACGCTTAATGTAACATCTAGAGCAGTTAGAGAAAAATGCTTACGTTGATTCGAAGAAGAGAAATACAGTTCCCAGGATGAGAGCCATTAGCAATATGAGCCACTTCATGTAAGGAATTCCCATTTGAAAGAACTTCGAGCTGCAATATTCAATACAATGAATATCTTTCGGATTTTGAACCTGAGACATAATGTCCTGAACATACAAACATATATATTGTATATAGATATACATATATATACACTTGTGACAAACCTGGCATCTGCGGTGTTCATCCCGCAAGAGGTCAAAGACTTGGTTGTGAGGATAGGGGAGCCAAGTGGTGGAAACGGCGCTGAGAATGAGGCCGTTGGGTTGGCCGGGCCCGGTGATCTTCCTGGTGGTGATTCTCACAGTGTCATCAGGGGAGTCAGATAGAGCAGTCCAGGACTGGCCACCGGAGGTGCTAATATTGGCACAAAATGTTCTTATCATTCTCTGTGCCAGCCTCATCATGTTCTTTCTTGCTTCCGGAGAAGGTATAACTGCAAATCACATGCATATGCCACATATCAAAATATGTTAAAAATACAATCCAACAAATTAATTTGCAAACTTATAAGTAACTTGAAAATTTTGACTAATAAACCTATATGGTGAATAGAAAAAAATAAAAATAAAAATAAAGGTTGAAATCCAATCTATCAAGTGTGAAGGAATGAGCATAAGACATTTGTCACTATGTTCAACAATTGGACAAGGACTTGGATCTTTTGTTCAATTTTTTGTATACCAAATTATGTGGAACCAACCATATTATTATGTTATGTCATTTTAAAGAATTTGAATTGCTTTTTAATAAACCTTATTTTTTATGTTACTGATCTCATCTTATATAGTGTACAAATAATTAAATAACTAGGTATAACGTGATAAGTAGACATTATTTAAGACACTAAAATTGAACAGAGAATCTGAATCAATTAGACAATACTCTACGTGATTAGTCGTAAATCTACTCATCATTGGTGAACATATACTTGTAAGTATACTTTTTTTTTAATGCGAATTAGATTAGTAGAACAAAAACAAAATAAAATAAAAAAATACTGAACCTCCAAGATCAGAAATATTTCTGGCCATGAGACTTGCAACCCTTTCACATTGTCGCTGCAAGACTGCCAACCAGCGAGACGCTCCGAAAGCCATCCCGCTATGAACAAAGTGACTAAAAATCTGTTGAACCGGCTTCTCCTCTATCTCAGCATGTTCCACCCAAGTCACCTGCACAAAATAAAGGATAATTTTGAAATCAATACTGCAAATCCTCAGCAATAATGTCTTAATATTGTTAAATTTAAAAATATATAATACAAGTGTAAATGTTTTTATATACCCTAGAGTATCCATTGGGCATGTCTTGGATAACACAGCCAGAGGGACGTCTCTTGTATCGGGGAAGCGAAGGCTGATGAAGGACATCATGAAAGCTGTCAATGGGGTAATCCACAATCACCCAAGTCCCTTCCTCTGCGTTCTGTTGGCAAAACCGGAGAAAGTGAGCCTCCCGAGTCGGCACCAACGGTGAAGGAAATTGAAGCTCTGCAAACATCTGTCCACCAAACCAAAAAAAAAAAAAAAGAAAAAAAAATGTCCCCAACAAAGTTCAATGAAACAATTTAAAGGAAAAAATTTCTTTTAATTTCACACAAATTTGTTTCAAATTTTGCAGCCATGTCTAATTATAAGGAGTAATTTATGATGATCAATACCAGCTGAAGGGAACCGCTTGCTTGGCCAGAAGCATCAGATGAAATCACTTGAAGAGTTTTAGCTCTAGAAACAATAGATGGAAACAAGTCCATCCACTTATTCTGCACATAAGGGAAAAAAAAAAAGATGTTAATTGGAATCGGAGGATAACTAAAGAAAACTGCATGAGAAACATTTTTCAAAATTTATGGTGTGTTTGGCACATAGGTTTGAAAAGGAAAAATAAGGATCTTTTTGGATTAGTTTTTGGGAGAGAGAAAAAACGAATGTAGTGCGGATTTTAAATATTGAAAATTCTAAATTGATTTCTTTTCAAACCTATATATATATGTGTGCGCGCCAAACACATCATTAGTAATTGAAAAAAAATATGTTTATATGCTTTGGTTACCTCTAGTTTTGATTTGATGGGGTCCATTTAAAATAACAAAAAATCTATAAAATAGAAAAATGAACATGGAAAAGATAATAGAAAAACTCACAGCATCAAGGAAAGCATCAACAAGAGTGATGCTATTCATGATAACAACAGCACTATCACGAGTGGCTTCAGTGCTGAACTCACTGGCCTCATTCTGGTTAAGCTCATTCAAAGGCCATGGAAACATCCTAGCATGCTCCTCAACATTCAGCACTTCCCTTCCGTTTTCGCCCTTTCGCATCCAAAGAGGCTGGCCGGACTGGCACATCTTCACAAGCTCGTTCACCGAAGACATGGCGAGCTCCATTGCAAGCGACTTCTCTTCCTCGAGTAGCAAGCCATTTTCCACCGCAAAGTGAGAAGGCTCCGCCCCCGGCAGCATTGGGACCGGAACCATGTTATTCGGGTCGGGAAAATGCCTGGAATAGATGTTCATGTCCAGGTCCAAGGATGGCGGCATTAGGGGAGGAGCTTGAGGTCCCATTCCTTGCATTGGTCGGCCGGTGTACCGAGAAGTCAGACAACAAACTCTATCCAACTGCAGAGATAGTTATTTTCAGCGTGTTGAGCACATGTATGAATTAAGAGACTAGGAGCTGTATGATAATATATACATTTAGAACAAATTCGACCATTATTTAGTCGAATTTTGCAATTATACAATTGAAATTTTATGTACGTAACGGGTAAAAAAGAATGAAATAGTGTATGCTTAATTTTGGAGTTCGTAGATACAATGAAAGTTACCAGAATTTCAATACAATATAAACTAATAATTACGATTAACTCGCCACTAAGTTTTCAAATAAATTTGGATTATTAGTATTATTATTCATATAAAATATTAAGTGAAAATTATGCGTGAGGCATATATTTATGTGTAGCGTGAACGTTTAATATGCTTTATAATTAATTGGCACATTTAATCTTTATGAAAATGGCCTAATGAGAAATCTCATTTGCAGAATGAATTTTTGAAAATTTTTGTTTTGCATAATGATTTTGGCACTTTCAAGGCAGTCGGAAAAAATTAAAAAGATCATTTTGCTAACTTCACATTCTAACATTGTCATTCTAGCAAATAGGGCATGAATGATTGTCTTACTTGAATTTACTTCAATAGATTGTCCTTAATTGGAATATAATCACGGCAGATTAAGTTAAAAAAGAGAATTAAAAAAATGACATTTTTTTAACATTTTACTTAAAAAAGAATTTCCACTACAAATGAATCCCATTAAATACCTCTTCCCTAAGTCGAGCATTCTCAAGGCGTAGTTGCTGTTCGTCCAAGCAAATGTCACCGATCATCGCCGGACCACCACAGTTAGGGCAAATAACATTGCGGAGCGCTGCTTGTAGCCGATAATTCTCATTCTTTAGGCTATCATTTTCTGCTCTAAGTATTGCATTATCAGCCCGGTCTTGTTGTGCCTAAAAACATGATTAAGATATACAAAAGAACTACATTATAAAAAACAACAAACAAACAAACAAACAAACTTGCAAAAAAGAAAAACGTTACAAGACAAGTTAGGCCTTCCCTCTAAAGATTTCCATAAACACTATAAAACATTGTGAAAACGTTTCTTGTGAACAAAATCTTTTGACAACCCTAAATGACAAAGCATTTATTTTGTGCAACATTTTGGAAACACAAGATTAGGTAAGGATTTTATTGCGCATCCCAAGCTCGCATTTATGAAATATGCAGACTAATATATCAGGACGATTATACACACATACACATATATGTATGTATATGTTGTTATATTATCCAAAATTAAATAAGAGATTCTATGATTTTCTTCCGCAAATGAGCGTGATTATATGGCACCCTAGTTTGGTCGCTCAGGAAAAAAAAAAAAAAAAGAAAGACGTTTTAAGAAGAGTATTAAAAAAAAAACGCGTTTTCTTGGGAAACGTGCCAGTGCGTCCTTTAACAGCTTAGCTTCATTTTAGGGTTACCATGAAAGCAAAGAAAAATGATCTTCGAAAAAGAGAGAGGATTTTTTTTTTTAAGTAGGAAATTAACGACCTTCATCTGGGTTCGCCGGTTTTGGAACCAAAATTTGACCTGCCTCGGCTTGAGCCCTAGCTCTTGGCTCAGTTTCATCCTCTGCTTGTCATCCGGGTGTGGACATTCCTTAAACAAGCTACAAAATATGAGATTAAAAAAGAAAAAAAAATGACACTAATTAGACAAGAAATGAAAAAGAAAAGTTTAAATATATGTCGTTCGACGAGTTAGAAATTGTTATGTAAAACTGCACGAGTCGCTTACGCTTCCATTTCTTGGATCTGGCGAGCGGTATGGCGGTGATATCTTTTCTTCTTTTGTTGTTGCAGCTGCAATTGTTGATCGGCACTCTCTTGCTCGTTGCCGGACTTGTCTTCCATTTGTTCGCTGCCCGAACCGCTTTCCAACATCTCTTCTTTTCCCCTCAAGAGTAGGCCGTTCTCGTCCTTCTGTTTAAAGAAGAAAAAAAATTAATATAACCCGAACACCATAAAGGAAAATAAAAGAAAAGAAAATTAAGAAAGGAAAATTATAAGAAAATTATTAGTACTTACAGGGACTAAGGAGGAGAAGGGTTGAAAACTAGGCATGGTGGAGATGAAGTTGAAGTTAGGGTTTTGGATCGGCGACGAAAAGAGGGTTTCTGAGGGAACCACGTTCCCTCCCATGGATGACATTACTTGACAGTCTCCATACATGGTTGCTTCCACTCTATATATATATAACTATATATATATATATAAGAGAGAGAGAGAGAGAGAGAAAATTTCTAGATAGGGTTTTGGTTTCGGCCCTCTTCACTAGAACTCTTCCTTTGAGCCTGATTAGACCTGAGTTGTAGTCATGATTTGTTAGTACAAGAATAGTGTAACAGAACTACTAAAAGACTACATTTTTGCCCATTAAAAAATGTACAAAATAATTTAAAGCTTTTTGAAATGCAAATACTGATCGACATGCATAGATAAAAGCTTCATCTCACTGAGAAAACCTAAGGAGGAATTGGAAAAAGTAACAACACGAAAAAAAAAAAAACTATTTAAAAAAAATCTAAAATTCTTGATTGACTTTGATTTAGGAAAATAAAAATAAAAATAAAAAAAGTCATGACCTTCATACCTAATTAAATAGTAATAACTTCATGACCTTCCAAGTTCAAGTCAGAAAACAAAACGAAATAAATCCAAACGGCACCATAAAAGCTGATGAAGAATTAAAGAAGAGAGTAAAATAAAACCCAAAAACAAAAAACAAATTAACCCAAAAAAAAAAAGAGAGAGAGAAAATAAAAACGCATAAGTAGAATAGAGCTGATCAGTAATATAGTACAAGTAATGGCAAAAGAAAAATAAATGAAAGTTTGAAAATATTAAAAGCAGAGAGAAAAGAAGAGACGACGAATGATTAAATGCGTGAGGGCTTGTAATAAGAGAAAAATAAAAAATAAAAACGAAAAAAGAGTAAATTAATATCATCACCATGCAACAACAACACCCTTTTCTTGTGTCGGTGTGTTTGTCTTTGAACAAAACCAATGAAAGTGAAAAAGAAAAGAAAAGAAAATGATTTCTCTTTCTCTCTCTAGTTTCTCTCTCTCTCTTACCCCTATGGCTTTGATGATCTTCTGCTACTTTCTTCAGAGACCCTTTTCTTCTCTCACTCTCTCTCTCTTACAAGTTTTTTTTTTTTTTTTCACTCTCTCTCTCTCTACAACCTCACAAACATATAACACTCTCTCTCTCACTCGGCTCTCTCTCTCTCTTCGCCATAAATCCGCAATTTATTGAATTATTACTGATGTTGGTAAATGCGAGGGGAAAAGCTTTGACAGAAACTGATCTATCATCGCCCACTTTACTCGTCCGCTGTTTCGTTACACGTGTCGTCATCCGAACGGCTGATCTCAGTGACCTTTTTAACCCAAAGTCAAACTTTTTCACTCTTCTCTTTCTTCACTATTCAATCAGCTATGCCGCTCGTGTGATACACGAGGTTTGTGATTGGTTGGTGTCGTGCACGCGCACTTTGATTGGATGTTTGACGTTTTTACTGAGATGGTAAGTCTGCCTTGGGAAATGGAAATTGACTTTCACAAATTGGAGGGGAAAGGGTAAAAGGGCGGGGAGAGAAAATCTAGAGAGAGGAACGAGAAGATTTTGGAGAGTCAAATCAATCACGGCCGTCCATTTATTGGGGGTTAAGAGATTCTCAGATTCACCCCCATTTGTAACGTTTTATTTATTTTTTTATGGGATTTTTTTTTTAAGAAAATGGAAATTTCTTTTTATGTTTAGAAAAAAAATTTTTGGGGGGGATTACTTCATTGGGTTTGACCGTTACATACATGTAAATCCAAACGGTGTGCTTAATATTAATTATGATTTTTAGATAATAATATTGAAGATGAAGATGTAATATTATGTTTAGTGATTCTTCTTCCTAAGAGTATCTTACATATATTTGTATACATTTATATAACTTGATATACGTATATGTAACTTCATATATAGGAGATTGTATAGATTATGTTCGTGTGGATTGAGTGATAAAAGCCTAGGATTATTCCTTGTTAGAGAATATGGGAATTATTGGATGAATGAGGTATATTAATGTCTTGAACAGACAAACATAGGAAGTTCAAACGGTTGACTATTTAATGAATCTTTTTCCTTTTCGGAATATCTATGGTGGGATGTATCTATATATATGATTTGATTTTCTTGGAAAAGAAGGAATTAATAACAATATAGGAAAGCGAAGCATGGGCGATGAAATCTTGGGATTGATTAGCGTGGGGATGATTTATTTACAAAAAAGATAAAATGTGATTAGCACTAATTTTACACATTTCTTGTAAAATATGGTAAAAAAATGTGTATTGTATAGGGTGTAAACCGAAAGGAATTGAGGAGGAAAAAGAGGTGGGGAAAAAAGAAACAAAGAAATAAGGAAAGAGATTTTGGTCTTGGTTTCAAGCATTGAATAAAAAAATTTGTGTGAAATTCTTATCGAAATTGTATCGCTCTGTCAATGTCGACGGATAGTAATATTTTATGCAAAACATACATAATATGAAATATCAAGAAATTAAGAAAATATCCATATTTCATGAAAATTGCATTTTTCTATTAAAATAAATATATTGTTATTCGTCAAAATTAATTTTGGTAATTTTGGTAAATTATGGACAGAATTTTTCCATACCTGAATTGTTTTTTTTTTTTTTTAAGTAACCAAATTCAAATAAATAAATTTACTACGAGTTCTCTTTTCATTGGACGTTAAGCCTCCGCCATGAAAAGTCTTAATTCAAGAGAGAGAGATTTATTATTATTATTTTTGAATAAAGAGAAGATAGCAAGAATACCAAATTATTACCAAAACCCTACTTGCTCACTTTTGCTGACATACATTTGGTTCCAAATTCTTTTAATTAGTCTATGCAAATTAGTCAACCGTTGGACTAAATATTAATTAGCATTTTCTCTTATTATCTTGATGTACTTTCAATGGGACCAATTTCACTGAACTTACTGGAATTACTGTATCAAAGATTTCGCTAAAACCAAAGGACAATAGATTCTGGAGGTGTTATTTAAGTTTGAGCATTTTTTAGATTCATAATTATATATCGACTAATCATGTACATGATGATCATGAGTTTCACCTGCGGTCATATTTTCCTGTTTTACTGACTATTACTCTAATTAAAATTTTGAAGATTTAGTTAATTATTTAATAAGCATTTTTAATATTTAGCACTTCTCATTTAAATTTAGAATATTGTTGTTGAATTTAGATAACCTAATAAGTAAAGAATGGAGGGATAATCAATAACATAGAAAAATAAGAATCGATAAAGAACATATCTGAACTGGATTTCATGATTATATATTTATACACACACATTACACATTAACACCTATGGAAATATGATATGGACTAAATTAATGATGTGCTTTATGAATACCAATGGCGTTAAACACGTTTCACTGCCAAAATTCAATTAAATATATCTTTATACTAATTTGTTTACTAGTTGATCATATGTTGCATTTTATAATTTTTAGAGTGGGGCCATATTAAAAATAAATAAACTGGGAAGTGAGCGCAATGGCTGCTTGATTTGTAGTAACAATTTTAACTTAATTAAAGCAGATTTTTTTTTTCAATTGATCCTAATTATTTTAAAAAAAATTTAACTTTCCTCTTTCTTTCTTTCTTCTCTTTCTCTCTCTAATACGTGAAGACTAGGGTTTCTCAATCATTTCTCTTTCTTAAGATCGGATTCCAGTGGTGGCCTTTGGCCTATCTCTGGTTTTCCGACCTTAGAGATGAAGGTGAGACTCATATGATGAGAATTTTGGTAGAGGCGAGCCCGTGATAAGAGGACGTGCGTTGTGTGAAGGAGCAAGGCAAGAATGAGATAGCTGGTGGTAGTACGTAGTCATCACAAACTGGGGAGGTCCTTTAGCATTTCGGCTTTGGTAACTCAATTTCTTCCAGGGATGTGGTTTGTTTTAATGACAAGGACTCTTTCTATGTGATTGGTTTTTTTATTTACGGTATATAGGTTTGTGTATAATAATGATGATGTCTTCGTCGTCTTTTTTTTTTTAGTGTTTTATTTTTGTTTATTATATCTAATAATAGAGGTGGTTTATTTATCGTCTGCTTTGGTTGTTTATCTGTTAGATCTGAGTCCTAATGGTGTTTTGGTCCTCCTAGAATTACTTTTATGAGGAGTTAGTAGTGACCCTTGTGCTAATGAGTCTTGGTCCTTGATTGATCTGGAAAGTCCATCAGCTGTTATGCTCGATTTAAGTATGCTAAAGTATATATCCGTTATCGGGCCTAAAATATAGGTCTTTTCCTTTTTGCATCATTAGATTTCATTGGTAGATCCGTTATTATTTAAAGGTTTTGTCCAATGTAATACGGGGCAGTTATATTTGGTGTATTTTTTTATCTCCTTAATGAGAGTAATGAAATTTCACTTAAAAAAAAAGAATTTTTTTTCCACTTACAACATGATATTATAAAAGGACAAAAGTCTAAACTAAAATTATACTAATTAGTTTTTTTAGAAAATAATGAAAATAAATTGTAAGATTTTGAAATATTTAAAATAAATAACAAATTTACTAGGTAAATAATAAATTTATAAGATATAAATGAATTATTTACATGATAAATTTATATTGCTATACTTTTAATAATGGCATCAATTCCACTTAGCTTACTGGAGCTTCTATATCAAAGATTTCGTTAAAACCAAAAGAAAATAAATTTAGAGGTATTATATTTAAATTAGAACACATTTTAGATTCCTAATTACATATATCGACTATACATGATGATCATGAGTTCGGTCATATTTTCCTGTTTTATTGGCTATTACTCTAATTAAATTTTTGGTATAACAATACGATGTGGACTAAATTAATGATGTGTTTTATGAATAACTCATGGCATTTAACACGTTTCACTGCCCAAAATTCATTTAATATAGAAGAGGTCTATTCATCTCTCACTTTTTGCACATCCTTTTTAATCAATTTTATTATTACTAATTTATCCTTGAATGAAATTTCATTTGAGGACATGAAATTTAGGTCTCGGCTTTTCTAATCTAGTCCATTATTTTCCACTTTTCTTGGGAGTTTGGGGTCACCTAAGGTATTCTCATAAAAAATAAAAATAAAAAAAACTTACATGATGATTTTTTTTAAGGGAAAATTCCATTACTCTTACTATCGAGATTAAAAAAAAAATTCAGATATAACAAATCCCATATTACATGACACAAAACCCTTAAATAAAAGCGGATTCACCAGTGAAATCTGATGACACTCAAAAGGAAACATGTATGCTTGAGACCTGATAACGAATATATACCTAGGCACACTGAAATCGAATACATGTAAGGCTCTTTTTCACAAAACCCCCGATAGTTGCGGAATTGCCTTATCAATCGAGAGTCAAGACTCAGTAGTACAAGGGCCACTACTAACTCCGTATAGAAGTAATTCTAGCCGTCAAGACGTAGATCTGACGAATAAAACAACCAATGCAGAAGTTGGATAAGCTATCTCCGTTATTAGAAATAACAAATAAAAATAAAACACCCAAAGAAAAGACGATAAAGACTTCGTTATTATTACACACAAACCTACATACAGTAAAACAAAAAAACCAATCACATAGAAAGAGTTATTGCCGATAAAACAAACCACATTACTGAAAGAAACTGAGTTGCTGAAGTCGAGCTATATTGTAGGATCTCTCCGGTATGTGATAACCACGCACCACCACCAACAATCTCATTCATGCCTTGCTCCTTCCCACAATGCTCATCCTCTTGTCACGAACTCTCCTTTATTAAGACCTTCCCCTTATGATTCTCATATTCATCTTAGGGTTGAGAAACTAGAGACAGGTCAAAGGCCACCATCGGAATCCAGCTCCAAGAGAGAAAAGACTGAGAAACTCTAGCCCTCACGCGTTAGAGAGAGAAAGAGAATAGAGAAAGAAAGAGGAAAGTTCCTCTTCTTCATTACAAACTTACCTGATGATTTGGTTGTTCAAGGCCATGTTTAAGTTTAGTAATTTTTACAAATCGGATTGATAGTTAAGTCATTTAGTTCTCCCTAATCCAGAAAACAAAAACAAGAAAAGTGTAATCTAGCAATCATTATTTAAAACACATGATTTCTGGAAGAAAAAAAAAAGGAGGAGGAGAATGAGAAGGAGAAGAAACCACGGAATAGTGAAAACAAATGTGAAGGAAAAAAAAATGTTTGGAAGGGAAAAAAAAGGTTCTCCATTGTTTAGCAGGTGAAGAAAATGATAAAAATTGCAATTTAGCTTAGGGACTTTTTCGAATAATAAAAGGGTATAACAAGTAATAATTAAAGTTTAAAATTCATTAATGGGTGTTTAAGAAATGATGTAGAAAATATAGATTTAGTGATGTCAATAGACCTCCTCTTGAATATATCTTTATAATTTGTTTACTAGTTAATCATATGTTGCGATTTATAATTTTTAACGTGGGGCCATATTTTAAAATTAAAAAAACTGGTCTGTGAGGCACATGACTGGCTGCTTGATTTGTAGTAAAACTTTTAAATTGATTAAAGCAATTTTTTTTTTGTCGCTTTCCGCATGTTATTACAAAAATACATAAGAATAAACTAAAATAGTACTAGATCGTATTTTTACAAAAATAATTAAAGTAAATAATAAGGTTTTAAAATATTTAAAGTAAAGTGGTTGTAGATATAACCTAGTAGTAATACCATAACTGGTAATATCACATCTGACTCCACCTCAAGGTGTAGAGTTCAAATCCCCACACACCCAAGTTAAAAAAAAGAAAAAAGAAGTAAAGAGTAAATTTATTAAGTAAATGAAAGCAATTTATCTAGTAAATAATAAATTTAGAAGACATAAATGAATAATTTATATGATAAATTTATTATTTAATCCAAATATTTTAGAAACTTACTATTTACTTTAATTAATTTCTGAAAACTATTATTTATTTATTTTTCTCCCAAGAATAAAATAGGTCGATATTATTAAGTGGGGGGGGGGGGGTAATTTATAAAACGTGGACATAATTATGGTATGTTTGGTAATGTTTTTGCTTTTGTTTTTTGTTAGTAAAAGAAGAGAAGTAAAAACTATATCTTTTTAGTAAGTGACTGAGAACCAAATTTTTAAAAGAGCTTATAAAGTAATAGTATTTATAAAATTTTCTAATAAGTAATAAAAATGTCAAAATAAAGTATGTGATGTCTAATTTAGTCTATGATTTAAAATTTTTAAAGACTATTCAGAAAAGTTTTTTTCAGAAGACATATTTAAAGCTGGAAGCTCTTTTAACAAACCATTTAAACACTTTCAAAAGTGACTTTTCAACCCAAAAAACTAAAAACAGTTTTTTAAAAACTCAATTAGACAGATAGAGATGGTTATATTATTCTTACGAAAGTGTTAGCTCGGTTTTAATTTGAAAAAAGAAAAATCTGTATGTAATAAATGACCTTACATGTGCCCCCATTGAAAAGAGAATAGTTTCACCAAGAATGTGGTACATCAGTAATGTTATCCCTTGTTGTCAAAACTAATAATAGTAATAATAATAATGGTAGCAGTAGTAATAATAGTAATAGTAGTCCAATTTTCCTTTGATAAAGAGATGAAAAATTAGTGGTGGGATACATAATTTAGCGATAATTCTGATGTAGAATTTGAATCTTCACCTTTTAAATTTAAAAGAAAAATGAAGAACTGAATCATCTACTTATTTTCTTCCAGTTAGTTTGTTAGATAGTTATAAGGCTTATATATACACACACATATATATGGTTAAGTTGGAGATGGAATTCTCTCTTCAAATTGCTTTATCTAATTCTTTTAGAGCCTTTGACTTGTTGTATTCACTTGATTTAATGCAATGTTATAATTAATAAATACCTATGTCATATATATTATTAATATTAAGGAATTGAATAAGAAGATCAGAAACAACTTAGTACTATGATTGTCTGCCAATTTATACCGTGCACATACATCTCTCTCATCAAGAGCAAGAAATAAATGATGAGAGATTTGTGGGATATCAAATTAATACAGAAGAACAAAGTCTGTCTAGCCAACAGATAAAGAGTACCAATCAGTAAGCTAGCTGCTTTGATTACTCATTGGGATATATATAATTAAGCTATATATATATATATATATATGTATAATTAGTACTTGAAAAATGTATCAGAAATTTCAGCAAGATTTATGTTGATAGTTCTAGCTTTGTCATTGCACAGGATACCTAATACCCTTTTGACTCTTGGGCAATTTTGTTGTGCAACTTCTTATTTATTAAACACTGCAACCAAACAGTACCATCAATCCTTATCCTTAATTAATGAACCCTTTTGCATTTTATTACATTATTCATAAGTTGTAGTTATTTATATATTTATATACACATATATATATGACATGTTATCGGCTGATATTGTTACAAAACGGCGCTTATAATTTTTATTTTATGTGATATTGTAATAATTAGATGATTTTAATACAATATTTTTCTAATATATTACATTACAAGATTCAAAATAGAAAGTTTTATGTAAATTAATTAATAATTACAAGTTTCTAAAATAACGAGTGATAACTGTCAATATATCTGCCGTTGAATAGAAGAGTACCTTTCTTATGTATGGTGTCTAGCTAGGTTATACACATGATCATTTAGAGGAAAAATATAGCTCCAAATTTAGATACACATTAACAAGATGATTTTTTTGGTGGGGTGATGACGGGTTTATTGGTTTTAGAGGAATTTGCTCATATTTATGTGAGATGCTAAATTATAAATCTAATCATATTAGAATCTTGGTACTTCGATGATTGGAGGACAACAATCATCTAAACCTGAAGATGCTCCACAATGATCTTTCATCAAAGTTTTTTATTTTTATTTTATTTTAATTTTTAAGATAAATGCAACAACTAAAATGTCCTTGAAAAGAGAGCGACAAAAAAAAAAAAAATCAAAATACTAACAAAATTTAAAAAAGAGAGAGAGAGAGAGTAAGAAGTAAATATCATTTTTACATAAATAAGTGAAGTAAATAATAGGAATTAAAAATCTTTCAAGTAAATAGCTGTAAATATAAGCAGGTAAATGATTTATTTATTTCTTCTAAATATGTTTTTTACCTTGTAAGTAATTTATTGTTTATGTAGTAAATTTTGTATTTAATCCAAAAAATTTTAAATCTTGTTGTTAACTTCAATTATTTTTGTAAACATGCTATTTACTATAATTTCTTATTAAAAAACAAACAAATAAACCCCCACACCCAAAAAAAAAAAAAAAAAAGCGTCGGGAAGTGTGTGCGTGTGAGAGATGCGATGGTGCCTGTCGCAGGGAGAATATGGTGTCTCTTTTATTTTATTTTATTAACATTTTGGTCATACCCTATTTGATAATTGACATTGATCGGTCCGGGATATTAATTTTATCTATACTCGAAATGCATTAATATAAATTGACGAAGTCGAAAATATAGAATACTTTCTAATTAATTAAATCAAAATTACAATGCATAATATATGTAAGTCCCTTTAAATCAGTGGTCATTAATCATATTAAAAACCAAATGTATACTTAACAAATGAAGTATAAGCTTTTATCAATGGCTGAAATTTGTGATCACGGGCTCTTTTACCACTCTTTCACGATCGATAAATGGCTGACTTCTCTTCTTCATGATCTTAAATTTGTGACAATATTATTAATGAGAAGAAACTTGTTACTGTTTCTTGGGATAAGATTTGCAGGAAATTGGAGGATATATGGTGGCTTATGAGTTCATGATAATCTTTCTTTTGCTAATACTGCTTTTTCTCAAGAGGTTTACAATGGGATTTTCTCATTTCGTTTTCCCATTAATTTAAGTCTTATATATTTGCGCTATATTTTGAAGAATTTGTCTCACTTAAGCTTTACTTATGTTAAATCTTCTATATGGTCTGTTTTAGATATATTCCTAGTACAATCGATTAACTTTTATCCTATGCCCTGATCATGGTTGATCAATAATTCTTCTCTTTCGAATTCGAATTGGCTTGGGTGGGTTTTTGAAAATATTTAAGTTCTTTTTTCAGCCTCTTATGGTAGCGCTATTTGGGAAGGTAGATTTCTTGACATATGTATTGTAAAAAAATTCCAAGAGCGATCTTTTTATCTTGACCAAGTTTGGAAATTGGGGTAAGCCTAGTCATGCTCCTCATATCATTCATGTTTGATGGCTCCCTCCTCCTCCTGGTTGGATTAAAGTGAATATTGTCGTTCAGATCTTCTTCAGGCTCTCCTAATAGAGCGGGTTATGGAGCTATTTTTAGAAATCGGCACAACTTCGTTAAGAGCTATTTGGCGGCTCCTCTACTGCATGCTTGTGCACTGAAAAGCCCGAATTGTGGGTGATTTTGGTTATCGATCGAGATCGAGCTTGGAACTACGATAGGAAAAATCTCTAGGGAGTGTGATTCTACATTATTAGACTTTGTTTCATTAATTTGTGGTGATTCCATAGCATTTTTGTAAGAAATGACTCTAAACTCGTCCCATTTATTGTGTTTGGTTTTTCCCCTTATTTGGACTTTTTTTCTTTTGTGTTTTTTCCATTTTTATCTAGGCCTCCGTTCATGGTGTCGATCCTATATGAGTTGGTTGCAGATTTAGGACAATTTTTCTTTGTTAAGCTTTTTCCTTTTTTGCTTGGAAGTTTCCTTTGTATGACTTCTATTTATTTATTTTATTTCTAACGATATCAGAATAAGAGTCTCGTTGTAAAATAAATCCCTTGAGTATACAATAATGTCAATCTAGTTGGAATGTTCTCAAGTTCTTGATGTTACTTAATTGACGCTTCTCTTTTTTATTTTTTAAAATTAGGTAGCTACTTTGTTATAAAAAAAACCAAAAAAAAAAAAAAAACAAAGGTGGCCGTGTTGTTATTTTGACGTACACCATGTTGGAATCATAAAGAAATAAAAAAGAAGAGGAAGAGAAGAAGTACTCGGAAATATTTGTACATATATACATACAAACATATATATATATACACACAATTAATTTCTATATTAATATGAAGCATTTCTGAAAGAACATAAATATAAATACGCAATTAATTTTTTAGGCTCAATTATTTCAAAGATCAATTTCGGCTTCCTTTGGTTCACTTCATTCAATTCAAACACAACTTGAAGTTATTTCTTCTAACTTACGTTTGGTTTCTCAAATTTATATTAGAGTCGATAAAATTTTTAAAAATTAATTATAATTTCTTTTGTTGAATTTAAAAAAAATAAAAAAAATATAGTTTAATTAAAATTAAATTAAAATATTAAAATTAAGTATTCATTGCTATCTCTGTCTGTTTTGTTTTGTTTTTTGTTTTTCTGTTTTTTGTTTTTGTTTTTGGCCTCTTAATTAGGGCGCTGTGATAAGGTATCCCAACTACCATTACAGGCAGAGGGTGGGCCCACCACTGTCATTTGATGCGCTCCTTTCATTGCATTGACATCAAGTTGTCCTGTCTTAGAAGCCCAAGTTGCCCTTTCCATCTTATCTTCAAATATTATTTTTTCTTTTGAAAGAATTTTGTCTACCGTTGAATTTGGATGAGTCTGGAAAATTATTAGGGTATGTTTAAAACAATGGTCAGACCTAGAGTTGAAATTTTGTAGATTAGAATTAACTTATGTGTTTGATTAAAGTATGAATTAGAAATAAATTGTGATATTATTTAAAAAAAATAAATAAACTATAATATATGAAATAGTATAAAAATTTGAATTATGAATCTTGTTTCGTTCCGTTCATTATTACGTATGATTTTAAAAAAAAATTCTCATTTTGACTTAAAATAAGAAAGTTATTAATTTTTTAAAAATAGAAGAGAGAGAAAATAAAATATAGATTTGAGAATTTTGAAGTTGAGTTGGAAAATTTTAAGAACTAATGTACCAAATGGCCCCTTTGAAGGCTGATTGTCTTCGCCTAAGTGGGAAGAGTGGGAAAATTCCGTTTTAAGAAAACACAAAGACAAAATGTCATTTTCTTAATTCACTTCCCAAATTCTTCAGTGGATAAACAGAATGTGAAATCGTCTTTTTCTCATATGAATAATGTGAAAATGTTACTTTTCAAACCATTTCAAAAATCCCTTATTTATATTCAAAAGAGCCAATGGTCATAGTTAGGGTTGGGTAAGAAATACGCAAACTCGCCTAAACCATCTGGCCCTGCCCCACCAGTTTGAATATGTCCACATCATCACCTATTTATTTTGGGCTGGTTTACCCGCCATCACTTATGGACGGGTGTGGGTTTCACTTTTTGGCTTACGGGTTTAACTTGTCAACCCATCATTTTTTTAATTAATAATAAATATATTTTTCTTTAATAAGAGTATAATACTTTTTGATGAAATTAGTAGTTAATTGTTTTTTGGATTTTATTATTATTGTTGTTGTTGTTGTTGTTTAGATATTGTGTTTGCAGAATCAATTTACTCTCTTTTTTTTTTCGTCTCTCCAATGTTAATATTGTAGTAGGTTCAACAATTAAATTGAAGTTTTAAACTTGTTTCGTTTAAAAAAAACAATCGAAAAAAAATAAAAGGAGAATAAAAAAATTATAAAATTGTTTTCAAAATTCTCTACCCACCCGCCATACCGCACCCATCACCTGCCACCAACCCATCTAACCTGCCTTCATGGTAGGCAGGACTAGTTTGGGATTTTGAAAAAATCGTATCTTGCAATCTGCCCACCACCCACCCGCCACCCACTGAACCCACCCATGCACAGCTCTAGTCATGGCTTCCTTGCTTGTCATTGACAAATGATGATCACGTCATATTATCACGTGAATTTTTTTTAATTTTTAATTTTTCTTATTTTATTTATTTATTAAGTGCGAGGCGTACAACTAGCTAGTATAATATAGAAAGGAGAATGAGGTTGAACTTGTTTTGTTCTTCAACCTCACATCCAATGGTTAAGAATTTATGTATTTTTCATTTCTTTTAATTAAATGGTTATATTCATCCAAATAGACTATTGCTTTTTTGGCACTTACACTTGAATTTTATATTTCATTTCATTTTTGTCTTTTATTTTGCAATGACCAACACTCCTCCTCCTCCTCCTTCTCCTTCTCCTTCTTCTCCTTATCCTTCTCCTTCTTCTTCTCCTTCTCCTCCTCCTCGTCCTTTTTTTTTTTTTTTTTTTGAAGCGTATGACTTTTTGTTTGAAACGTAATTATTATATTATTCTTTTTCTTCATATTATTTTTTTTATTTTGCATTTTGAAATGTTTCTCAAAAGAAAAGTTTGTGTTATCTACGTTATATTTTTAAATTACTTTTCTTAATATGCCCCTCTTTAAGTATTTTATTTTATTTTTTGTATAATCTTCTAAAATATTAACTTTTTCAAATATGATTCCAATAAACTTTCTTTAGCTAATTTTTCCTATATAGATAAATTTTCTCAAATGTGTTTATTTTTTTAAAATCTTAATTTTATTTTGCTTATACATGTTTTTCTAAAACTAAATAGCTCTTACTTTAACTTTTGACGTTGAACGCATGCATTCTTGCTTGGCCATTTTTTAAAAAAAATTAACAAATCTTTTATTTATTAAATGTTTTGCATTAAAATATTCTTCTTGGATTTTTCTTTAATATATATATTTTGTTGAAAGTATTTTTTTATTATCAAATATGTCAATAATAAAACAATTTTAAACGCAGTTATCAAAAATATCATTTTCTCATATGCAACTTTAATAAATAATTTTTTAACCTAATTATCGGATTAAAATAGCTTTTCTCAATTTTTTTGAAAGTCTTTTTTGAAAGCATCTATTAGTATTTAAGTATGTCTTCCAAAATTCATGTTTTGGTCTTCGTAATGAAATTTAGATTATTTAAATCTTGATAAACAAGATGGGGTACTTTTTTAACCTAATTATTATATTAAAATAGTTTTTCTCAAATTTTTTTGAAAGTCTTTTTTGAAAGCATATATTAGTACTTAAGTATGTCTTCCAAAATTCATGTTTTGGTCTTCGTAATGAATTTTAGATTATTTAAATCTTGATAAACATGGTGGGGTTCCTTTTAGATTTCAAGTTGACTCATGAGGCCTCCGTATTGTCATTAAAACTTCAAGCTATGAATCTTCATACAAATAGTATCAAATTTATATATCTATAATATATAAAGAAGAAAATGCGCATTTGGTTCTTCATTTTTATTTTTGTGTGTTTGTGTTTAACATTATTATGTGTAACTAGTTGCATGGTTCATGCGTGCGGAATGTACAAATATAACAAAATAATAAAGTAAAATTTTTAAAATAAAATTTTCTTATAGTTTTCTTTAAATTATTTTATTTTATTTAATAGGACAAAATAATTTGACCAAGTTTTTGAACAGCAGAAAAGAATCAACTATGCTTTATAAGATAGTAATTGTAAGCTTTTATTCAATCATATTTTTACGTTTAAATTTGATCCTTGAACTAATTTATGCTATTATTTTAAACATTTTTTATATCGTAGTTTAATATGTAAAACATTAAATGTTAGGCATATTTACCATATATATTCCTGAACTTGAATGTTTAAATAGTGTTAAGTATATTTGGTAATTTTAAATGAATTGATTATAAAAGAAAATAGCAGCAGGGAATGTGCCTTCTACAAACTACTATATAAAAATTTGTACAATGTGAATAAATTGATTTCATAAGTGATATTGGGCCCAATTTACAAATTGAAATAAAATTACAATAAGGTTATTTGTTTGAAATTCTTAAATTAATTAACATATTTTAAAAATATTTGAATTAAGTAATATACGAGAATTTTTTACGATAAATTTTATCATAAATAGGCTTTGTAAATAAATTGTTTACGAGAAACATTAGAAGACCACTATGATAACTTAATTTAGATATTCAAGAGGTTCATAGACCAGGGAATAATAGTAAGTGAAAAGAATATGAAAATAGCACAAAAATACATAGAATTTTTAGGATTAAATATAGGAAAAGGTAAATAGTCTTGTATAAATAGCTAAAAGTATTCTAGAAATGCTAGAGAGTTTCTCAGATAAAGGGCTTGTTTGGCATAACTTTTGTTTTTGTTTCTAATCAGTAAAAGAAGAGAAGTAAAAGTTGTAGTTTCTCAGTAAGTATTTAGAATTAAAGAGCTTTTGATGTTAAAATGATCTATAAAATATTCTAATAAGTACTAAAAATATTAAATGAAGTTATAATGTTTAATTTAAATTTTGTTACAAATTTTAAAGACTACTCAAAAGAGCTTTTGTTAGAAGCCACATTTTTTTGCTTTGACAGGATACACTTATGGAGACTAGAAGCTCTTCTGACAGATCATCTCAACACTTACAGAAGTTGCTTTTGGACATGGGAAGTCAAAAGCAACTTCTAGAAAGCTCTGCAAAACATGCCTAAAAAACAATAACAATTGTTTTTAGGAAGATTAAATTATGCAAGACCATTAAAAAAAGATTTAGGGAAAGAAATCAATAGTTTGTATTCTAAAACCAGTCAAACAGGAACTATACTATAAGAAAATCAATTTTTAGCGGCGACAAAAGTGGTCGCTAAAAATTGAAAAGTCATCGTTGAAAGTTATTAACGAAAAAAAATCATGTTGTCAGTAGTCATCACTGTATATGTGTGTTATTGATTATTTCAATGATGACTTTCTTACATTGTCACTAAAAGTATTATTCTACGATAAGTAATTATCATTGATTAAGCACAATTTACGTCATTGATTACTTTTAGACGACAATGATATTTTATCACTAAATGAATATAACGACAAGATAGTCATCATTAAAAGTATAAATTTTAGTGACAATTTACTTATTTCGACAACATGTTGTTATTAAATTCTTTTTTTTTTAAAACCGGCAAATATATTTTAAACAACTTACTATTGTCGTTGAATATCTTATCAATGATAATTTTCAAATACTCAACTTTGTCGTAAAACATACATATAACGACAACAATATGTCGTCATTAAAAGTTAACAATCTTATTGGAATATTCTTTAAAAATCATTTATGAATTAATCAAAATATTATTTTTCCTCCAATGATAGCTATATTAAAAAAGTATTATGGCAATAAACAAAAGAAATTTAACACATACAAATGATCATTTAATAGAAACAAAATAATTGTACAAGCAGTCACAAAGAAAAGACAACACAATAATTTCAAATACATATTAAAATTGAATACATTAATGATCATTCAAAAACACAATATAAATAAAATAAATAGATTGCACTATAAAAGCAATTATGCCAGCTCCAGTTTGTACTTAAAGTTTTACCAACACTAGAGCCTTTTTCAGATATATTCACTTGCACACAAGTTCACACATTATAAATTAGCGGTACTTTGTCAGCAATTGGAAATATCTATTATAAACAAGGGTAGGATTCTTAAGGTCATCTTTAAGAATAAAATTAAAAAATTTATTTTTCATGTTCAATAATAATTTTAATAAAGAAGTTATACAAACCCGATCAAGCAACAAAGCCTTAAATTGAAAATTTCTTCTTAGGCAAAGTCGCAACATTCCGGGAGAGTGTCAAGGCCAAGCTTAGATAATGGAGGCACGCTGGCAATAGAAAACAACAGATAGTCAAACAAAGTGCCCACTCAAAGTGGAGAAACATGAAAGCTTTATAAAGATTGAAAGAAAAAAAAATGATATTCTCATACTTCTTTCCGCATTAGAATTTAGCAAATTGCCTTTTGTCACTGAAAAAAAACTCAGTCCATCATCAAATTATAGTAAAGTACCACATAGAAATAAGAACTAATAAATTTCAAATATATCATTAATCAAAGCAAAATGGTGAGAATGCTTTCCCCTTCAATTCTCGTATAATTAGAGGATTAGATATATGTATCACTTTGTGCAAATGGGGTAAAACTTGTTTGCAACTAAACTTCCAGTCCCAATTTCCTTACCAATTTCACTAGTATTGTAAAGTGCTTTGAAACAAATCTTCATACAATGTGGTTGCTTGGATTCCCTTACATACATCCCATTTGAATTTAAGACTACCAACGTAAATAAATACATATCAGGTCTGTACATGCTCCCGATATATCATTCTATACATCTCTATATATATGTCTCAAAATGACTGACCTTTCAATGGCATTGGTGAAGTGTTTAAGCTCTTCCAGTGAGTCATAGAGATCATAAATATCATCAACTATGACAGACTTTGGTGAAGCATTGACAAGAACTTTCCAAGTCTCCATTTCTTGAAGAAACACAATCAAACATTCTGCAAAATGTATTTGTCACCAACTTGTGAGCTTTAAGTGTACAACTACAAAATAACAAATACTAATTCAAGAAAAAAGATGAAAAAGCACAAGAATGAATGACCATTAACTTGTACTGCCTCAAAACATGCCACAACATTAGCACAGAAAAAGCTAGAAATTGACAAATAAAATATCAATAATTTCTTAAAAATAAAGACCATATATCACCTCTGATTTTAACAGATTCTGCAATAATTTTTCACCCTTTTTCGTATGGCCTGTCAAGCCTCGAACTTCAAAGTAAAAAAGCTCTAACTTATAGCTGGTGGCACAATTACAAGAACAAACATCAATCATTGAAAATGAAGTAAAAAGAAACAAAGTCTTGTGTTATAATAGCAAAATCCGAAGAGTACACTAGTAGAAGTTAGTTATTTAACGTCGCTCAGAAAAGTGACATATAGGCAAGGGACGTTAAAAGTACCAGCCTTTGACATTGATTTAAAAGCGACGTTAAATGTATATTTTGGACGTCATTTTTTTAAAAACCGATGTTAAATATATTTACTTTAACGCAGAGGATATTAAAGTAGTGAAAAATATAAAATAAAAAGTTAAAAACTTACCAGAATTAAATTTACCATTAGAGAATGATTATAGAGTAGTTCAAACGGATGGAAGTAAAGAAGGATGGGGAGCTATTCTTTTAGCTAAAGATAATAAGTACAGTCCGATATCAGAAGAAAGATTATGTGGATGCAGTGGTGGATATTGAGATAAAAAGATAAACATATGACCAGTTAGATGATGAGTTATTAGCAGTGATATATGGATTAGAAAAATTTGGAATACATCTTGATAAACCTTTTACAGTAAGAACAGATTGTGAAGCTATAGCTCAGTTTATGGTAAATTAAATGAAAAGAATTTAAGTAGATACTTCGTAAATAAATTATTTATCATCAACATGTAATTTACTATCAATCAAAAAGTTTTCTTCTATTTATTTTATTACTTGAGGTTTTTGAACTATTAATTCCCTCCTTCTCCCTTGAAATTTTGTGCTTCAAATCAGAATTGCGCATTTAACAATTTCATGATTTTTCTATTTTCCTATTAATATTAAAACTTCTACTTGCCCTTTTCTTTTAAAGAAAAACAAAAGGAGAAAAAGAAATCATTAAAAGCTTCGGTTGACACAGAGAAAATCCTATATGAATTGTGAATCGCTAAAAAGAAATAAATTGAAAAAGAAAAAATAAGTAGTACGGAATTCAAACTAATTATGTGCAAACAACCCCTAGGTTAATAATATTATACCCACATGAATATGTTGATTCAACATGTTTTACAATCTGATTGGACCAGATTTAAGTACTCACCATATTGAGTCCTCTTGGCCAAATAAAATTGTATTTCTTACACCATTTTTTCTGAAGTATTGTAGTTTTGGGAATGCAAATTCCCAAGATAGTTGGAGTTCTATGAATCTAGTGAAGTGACGAAACCAAACATTTTTATTAAGGGGTTAATACTATATATGATAGATGACGAGAAGATATTATGAACAAGTTTTCAATTTTAATTAGGTGGGGTTATTATGAAATTTTCTTCAAAATTGTAGGGTATTTTTTGAAAAAGAGAAAGTTGAGGGGGCGCTTAAGCCCCCCTAGTCCTTCGTTAACTACGTCTCTGTTAGTATGACGCTGGATCTACTGATCTAGGCGCTATAGAACTAGAAAGTTGTAGTAACATTGCTGTTGGTATTCATATATAGACGTCTAATGTGGATATACGTACGTTAGGCTTGCAAACTGTGCTCCCAAGTCTCATGGAATTCAATTCAAAACAACTGTTTTATAGCCTTTTCTCTCTCTCTCTCTTTTTTTTTGGGTTAAATAGTTGTACTTATTTTGTCATGAAAGAACTTCTATGACGTACGTGTATGTATTTATGTACGCACGTGGTTACATACTTCTTTGATTATTACGTACTGTGATATTATCTGATAAAGCTGGCTGACAGGGTGGTGAATGGTTATAATAAAGCAGTTTAGTTACAAGCATAATTTAATAATAAATTTATATTTTATTTCTTCACAATAGAGATCGAGACCTTTTATCATTTATTATTTTTAAGGAAAAAAATTCATACTTGTTAGTAATGATAATTAATTATTTATTCATTTGCCTGCAATGTTTCACGTTTTGAGAATTCACTTTTTAAATTTTTAATTTTGATAATTTATCACCTTAATTAGTTAAGTATTGTAATTTGGCTCGGTTATGTTGGCTAATAACTGTTAAATGGAAGGCGGAAAGACACATCCGAGCAAAAATCCTTAGATCTCAATTCAAACACTAACACAAACCTCTTAATTCTCCAAATGTTAATCCCCTAAATGCGACCGAAACTCAAGAAAAAAACTGGGTGTGAGGAATTGGAAAAGATCATCTTCTCCTTGATCATGCAGGGGTGTTAAGCAAGAAGATGAAGATTGGCAAAAAAATGCCAATTATTATCAACAAGCATGGGCATGGCACAAGAGGCGACATGCTTTCAAGGGACGCCGATGAGGACGACCTTGCAGGGAGGTGGACCTTGTAGGCAGGCCCAAATCTGGGTTGGGGGTGGGGGATGGTGGGGAGGGTGTGGGCGCCGAGCTCGGCAAGAATGGGAGGGGGGGGGGGGGGGGGATTCGGGCTCCCCGGTAGGGGGCTGGGGACTCAGTTTGACGGGCCCAGATCGCAGGGGAGGGGGGGCTGGGGTGGAGACTCAGTTCGGGTGGGGACTCAGTTCAAGGGGTTGGGCGGGTTCCGGGATGCGCCTGAGCTCGCCGGCTGGGGGGGGGGGGGGGGGGGGGGGGGGGTTTGTTGGGGAGCCTGGGCTTGCCAACGCCTGGAGGGGGTCGGCGTCAGAGAAGACAACGCGGGGGGCTGAGTAAGCTCTCTCTCTCTCTCTCTTTTTCCTTTTTTATTATTATTTTTTTAATGTATATTGGATCTTTAAAAAAAAAAAAAGATATTTTTATCTAATGATTAATCTAACATAAGTGATGTGTCATATGATCTTTTTTATTAGAAACTTAATGAAATTAAACGGAAAAAACTAGATTGTCACTATTTAAAATATTTAGGATTATCTCGACTAAAATTAAAAAAAAATAAGGATGAAATTATCATTTCTTCAACAATTTTAAGACCATTTACATCAATTACTTTTTCCTTATTAAAATAAAATTTACTCTTCTTCCATTTGTTTCATATGAAAAACATTTTACACTTCAGAAATATTACCCAAATTCTGTAAAAGAGTTACACTTTAGCCCTACAGATAGCCATCTCTCTTGTCTTGCTCCTCAGCTTCCTTGTTAGCAACTTGAACGGATTTGAACCACAAAAATGCCTAGTCAAACATGTTAAAAATCCAATTATGAGTCTCATAAAAAAAAAAAAAAAAAAAAAAGGTATAATAACAAAATAGGTAAATCGAAATGTTACACTCCATCCTATGTTGTAAATAAAAAAGTCTGCACGGATCTCCTACGTTTTACAAATCTTGTTAAAATGGGGAAGGTTGCAGCAACTCAGAGAGCATAGGGCGAAATGCAGTATTTTGATAATTACTTGCTCAAACTACTAGTGATGACTAATATCTGATAATTTTCTTGCATTTTTGAGGCATAGAACTAAGCTTTAGACAATGTGTTTAAAAAGCAGGGCAACTTACAGAAGTGGGAATGCCGGTAAATGTGAAAAATCCGAGCAATGGAACGTAGAAGATGCTGTCAGGGAACACTACTCCAAAAACCGGCCTTTGGTTTGCATACTCGAAAATAGAACCTATCTGCAAGTCCACAATGTCAAATGAGTTTTGAGAATGAAATTCAAGAGTACGAATTATGCAAAGTCTCCGAAGTATGCAAGTAAAGATGCTCCTGAATATCTCAAGGAATGAAATCCTGTGAAGGAGTTAGGAAAGATGGCGTACCGCTGCAATTGCAGTGACCGCTGAAGCAAGTAAATAAACAAAAAACGGAACTTCGAATCCACTTTCTGATGCATCTTTCTTTCCCTCATTCTGCGCCCAAGGAGGCGGCTCATCTGAATCCGGTTTGGCCCAAGACGGCATTGTTTCTTCAGACTTGCTGGACTCTGCAGAACCTTTGGTAACAGCATAAACGCTACACCGATGAGCTACCTTGTTCTGTTCATAACAACGATGGTTTCGGTTTCCCTTTCCAGCAAGCTGCAGAACCAGAATCCTTCGTGCATCGCGTAGGAATGATTTGGAACATGATCCGTCAATCTTTTTGCAGCCATGGATTACCTTTGAGCTGCACAAATACAAGACGTTTGCAGCCATATCCGTTCGTTTCTCTTGCTCTCAACCCCTCGTTTTTCTTTTACTTCTGTTGACTTGCACTTCGAAAATGTTTGATGCTAGAAGCAATGTGCAATTTAGATAGAGCTAGAGCTCAAAAGTGACATGTTTCTACAGAGGTATGTTTAACACTAAAAGCTGTGTAAATTTTTATACGATGAAAAGAAACTGATACGCTTCAGTTTCTGATGGTGCTTTACTTTCATAAGAACTGGTTCCATGATTTCAATCGGATTGCTAAACATATCATGTTAATCGAAATTCGCTCCGTTGAGATAGAGCTCAAAAAGTGACATGTTTCTACAGAGGTATGTTTAACACTAAAAGCTGTGTAAATTTTTATACGATGAAAAGAAACCGATACGCTTCAGTTTCCGATGATGCTTTACTTTCATAAGAATTGGTTCCATGATTTCAATCGGATTGCTAAACACATCATGTTAATAGAAATTCTCTCCGTTGAGATAGTTTCAGTTGCTCTATTTAACAATGCATTGCCATTTAGAAGAGTTTAGACAAGCAAAAATAACTTCCTACTTGAGAGTGCTTAAACATCTCGAGAGAGCTTAACCAACAGAATAAGAAAAATACAAATTACTGATTAAAAGCTATCATCC
This sequence comes from Ficus hispida, assembly GCA_025413025.1. Lineage (NCBI taxonomy): Eukaryota > Viridiplantae > Streptophyta > Magnoliopsida > Rosales > Moraceae > Ficus > Ficus hispida. The sequence goes on from CM046372.1 coordinate 27,849,053, forward strand.
TTGGTCTAAAAACTGTATTTTACTCGTAAAAATCTGCATTTCAACTTCAGCGCCTAAATCGACCATACAGATTTATTTTGTCTAAGAATTTTGATTTCTCTAACAAGAAGGAATTTGTTTATTATAAACTGATATTAAGTTTCTCTAAAATCATTGTTACACAAAAAAGATATCATGGTATATCCTTGTTTCTACATGTTACTGTATAAGATCGATCCAAAGACCGGAAAACAAATTCCCCAGGAGTCATTAGAAATGGACTAGAAAAGGTAAACCAAATCCTCAATAATCTCTTTAACCAATACAAAAGCACGTCACTAAAACAAATGCAACATAAAACACAGTGCAGAGATATTCTAATTAACTGAGCTAATTACCTGGACAAAAAACGTTTCTATTTGGTTAAAACCCAATGAACCAAAATGTTCTTCAGCATTGAAGATCTTCCATATTCATATGAAAAGCTCTGTTTTCTGGGTGTTTATAGGCTTTTTGAGGAATATACTCTTTCGGCTACTCGCTTTAGTGTTCAAGGAAAACTAATGGGCAAATTTTGTCGTTTTTTTTTTTTTCTGGGATAAGAAATTGAATTAAAGTGGGTTTTAAACTTTGGAAACTTAAAAAAAATCTATTGGGAGTGTGTTTGGCTAACAGAGTACTGGCAGATGATGATTCTAATGAGTTTCTCTTGGTTGTCTTAGGAGAGGATAGAATTAGAAGGAAAAAAACAAAATGAAAAAATAATAATAAAAAAATAATAATATCCTTTTGTGATTTTTGACTTTTTATCCACAAGGAACTAGGACCACCCGTCGGTGCCACGTGTCCAGATTGGGCTTTCGGATATGCTAAGCGCTCAATTCCATATAAATCTTTTTTTTTTTTTTTAATGATTTACATTGATAGCCAAATTAAGATCTTAGTTTTAAAAAATGTCTAAAAACTAACTTTTTGTATAAAATTGAACAAAAAAATGAAACTAACTATTTTATAGTGACCAAAATACCCATAAACAACTGTTTCTCCATGATGAAGAAATCCGCGAGTAGGATGCCAGAAAAACACCAAACACATCTAAAGAGGTGACGGCTTCTCCCTCACCAAGAGGCTCATCACGAATCTCATCGGCTTTAGAAGAACAAGTGGTGATTCCCAGAGTTGATTTACAAGTGTTTATTGATTAAGTTAATGCCTTAATGATTTTGATTATAGTGTTTTTCTTCAAAAAGATTTTGATTGTTATTTTCTGAGTCATTATATAAATTTTTTTTTGAGTCAATACATCATTTATATGATTTTGATCTTATTATAGTGTTTTTTTTCGGAATTTTTTGTTATTGATAATAATGTATGTACTCTTGTTGTAATTTTAGGGTTTGCTTTTTGTTTGAAATTGTGTAGTTTTTGGGTTTGCTTAATTTTGAGTAAGAAAGATCGTGATATTCATAAGAAATTATGAATTAATTATGTTGGTCATTATAATATTACTCAGATTGGAGTACAGTAATTAATCATTTTGATATGCAAGTTGTATTGATCCGGTCATTATTTTTATTGCACTTGTATATTTCAATTTACTGATTTTGTATGATTTTAATGACTGTAGTTGATATTATTGATCTTGTTATTATGGTGAGTTTTCTGTTCTGTTTTTTATGTTTATTGAATTGATAATATTGATACAGTCGTTAAAATTTTTTGATGGTATAAGACTATGTCAATATGGTATTGATCCGTATTTGGTGAAAATGTATATATATTTTATAGTTATCAATTGAAATACTATAATTACTATGTCATTAACTTATATTTGTCAAAAGGACTTTATATAATGAGTTAACAATTTTAGGAAAAAGAAAATATGGATAGTTATGAAAATCTCCCACTCAGCTACGAGCACAATAACAATGAAAAATTACAAAATAACAAAAATGACTTGCGTCATTATTGTGTTCATTATCATAAAAGTTAATGCGATATATGTCATGTAAATTTCTATATATTATGACATGTCATTGTCATAAAGACCTCATAATTATAGGACCATTATAATATGCGTACATCATGTCAATTGCATTATTCATTTTTAGGTTATAGTAACACAAAAACTATCTTGGCAACGATAATAAAAATATATATTTTACATGTACATGGTCATTATCATATTATCTTTATCTTTTTGAAGTATATTGATTTATAAATATGTTCAAACTCAACGATTCTTTAAATCTCCATAAAACCAAAAAAAAAAAAAATTGCAAGTTAATTTGAGAGTGCACAATAAGCAAAGGTAAATTGAAAGATATCCCTTTGGAAAAAAAAAAAAAAAAAAAAAACTGATATTATATTCCACAAAATTTTGGAGTAACTCTTATTCAAAAAAAAAAAAAAAAGAAAAAAATTATGGAGTAACTCAAAATAAGTGAATATATAAACATACTTTTGTTTTGTTGAACAAAAAGGAAAACATTATTCGAAAGCGTTGACAACAAAGTTTAAAAAAAAAAAAAAAGCGTTGACAACAAAGAAAAAAATATCTTTGAAAACAAAAGAAAATCTTTTTTTGGTTTGGGATTGTAACAAACTAGTTGAAACAAAAGGGGGGAAAAACTGTATTTGATCTGGGAAGGGAACGAAACAAACTAGGAAAAAAAAGGTAAAAAACTACTTATTGATGTACTTGAAATGAATAATGCTGTGGAAAAAAAATAAAAAACCTCCCCCTTAAAAATAGCAACAAACATGGAATCAAGAATTCTTAACCTATCAGATTTCTTTCCCTAAAAAAATTTAAAATAATTTTTTAAAAAAAACTAATCAGCAAATAATGGAAGGGTAAATAGGAACAAAAAAAAAAGTGTGAAATTCAAATTTGATTAAATTTACAAATAAGTTTAAAAGTACTATTTTTTTAAAGTGATGTCTAAAAATGTTTATTTTTGATTTTAGGTTTTTATTTTTATTTTGATTTTGCTTTTTGTTTTTTTTTTTTTTTTATACTACCGTATACATCCCTAATCTTTCAAATAGTTTTGCTTTGCATCTTCCATCTAACTCTGCAAACCATAAGTCAAGTTTTTAACGTACGAATTGATTTTAATGAATGTGTCAGCTGTTGTAAATGTATTGAGTCCTGAGTTTAAGTCCGACTCAAGAACAATCTCATTTTGCAAAAATCAAAGTTTAATTTGTAATAATTTCGTCTTCCATTATTCTTTACAAAAGTAACTCACTTTTCTTATAATATTATTACAAAATGTTACTTTTTTTTTTCTTTTGTAGAACAGCGTGGTACCTTGTGGTTCAAAAACCTATCATCCAAGTAGTTTACCCATTTTTTGGATATAAAATATTTTTGTTTTGTGGATGTATGCAGTACCGATTTAGTATATTTAAACACTGAGTTACCAATCATAAATATATACATATATATTTAAAAAAGAAAACAAATTCTAAGGTGGAATTCGGTCTTCTTTTTTTTAAATTATTTTTTAATTATTTTTTAATGATTTGCAAGTCGCCCGTAGAACGACCATGATGTGGCTAACGACTTCAACTGAAAACCATTTTGCACAACTTAATTGTCTTAAAGGTTGTCTTTTACTTTAAGCGTGCTTATGATTTGTATCAATCTCATATGTAATCCTAACTCCTAGCTATAGCCATTATCTATATATATATATATATATAGACACACACACATTTATGTGTGTGTATCCATATATCTATACGATGTCTTTTTCAAAGTTCCATGGAAAACGACACCAAAATCAAAATAACAAAATAACAATTACCTGTAAAACCCACCGTAACACAATGGCAAGCCAAAAAAAGACAACGTCCCAAAAAAAAAAAAAAAAAAAAAAAAAAAAAAGGGTCCTAGAAAGGGCATAAAAACGACATTCACAACAGAAACGACAATGACATGAATAAAAGGCAAAGGCCTAAAAGCGACAGTGTATAAAAAGCCACATGAAAGAAAGCAGTAAAGTTAAACGGAAAAACGACAGTCACTGAAAAACGACAACAACAGAGAATTGACAATGGTACAATAGGAGAACAGATTTAGAATTGACAACAATACAAAACCGACAGTGACCTTAAAAACGACGTTTACCTGAAGAACGACAGAAACATTAAAAATGTTGTCGTCTTAAGAAAAGGAAACAAACTGAAAAATAAAATCAATGCTAAAGCGTAAAACCAACAAGAACAATAAAAACGACAATCACTCCATAACGATCACAACATCAGAAGACAGAATTGCGCCATCCAAAACTGGCATCAACATCATATAGAACATTTACATGAAAAATGGAGATAATAAAAACGTAAGGACCTTGAAAACGACAATTATACAAAGAAAAAAACAACAATATAGCAAGAAATGAAAACGACGACAACAGAAAACGACTAGGAAATGATAAATCGGCGATGTGCTAAAACACAACCAAGATTACATCAAACGGTTATTATCTATCTATACTCTACTTTAAAAGGACGAATCATTAATTAATAGTATCTTTATTCTTACTATTAGGCTATCACGTGACAGTCTAGTTACAGTCACGTAACGTGTCCATCAACATTTTTAGCCTTTGCTTTGCTTTGTTTTTTTTTTTTTTAAACGACAACTATCTGAAAAAAAAAAAAAAAAACGATAGCAACATAAAACAACAATTGCATCGAAGAAGAACAACATAAAAACACTTTACTTATAGCTCATATGAGACATATATCTCACTTCATTAAAAAAAAAATGAAAACACTTGATATCGAATAATTGATGGATCATTTGATAGATCGTACACAAATTCAATTCCTTCTTTTTCACTTTTAGAGTTAGCTCGTCGGGATAAAAAAAAACACTGCCAAAGTTATTAAAGAATGAAATCGCAATCTTAAATTTTGGAATGTTTATGTTCCAAAAAGTGATTTATAATTCCAAAAAATAAAAATAAAAATAAAAACAAATTGTTGGAATGTGCAAGCTTATTACTTCATAATTTAGATACTAGTCAAAAAGTTCAGTACTTCAGATCTGTCATTGCTGAGTTCTAACTACAAGATCTTGATCAATAAGATCATACAACTTTTAACAGAAAGAAGAAATTCAGTACTCATTGCATTGCAGAAATAATTAATAAAATTATTTTTGACATATCTTGATCTTCCTTTCTCAATACCAAAAGGAAGAACATTCCCATATTAATTTATTGTATCATTATGTCTGAGAGATAAATCAAAACTCCCCCATTTTTTCACTCTAACCCACGAAACCAAAATCAGCACCAAAACTTTCAGAAATCTTTTCTATATCGTTTCAATTTTATCCAAAATCCTTGGATGAACCCACCAAAATGCATTAAAAAAAATTTTACACAACCCCATTTACATCATTCCAACTTCCTAATCAAATTTGGATTCATAACTCATAATTTAATCCGCATTTAACAAAAACAAAACGAACAAAAAAAAAAAAAATCCCCAATTTCTCTTCTCAAGTCAACCCCATGAATTATCAAAAGCAGCCGAGGTAATCGCCTGAGAGAACTCCGGGAAACTGATTCGACCGTCTCCATCGGTGTCGGCCTCCTTGATCATCCCGGTCAGCTCCTCCGCCGTCAAGGCGTGGCCTAATCTGGCCATGGAATGAGCCAACTCCGCTGCCGTGATGAAACCGTTACCGTCCCTGTCGAACATCTTGAACAGCTGCTTGAGCTGGTCCTCCGTGTAGGGAGACTTCGCCGATAGGAGCTCCGGCGACACGAGGCTAACGAATTCGGAGAACTCAATTAGGCCATTGTTGTTGGTGTCAGCCTTGTTGATCAAGTTTTCAAGCTCCTCCGGGCCAGGCTTTAGGCCGAGCGACCGGAGGAGCGATCCGAGCTCAAGCTGCGTAAGGCTGCCGTCGTTGTTGCGGTCGAAGGACCGGAAGATCTCGCGGAGCTCGGCGATCTGCTCGTCGTCTAGCTTCACTGGATGCGGCCGGTTGTTCATGACGAATTAACGAGAAGTAAACAAAAATGTAACCCAAAAGAATTCTAAGAGAAACAAATAAATAAATAAAAATAAAATTTGATAGTAATTTCCAAATTTTTGTGATGTAGAGGTGAATTGAATCTAAAATAATCTTGGGAAGATCCAAAGATCTCGTTGGATCTCGTTCAAAAGTGGGTTCACTCAAAAGGCGGATCAGACCAGATTTTCACATTTCTGCGTGGAGCCCAAAAAAAAAATTAAAAAAATTATGGAAATACAAAACGGCAAAATGTGAAACAAAGAATGTGTATATCTTTGTCTACAAATCATATGGTTGAATTTTCAAATTTTGTTTCTTTTCATTCTTTTTCTTTTTTTTTTTTTGGATTTTAATTACTGCCAAAATAATTTAAAAAGGAAAAAGCCAAAAAAAAAAAAAAAGAGAGAGAGAGATTGAAGGTGTTGGATGGAAAGGTCAAATTTCAACACCACATAAATATATAGGGACAATAGTTGAAGGCGAATATATTAAAAAAATAGAGAATATTTTAAAAGTGTAAGAAAAAAATTACGTCAGATGTAGATTATAGTTCATTCAAATATATCACCGTTCATATCAATTCTAATCTTAATTTCTTTTGTATCAATCTAATTGATATAATAAAATGTTGCGTCAATTAAAATTAAAAGATTATCGATCAATAAATTAGATACAAGGCCTTTTGATTACTTGAGATAGTGTAAAAATATTGAGATAAATATTGGTGTCCTAACACTTTTATAAATAATAATAATATAATGACAACAATAACAATAAGTAGAATTCGAAGTCACTAGGTTTATAATAAAAAATAATTGTAATGTGATATCAAATTCAGATTAATATTTTTTTTGTCACAAATAATTAGTTAAAAAAAATTAGAGAAGAATTTTCTTTGTTTGATTAAATGGGAGAAAATGCCAAAAGAGAAAAAAGCGGGAAAAGTGGCGAGAATTACGTGAGCAGAGGCCACGTCTACCTGCCGGCCTAAGTGTCCACCGTTGGCGTTGGACTTTATCAATTCAAACGAGGCTGATCTCCTGTGGTACTGGTTTTTGGGAGAATGTTTCTCTTCCTATTTTTACGCCAATGAAATACTGACACGTCCTTGCATTGAAAAAATTGGACATGTAGTGCTGACGTGCTAGTGGACGTGTCGAGATGTAAGTGGGTGAGAGATTGTGGGAATTGAAAGAAAGAAAAAAAAAAAAAAAAAGATAGAAAATAGGGGGTTGAGGGAATGTTTCCCTAGAATTTTATTTGAGACATTCATTGACGACGGTGTTCTTGGTGCACAGCCTGACTTTCGTGATTTTGGAACAGTTGACTAACTTTCATTTTCCTTTTCCTTTTCCTTTTCCTTTTCCTTTTCTTCTTTAATGAGGCAGAAATTGATGTATTAATTATTTTATCAGTGTAATAATCTGTTTGGATCATTGATTTGGATAACAAATTTGAATGGAAAATAAAAATTTTTATGAAAGACAACACATTAAGGAAATTTTTTTTTTTGAATTTTTGAAATTATGATCTAAATGAAGAATAGAGTGAGCCAACTATAACTAATTTATCCTTTGAACTTATAACTACATCTTACTTGTCCCCTTAAATTTCAGATATGTACTACTTTACCCCTTAAACTTCAATGACATATCATTTTTACCCCCACACATATGATACAATTCCATCTACTTTTGAAACAGTTGTCCACCTAATGGGCAAATTATGATTCTATGACCGGAGATTTTTTTTTTTAAAGAGCGAAATTGGGACATTTCTAAATTTAGAAAGGGAAAAAAGAATAACAAGAATCTATCCTAAAAGAAGACAAATCATAACATCTCTATCTTTGCCATCTACATATGATCACGAGCCAACTCAAAAGTTTGATTTTTTTTTTTAATAACTTTTAGATCTTTGGCAAGAGGAACTATTTGAAAGCTGAAAATTGATAAACAAAAGGGAAGTGATTGGTAAAGCAAAAAAAAAAATAGGAAATTTCGTCCTCAGTACTATGATTATTTTTTAGGTAAATTGCTACATTGGTTTCTAAATTTTTAAGTTTGTGCAATCCCCCCTCCCCCTTTTTATTTTGTCTTAATTAATAGTGATTTTAGCACTAGAACAGTAGCTTATGATTCATTGTTGAAAGCTTGTACTCCAGAGAGTTATCTTAATTTCTACTGTTGTTTTTCTATTACAATGCTTTGGAAGTTACAAAATTGACTTGTTTGGTTCCTAGCTTAAGAGGGCCATCTTTCTCTTTTTAAAAATTATTTCCCATTTTTTTCTGAATTAAGTTAGCACATTGGCAACTCTTTGTGATAATTTATTTCATTTTTTAAATTCAATTATTTGTAATTACTAGCATAATGTAGTGATAATTTCACACTCAATTCCTTTGCAGACATATGGTACATTTGGAATAAAGTTCGAGATGAAATTTGTAAGTTGAAGTTACTTGATTTTTCAAAAATTAGTTATATTTGTTAATTTTTCAGAAAAAGACAAAAACTAATATGAAAAACTTAGGTTCACACCTCAGAACCAAACACATTTATAGAGTTTGAATCCTTCGTCCCTAAGTTAAAAAAAAAAAAAATCTTGTTATTTTGAAGTCTATAAGTACATAATTATATATATATATATTTAATAGGAAAGCAGGAACATATTTATCTAAACAAATTGTTTATACATGATTACAAATATAAACCTAATTATAATTTTATATTTGACTCTTTTAAAAATTGGGAGTTTAAATCTCCTTACCCCAAAGTGAAAAAGAAAAAAAGAAAAAAAAGAAAAAAAGTGTTCATACTCACGCGTCCTTAATTTTTAAACTTTTCAACCCCTTTAAATGAAACTTCATTATTAGAAAAAAGCCCTCAAGGTCAAATGATAAGAAAGCTAACCACGAACAACTAGAAGGGTAAAATTACTTAACCATTTTTTTTAAATTAATGGTGCGTGTCATGGGTACACGGTCAATATATACTATTATTTATTTATTAATTATTTTAATGAGTTGAGCTATCAAAACCCACCTATTGAGCTAACTCCAATGGAGAAAAAGCATGGTTAACCAAACCCATGCCAAACACCACAACCCATTAGCAACAATAAGAAAAAAAAATAATAATAATAATAAATAGAGGAATTAAAGAAACATAAATTTTATAGATATTTATCTAGAGAACAGATGTGACGGCCGAGTGATGATAGGGATATACATTAAAGAAGGGAAAAAAAAAAAAAAAAAAAAAGCAAAATTAAAGAGTACTAGGCTTGAAACTTGAAGCAAATTAATAGATAGAAAATTAGAAACCTTGAGTGGGAGTTCTGACAACAAAGGGACCATGCCCAAATTTATTGTGAAAGCTGAGGTTTGGTGCTTGGGGTCTACCACTTTGCTGTGATGATGTTATATAATATTGTCAATAATATATGAAAAGGTACTTTAACAATAAATTAATTATATATTGTGATGCTCGTGGATTTTTGTTTTTTGTTTTTTTAAATTCAGGCCAAGAAAGTACTGTGTAAATACAGCAGGATAGTGGGTACGATTGAAGTGTAATTATTGTTATGAAACAATAAATTCTATGTTATTATATGTCTCTTTTGTTGTTATTTATTGCTATATTTGATGAGAGGGATATGAGAAATAGAATTAACTAAAAGGAGAAGTTAAATATAAACATAAGGAAAATTATTATTAAAATGGAGGAAATGAACTACTTTTATTCTATTAATGCATACCTACATATTTTACTTGTAGTTTTATGGAATGGAGGAGAAATTAAAAAAAATATCGAGTAGAATGGGTAGAGTTCATTAAAAATCAGACACATTTTAGAGTTGGATTTGTTTATTAGAATATATGTCTAATTGTATTTTGTTAGTTGGATTTGTAGACTTGAGTTTGTTTATGTATTTTAATTGGTTTTGTATATGTCGAGTTTGATGTTAGTTGATCATATCTATACTTTTGGTTTTTGTAAAACTTTATTTTACTTTCATAAATATTTCTAGTATTTGCAAATGTGAATTGTATATATATGCATATATGGAATTAACTACCACATTTGTTTGAAAAAAAAAACGGAATTTAATTATTAAAATTAGGTAAATTTAGTTACTTATAACTACAATATATGATACCGATTTTGTTGAATATTTTTAATAAAAATGTGGATTTTTAATAACACTCTCTACATCGTCGGTATCAAAATTGATGTTAATCAACAGTTTTATTGTATTCTTGATCATGGTTTCAGTATTTGATCGAAAATTTGAAATCAGATACTTGTATTCAGTGTTGAATGAAATTTTGGAATATTATTTTATAATTTTAATACATATTTGGGATGATAAATATAGATTAATATGATGACTTTACACCACCAATAATTAAAGCAAAAGTAAAGAGTACTAGACTTTGAAACTTGAAATATATATATATATATATTTATATATACACACAATTTTATATATATAGATGGAAAATTAGAAACCTTGATTGGACATTCTGAGAAGAAAGGCATGATGCCCAAATTTATAGTGAAAGTTGTGAGGTTGGTGCTATGTATGCTATCACACGTCAATAACGTGTTAGTCTCCCATATTACCCTGATAATGTTCAATAATGTTGTGAATAATATATGAAAAGATACATTAATGATAAATTAATATGTTGTGATGCTCGTGGATTAAAAAGCTAATAATTCCGGCCAATAATGATTGTTGTGAAAATATATTCTATGTTACAGTGGGTACTATTGAAGTGTAATGATTGTTATGAAAATATATTGTATGTTATAGTATCTTTCTTTTGCAGCTAATTAATGCTATGCTTTTCTAGCCAAAAACAACACAAAATAAAATAATGCCATCTTTGATGAGGGGATGAGAAACAGAAAGAAAAGAGAAGTGAAATATAAGATGAGGAAAACAAAAATTAAAATGGAAGAAATGAGTTTATATATATATAATGGTGTTTAATAGAAAAGAAAGAAAATGCGAGTCTAATCTAACTTATTTTTTCCTCAATTTTATTCTTGTATATATAAGAAGATGGGATATAATTGAGGTTAGAAAATTAAAGTGATTATTTGACATACTATGTATTTGTTTTGTCAAAATTTTCCTTTCTCTTCTCTGTTAAAAGTTGGAAGGAAAAAAAAAATAAATGAGTGGAAACTTCAACAAAAATATATGGAAAATTAGAAAACCATTAGTGGAAGTTTTGAGAACAGAGACAAAATGCCCAAATTTAACTACCATATTTGTTTGAAAAAAAAAGTGGTATTTAATCATTAAAATTAGGTAAATTCAGTTACTTATAACTACAACAGATGACACCGATTTTGTTGAATATTTTTAATAAAAATACGGATTTTTAAGAATGCTCTCTACATCGTCGGTATCAAAATCGATGTTAACCAACAGTTTTGTTGTAGTCTTGATCATGGTTTCAATATTTGATCAAAAATTTGAAATTAGAGACTTGTATTCAGTGTTGAACGAAATTTTGGAATATTACTTTACAATTTCAATACATATTTGGGACGATGAATATCGATTAATGTGATGAGTTCACAATACCAAGAAGTTGTACAATGCACACGCTAAATTATTTTTAGTTGATACAATCACATATCCCTAGTGATTGTTCTTCTATCTCAAGCTTTATTGAATCGTCACCTGCAAGAAACCTCATATAAAGACCATATTTTTACATTAGAGAAACCCAATCCGTGGCCCTAGGACAAGACACCACTATTACCTTTTTTTTTTATTCTTTCCACAAAGGCAAGCTAAGGTTGGTTTTATCAATTCCCATTAATACTTAATAGAAAGGTCGTCACAAACTCAGAGATCAGACAATTCAAATGTCAAATTATGCTCGCCAAATTTTTCTTGTATGAGCTTTTCCATACGCTCCACCATGGAAGGTGTGAGAAAATTCTTCCAGTCTCCGATCTCACCTTTTCTAAAAAATATACTATTTGAAACCCCCGATGCCAATTGACCATTCTTGTTCACATCAAAGTTTTTCATCTTTTCAAAGCTGCATAATGTTGATATCTCTTCCACGACTCCTCGCCTCTCTTCCTCTTCCGAAAAAGGAAACCCTAGAAACTTCGCCAACCTTTTAATGTTAAAACCAATGTCCTTCTTCAACTCCTCGTATTTCAAGAACAAGATCTTGTGAGGCCTCTCTAAGCTTGCTTTCCAATACCCTAAAACGTGGTCCCAAAATGGTCCAAAACCGTGGATTCCACGGCAAAATTTGTCGAAAATGTCTTCCAAATCAACTGGTTCAGCGTTAGGATCATTAGGAAATTTGCAAATATGGAACCAGAAGGATATGAATTGGTCCATTGGGTTCCTAGAAATGTAAACAATTTTGGAATCCGAAGTTTTGATCGAAAGTGACAATAATTGGTATGGCATATGGGTACTGAGGAGACGTGGTTGATCAGAAACAATTTTTTCAAAAATTCGAGATGGGGATTCTAGAAAAGGTACTAGACCATGTGGGTTTACTTTAAGGAGAGGGCTATCTGTGGGTGCAAAACGAGTGCGGTTTACAATTGAAAACACAAGAGCTTTCTGCCAAGTTGTTCCTGACTTTGGGCAAGATGCCAAAATAATGTCATCCTCCTGTGCCACGAAGTTTCTCTGAACAGATATTATAGATCTAAACCAAAAATCTGGAATCCAAAATCCCTGATGGTAATAAAAAGGTTTACCATTTATCAACTCTTTTTCATTTGGCTCAAGGTTCTCTGGGATTGCTTCAAACTCGTCTGCGACCTCTTTCTCCTCAGACATGTTCGGTTTTCGCACTATATTATCTGAAAGAGAGACACAAAACCCTTCATTATCTATCATGCAAGATAAGATTTTTCTCTTTGAACCTCCATTATAAACTTCTTCTTTTTTTCCTCCCCATTTTCATTGTTTGTTAGTTTTGTGGGGTTCTGAAATTTCACATCAAAGAGAATGTTCAAAAATAGTATTTTCCTATGGAACATACATAGAATATTTTGTTAACGTACATAGGTAACTTATTCTCAACGAAGTTCAAGCATAAGAAGATTAAATTTACATTTTCATTTTGGTTTTGGCATATTTAATTAATGGCTTAATTACATGGTTTTCTTTCCCTTTTCATTTTTTATTTTGAAAATAGGACTAACAAGTGGTGTGTACATTGAGTTTGTCACCAAAGACCATAAACAGAGATGGTGCCAGCACGGCGAGGTTCCTACCCATTATTATTATTATTATTATTATTATTATTATTATTTGAAAAAAGAATTTTTACTTTGTTCCCTTTTTTTTCATCGGAGCCCCCTAAAATTTCCTATTTTTCAAACTTTATCCATAATGTTTTAAAACTTTTCATTACCTCCTTGAGTTTTTGCACCCAATAATTGTTATCAAAAGAAAAAAAATATTTGTAATTTTTGTTGCTGCTTGTATAATTAGTTGTTTCAAATTTAAAAACCCAAATATAGAAAATTGTGATATAATATGACTTCAAGTTATATACTTGAAGGAAGAATTAAAACAAAAAATATATATAGATTAACAAAAGAAATCAAAATATAAGAGAAAAATATTCAAAGAAAAAAATCTGAGATTTTTTAGTTTTTATTACTGTATTAATTTAGTTTAGTATTTTAAGCACCGTTAACTAATTCAATGTCAATCATCACATTAGCAACGTTAGTTTTATTTGGATTGAGCAAAAAGAATGAGAGGAATTATAGACATAGATTTATAGATATATTTACCTGTGAGATGCTGAGCATGAGAGGAATTATAGATATATTTACCCGTGAGATGCTGATATAATATTGATCAATAATCAATGGGACTTGGTGAGTGATCTGATGATATAGGGATATACTAGGAGAAAAGAATTAAAGCAAAAGTAAAAGAATACTAGAGTTTCAATATATATATATATATATATATATATATTTATAAACTCACACTTCTATTTATATAGATGGAAAATTAGAAACCTTGATTGGAAGTTCTGAGAACAAAGGCACGATACCCAAATTTATAGTGAAAGTTGTGAGTTGGTGCTATGTATGCTATCACACGTGAATAACGTGTTAGTCTTCCATATTGCGTGTATGCTATCACACGATAATGTTCAATAATGTTGTGAATAATATATGGAAAGATACATTAATTAATGATAAATTAATATGTTGTGATGCTCGTGGATTAAAAAATAAATAATTCCCGCTAATAAGGATTGTTATGAAAATATATTCTATGTTTTAGTGGGTATTATTGAAGTATAATGGTTGTTATGAAAATATATTCTATGTAATAGTATCTTTCTTTTTAAGTTAATTAATGCTATACTTTTCAAGCAAAACAAAACAAAAAACAAAAAACAAAAAACAAAAACAAAACAAAATAATGCTAGATGACGGGATGAGAAATATAAAGAAAAGAGAAGTAAAATATAAGATGAGGAAAACAAAAATTAAAATGGAAGAAATGAGTATATATATATAAATATATATATATATATATATAATGTTTTTTGATAGAAAAGAAAGAAAATGCAAATGTCTAATCTAACTTTATTTTTCCTCAATTTTATTCTTGTTTAAATAAGAAGATGGGATATAATTGAGGTTAAAAAATTAGAATGATTATTTGACATACTATGTATTTGTTTGATCAAAATTTTCCTTTTTCTTCTCTTTTCAAAGTTGGAAGGAATAAAAAAAATAGATGAGTGGAAACTTCAACAAAAATAGATGGAAAATTAGAAAACCATGAGTGGGAGTTTTGAGAACAGAGACAACGCCCAAATTTATTGTGAAAGTTGTGAGGTTAGGTGCTATGTTGGTCTCCCTCCCACGTGAATAGGTCCAATAGTTATAATATTTTATTTAGAATTATATGACTATTAATTGATTTACATATAACTTTTCATTTAGAATATTGTGGTTCCAAATGTAATCAACGGATTATTATAATAACGTATAAAAAAAATTACAAGTGTCATTTAATAAAAGTGTCGGATATAAGAATACATGTTATCATATAAGCTCTATTTGGTAAAAAGTTTGGACACAAACATTTAACACTGTAGAAAAAAACATTCAGATAGCCAAAAAATGTTGCTTCCTTGACATTTAGAATTTTGTTTAAAAAGTTGCAAATGACAACACTTCCTTTTGGCGTAACCATTAGGGAACATTTGGGGAATTCGATTGAAATAATCATTCAAAATATGCGTTTGTTATAAACAATTGAAATGGAAGATCCAAATATCATTTGAGTTTTTCTTTTTAAATGGCAAAAAGTCACTCCTCTCAAAATTTACTTTCATTTTGATATATATTCTATAGTGATTTTTTTAAAAAAAATTTGAAATTCGTTTCAGATATCATTTTCGTACCTCTCTCTATGTCTTTTCAGATAATCACTTCCATACACATATTTAAATGTTACTGTTTTATTTGGAATGTAATAACAAACGCCAATTTGAATAACAGTTCAAATGTTTCTATTCAAAATTTTTCATTCAAATATTTATATCTCAAATGTTTCCATTCAGATGTTTTCCTCATCAAAATATCTTCAAATACTATTTTCCAAAAACGCCCATTTAAAATGTTAGAAAATAGAAACATTTAAAAATAGCCACTCCTACCTTCACCGTCACCTCCACCGTTCCACCGCGTCTCCCGTGACCTCCCTTCCCACCTCTTCATCCCTCTTGTCAAAATTCCACACAAACAAACATGTAATGGTTACACATGATGGCGTGGCACCCGCACTTCGTACTTTCCAAACCTTATAAGGTTGTTAATTGAGGCTAACCCCTTATGTAGCCTTGTACAATACTCACCCTGCTGAGGTTAGCTCCGCAAATGAAAGGAAAAGAGTTTGGATAGAAACTCTCAGGTTTCAAACCGGGAAGTGTTTCCGTTTCTATTCAATAAGTGAGAGCAATATGCCACACACGGTAAAAAAAGCCTTGTACTAAACTCATTATCATTGCATGTGATCTTTGAGCCAAGACCTCCATTATTTTTATCACTCTGAACTTTACCATTATTTTTATCTTGTGTTTCACACGCATGCAAAGAAACTGAGAGACGGTATACACATAGATCACTACAATTATTTTTCTATATTTACGTTCTTTACCCCGAGCATGTAATAGCATTTAATTTTGTCAAAAAAATTGTACATATACAAGATGACACCGATACCATCTTTTTCTCCATGTAGCAATGAAAGTTTCGACGAGAAAAAAGAAAGAGAGATCACATGAGCATTTTTTTGGATGAACCGCACAATAGAATGTACCTGACTACTGATATAGAAGAGGACTTCCTTCTTTAGCAAGCACAAAGAGACCTCCATCTCCTCTCGAGATTCGAAAATCATCGTCAAGATATGTTATGAGCAGCCAGGACTGGGTCCTGCCCCCTGGAATTGGAAGCTTTAGAGGTGGTTGACCGGAAATAGCCTGTGAAATATTCGCCACAGCCTCCTGAATAGGATTGAGAGTTTGCTGCAACGGAGACAGGCTGATTTTCTGCCCAAAAATATCCACTTCTCCTGGGAGATCAACCCTCGACTTTATCTCTGGAGGTTGAAAAGTACCTTCCTTGAATTGAACCTGAACAAATTTATAAAAATTGTCAACAGCTCTTCATAATCAAGACAGATTTCTTGGTCCACCAATTCGGTTCTCATTAATTTAATACGTCTTTGTTTATTTACTTATACACCATAGCAAATTAGATCCTGCTCGTGGTAGAATGTCATTCAATTCGATATCAAACCAAGAGAGCATGGGATACCTGTATTCTAGAGGGAGTACGAACTTCAAAAGTAGCGGTTGCGCTGAAAGAGAAAGTTGAAAAGGGGCTGGACAGAGATGTCGAGTTCACAATAGTGAGATTGCCGGTGTCAATTGATTGGCTTATCTTATCCACTTTCAACAATGGCGTAGAACCTGCCGCCAAAAGTGGCAATAGCTCAGAAAACCCAGTGTACCTGATCAATCCGAAATCCCAGAGAGTCTTCAGCAAAATAAATGAGTTCAATTAAAAAAATTTAAATTTAAAAGGGGGGGGGGGGGGGGGGGAAGGAATCAGGAGGAACAAGCACAGTAGATAAATATCATAAGACATATATATATATATATAGTAGCATGAAGTTGAGCCACTGGGTACATCTTTTAAAAAGACCAGTTAACCAGTTATCTCCTAGAGCCTAGTTTTCCGCTTCCAACATTTTCACATTTTGCACTTTCAAAGATCATATTATGTCAGAATGCACCAAGAGAATTATTGGTCTATAAATACATCCTTTCGTCTATATGACTGCCAAAAGCATGGCTTCCTTCTTCACAATAGTGTCCCAATGTGCAAAAGTACAAAATTAAACCCCGCTAGATCACATGGCCCGCACGTGCATTTTTCTTTTTATGTTTAGATTTTTAACAGTCAGATAGACAAACGGACTTATTAAAACTACATGATAGATTAGGGACTCGTTCTGGGATGTTTTAAACATTAGGGACCAAAATGAGATTTGGCCATTGGGACAAAACTGAAATAAATTTATAAAAATATACAAAAGTATTCCCACAGCAGAAGCAGATACCCTCAATCATAAATGAAAATCTAGAATATGATTGAGTTGTTTGCCAAAATTAGACGAAAGAACATGAGAGATGGAATATAATAGAGAAGACGAGAAATGAAACTCAAATGGTGCAGAAATCGCACATCTAAGACACGGGATGGTCAGTGGCATGCATCAAAAGGCTATTTAGCAACAACGCAAAACATAATCATAGAAACCCAGAACATACTTTCAAGCAAAAAACAAACTCCACAGCTCTTATACCCATCATTTGCCTTTTCTTGAATCAAGTTTTTAAAAGTTAACTCTAAACTAAGACCAAACTAATCTTTTATATGATCCGGTTGGGCAAGCCCAAATATTTTAAAACACAATCAAGTATTTCCACAACCCTCTTCAGTTTTGCTCCCCATCCTTGTTCCTTTCCACTACGTAAATTTAGGATAACCAACTCATCTCTAAATTTTAAGTTTCCGAATAACCATTTCAATCCTCAAATAACTTTTCATAAACTAGAAGCTGTTCAATACTAAAATAACCTCTTATTGCCCCGATGTATTTATAGCTCATCCCTCAAACTTCCTATCAGAAAAAACAAGGCATTCCAAGGTTGAGAAACTTAATAAGCATACCGGAATGTAATATGATCCCGATTTCATTTAGAGCTTGTTTGATAGGAGGGACAGGGGTAGGAGAATTAGAGGAAGGATTTTAGGACATAAGGTTGCTCGGCGATGTGAGGAAAAAGAGGATGGAACGAATTGGTTGAGGAATTTCAAATCCTTCAAAGAACCCAAATTTAAATCTCTACCAATATCGAAGGACTAGATAACAGAATCCACACCGAACAATTAAACATAACCTAAGTTATAAACATACATTTCTTTCCTTCCCATCCAATTTTCTTTCCCTCCAACCAAACACAACCTTAATGAACATGACCACATTCAAACACATATAAAGTTCTCCTCTTCCCACTCTCAACAAAATGCACCAATTCTTTAAACACACAGAAAGAATGCCATATCTCAACAACAAAACTCAATCAATGCAAACAATCAAAACACCAAATCAAAAACACAAAATCAAACTTACAACAAAACCCAGTTGCCATCAAGAAGCTCCGGCGACTCGGTCGGCGCCTGAGTCGGGTTCAGAGCCTCCATCTGATTGACAAGTTCCAGAATCTCGGCTCTCTCCTCCAATCTGGCACGAAACCCCAGCTCAGTCCCATACACACTGTCCACCAAACACCTCTTCAGCTCCAGAAGCTTCTCCTTCGCCGCGTCCTTCGTCTCCTCATCATCATCAGGGGTTTTATCCGCACCGCCAATGCCGACTCCGGCATACCCATCTCTCCCCCACTCATCGTCGTCCTTGGGAGGGTCCGAGGCCGAGAGCTTCGTGTAGGCAGACTCCGGCTCCGGGTCGGCTTTCTCGCCCCACTCGTCGGTGACCTCGGGAGGGTCGTCGCCGGGATATGGGTCGTCGGAGAGGGAGGAGCAGGGGCGGAGGAGAGAACGGAGGCGGAGAGGTCTGGTGGTGGTGGTGGGTCTGGGAATGGAGGGGATTGGGAGGGAGAGAGAAGAAGAAGAGAGGAATGGGAGAGGTTGTTTTGTGGGGTTTGGAGAGAAGAGGCGAGAAGAGTGTGGGGAGGTGACCAGGAGATGGGCAGCCATGGCTTCCTCTTCTTTGTTGGTTGTCGTTGTCGTTTTTCAGCTCTGGGGACTGTTTACGCCGGCTCTGAAGCTGTGGGAAAGGAGGAAGATCTTTTTTGTGTTGTGTTTTTGTGTCCGAACAAAATTTATGTTCCAGGTTTTGCAACTTATTACCAAAAAAAAAAAAAAAAAATCATGGTCTAGTTTTTCACAATAAGATTAGTAAATTACAAAAAATGAGCTGTGTTTGAAATTCTTACATGCCCTTTTTCCTTGCAAATTTTTACAAGGTGACAAGGGTCATCGATATAAATTACCTCAAATTTAATAAGTGTTACACTCATTAAGGCTCTATTATAGTATTCTAATTAATGACACTCATTAAGGGTTTATTTGGGAAACGTTAGGAGATTGTGTTTTAAAGATTGAAAATTGTTTATGCTTTAAAAATGAGTCTTTAGGGAAAAAAAAAAAAAAAACTGTTTAGTTAAAAGGATTAATAATGGAAATCTGTTTCAAAAAAATTAACAACATAGATATTATTTTGTTATTATCAAAATTATATATAATTTAATTAAAAAATCATCTCAATTTAATTTAAAATAATAAAATTATGTATTTTTAAATTTTAAATTTTTTAAAAAATATTTAAAAAAGTGAATCCGTCTAAACAAGTTCATATGACCTCTATCTATACTTTAACAAACGTTATTAATTTATCCTTTCTTTAATGAAAACAAACAAAACAAAAAACAAACAAAGGTTATAAATTTAAAACACTTTACAATAATTTATCAAATTTAGAGGACAATTTGTAAATTTTTTGAAAAATCAGATTTTTTTTTTAATTCAAACATTTTAAGCTTTTTTGACAATTGTGAAAAATGCAATCTAATTTCAAATTGTTCGCAACTAGGCAACATAAAATGGAACAAGAGGCGTCAGGAAGCTATCTCGACCTCAAAACCACCTCAATATAATTAAAGACCTTTCTTTTTATAACTCACAGGATGATTGAATTCAAACTCATCATCTTATGATAGAATCAAATATACAATTACAATTAGACCATGTGTACAACCACAAATTACATACCTTGTCACTTTGATGATATATTCAACTTTTCCAATCCAAACAACGGTTGGCCATTGTGATTTTGAGGAAGTTTGGTTGGTCTAAGAATGGTTTTTTTGTTTTTTTTTTTTTTTTGTTTTTTAATAAATTTCGGATGGTGAATTTCAACTTGATGGGCCATACTCTTTAACCATAGAAGTTTTTGTCATTTATTATCCTAGAGTGATCAAAACCAACTATATTGCCATTTGACATAGACTCTTTCATTAAAAGGAAGATCCTCCACGCTTTCATATTGAAAATTAAATGAATAAATAAAATTAAAATTAAAATATTAAAAAAAAAAAAAGTTAGTAGAAAGGAGAAGAATTAGAGTTGATTACATCACACATCTCCGGTTGTTGGATTCAGTCGGCTCATATGTCCCCTTATTTGTAATATCTCTATCAAATTCCAACAGTTTACTCTCAGAATAGCAGAAATTTTAATGTTGGATAAGACCCCTATGACTAAACCACAGCAGCATTCAACCATTTCTATGTTCGTATTTTTCTTTTTCTCGGAGAAAGTATGAAAAGAGCGTCTAAATCAGGCGTATGAAAAACAATATAGACATGCAAGTACCTCAGTCAGATGTTAAAGATGATCTCAAGAAAAGAACGAATGCATCCTAGAAAAGATAAGCAAAAACAGATGAATCACGCTTTCTTCTTCTTGGATTTGAGCATCACCAGTCCAACGAATATGGTTAAGAAGCAGAGAAGCGCAACACCGGCAAATACGGGTATTAATATGGCATATTCTTGAGGTAGGAAGTACTGTTGGATGAAGTGGTCGCTGTCTACAAATGGCTGAAATATCGTATGATGAGGGGAAAAAGATTTTGAGCAACAAGTTAATAAAGTAAAGGAATAAGGGTGCAATACTTATTACTGTACTGAGAATACATTTAGATATGCAAATAGAAGAAAATGGGCAAACTTACAAGGATGATGACCCAAAATGTATAATAAGTGAATATTGAGAGACTGATAAGCGATAATAAGAACCCAACCGCCCTATCTGCCAATTCCATTCCGATATTCCTTGCTTTACTGCCTATTAGCAGGAATTGGATGAAGATAAGCATCTTAATAGAGTATCAAAAACACAAAGTAATCGTTTACAAGTGCAATTGAAAGGTTTATATCCCACATGACGAAAAGCATTTGAAAGGAAAACATAGGATTATGGATAACAGGTTCTGCATAATTCCAATTACAAGCAACCAAAACATCCTCAGCAATAATTTGAGTTATGACAACATCAAATGCATAGGAAATCCTAGTCAAGAGAACAAATGGGAAAATTGCTGGGAGGTAGACAAGGAAGAAAAATAAGTAGGGCGGATAAACAATAATATTAACTTTCGAGTAAAACCATCCACCTCCGAAGGATTGGATACGAAACTCATCTCACAGGGATAGTGTCAACGATAGTAGCTAAAAACTATGTACGAATGAGCCGGTAGGATTTTCAAAAATATCCAAGCATATAGTAGAAATAAGCAATCTGCTAAAATAACTTATCATATAAGCAATGTCCTAATAAACATGAACAAATACACTAGAACAAAAGCCTACACATTCGTTTTTCAAGTGACACAAAACTCTTCATTAAGATTTTAACTTGACATTAGACACTTGCCCACCCGCCCCGAACTTACCCATTTGGGAAGCAATTCCATTAAACTTCACACACTCAACGTAAGATAACTGGAAAATTCAGACTGAGCAACGTAGAGGCAGGCACATAAAGAAAAATGAGATAAATCTCATCCATTGAGTCCTCAACAAAAGGAGAAGGCAAAAAAAAAAAAAAAAAAAAAAAAACGCCTTTTTCATCGTTTTCAATCTCTCTTCCTGCACATGGCTTCGGCAATAGCCTAGCAGTAATTTCGCATCCGACTCCACCTAGAGGTATAGAGTTCAAATCTCAAACCCCCAAATTCAAAAATCTCTAATCCCACACAACATTGCCATTAATTCATGGGAGTTCACCAAAAAACAAAAAAAGAAAACGTCAATTTTCATTTTCCTCGACATAATACAAATTCCAGAACACATAGACCATTCAATTTAAGTGTAGTCATGAAGGCAATTGCCTAAGACACCTTATTTATTAGCAAACCTTATCCGTAAAAGTCTCAAAACATAGAAATTAATCATTCTAACTCAGCAATTTTCCTTTTTATTTTTTTAGGTAAAAATTAGGCCTCAAATTAATTTCCTAATCTTTGCGGGTTTTTTTTTTTTTTTTTTTTTGGGGCAAAATCAGAACGAGAAAAGAGAATTCATCAGACTTAAAATTGAGATGAAGAAGGAAACAGCAATTCAATAGGGAAATGTCGGATTAAGGTAAGTAAAAGAGAGAAAATCCAACCTCAAAATCTTAAGATCTCCAAAACTCAGTTTCGCCGCAGAAAATTGGAATTCTACACAAGTTGTGCCTCCGTCAAGAAAAAAGGAGCCAGAGAACGAACGAACAAAAGAGAAAGGGAAAGAGTACAGAGAGAGAGAGAGAGGGGCCAAATCATTATTTTTAAAAATTCAGGGGACCAAAATATAACTTTAAGAATGACGCATCAAGTTTCTAGAACTAACATTTTTTTTAAACAAGCACGCACAAATAATCTCGATCACAAAATTTTTTTTTGAAATTCGCAAAAAAAGTTTTAATGCAAAAAAATCTTAATTTTTTTTAAGTGAAAATCTTTAATTAAGTAAGATAAAGATTTTAATTCTAAATGAACAAAAAAATAATAATTTAAGGTGTTTACCCCACCAAAAAAAAGAGAGAGAAGAAAAATTTAAATAAAGCATGATAGTAAAATCACATTTAACTTTATCTAAAAATATAAAGTTCTAATCTACTCATTCTTACGTCAAAAAAATAATTAAAAGATTTAATTTTTTTTTAATGAAGCACATTTTCTTTCTATAGTTTCCAATGTTCATTCTTCCCCTTTTTTTCAATTGACTATTTATCCTCCCAAATGTCTCTTACAACTAATTCTCTCTAAACTGTTCTATTATATAAAAAATTAAAAAAAAACAAAGAATATTCTCTTGATTATCACTACAAGTACTGAACATATACACTTTAACATTTGTTTCTTCTAAGCAACCTGTTTTCAACTTTGACGTTAATCATTCTTTTTCTCCCAAAATTGTTTTAAACAGTTTGGCAAGAGATAAAATGGTAGATCAGTCTTTAAATATTTATCCTAAATTTGTTCTAGTTTTCACTCTTTATTACATTGTTCTCTTACTCATGGTTTTTATTTGTAAGAAATCATATTGTATTAGTTTTTTTTTTCCTCACTTTTTTTTTAATTGTAGCTAACTTTTTCTGAATTAACGTGTAGGTAAATAATATGCGGGGTTACCCTTCTTTTGCCAATGCACAAGAATTTGAATTTTTTTTTTTTTTTTCCCCTTCTTTCTCCTGCGGTACTAACATTTTACACCTGAAATTGGTATAAAAATTATCATTTTACACCTGAGCCCCTTGATATTCGCCCAAAAAACAAAAACAAAAACAAAAACAGAACACACCACATACAAAATTCTTCAAGAACATTTTAACAAAGTTGACAAGAAACAATTAACTTCATACTTGAGACATTAAAAATAAAAATAAAAAAAAAAAAACCCGTAAGTACATGTTTAACTAGAAGTACCTCCCTTTGCCAACCCAAAATCCGAAAATTTCCCCCAAAGAAAGAACTCAAAGAAACATATAGGACCACAAGAAAAGGAGAAAAATAAAAATCTTTGTGAATCCAAAGAAATAGTCTTCAATCTTCGTAAGAGTCTGAACAAAAAGCTCCAGTGGATCCACTGCATTGCATCAGAAGGAACATCCCAAAACCCCGAAATAGTTTGATCTCACCTTTCTCTTATTCCGCAAGCCATAGAATAGCAAAAAAGAAAAATCATTCCCAGTCAGTTTTGTTGCATCCACTGCATTATATCTTTCCGAATAACTCCCCCAAACCTGCTCCTTGTGTAGTTTGATCCCAATGCTCCAACCCCGATAGTGCACAAGTGCCTATACTGGGTCATGGTTCCAATCGGCTTTGGCACTCGCAGCATTGAGACGCTGGCAAATGGTTTAGGCCAAGCATTTTTGTACGATGTAAATAGATGCCTATCGGATTCCTGATTTCTGGACGTTTGGGTAGTCCCTGGACTTTTCAGTTGGGTGGAGTTTGATACCTGCTTCGTCATGCTCATGCTCGAGCTAGCACCGTTGGAGGGTTTCTCAGGGGGTGGACCCCGGATATGAGCTGATGGTTTCATTCGATCAAGCCATCGTAAAATCCAGTTTCCAAGATTCCGACCAACTTCTAGGTCCCTTTGCTGCAGCTTGTAGTGAACCTTGAGTGCCACGTCAAACACGGCACGAGTTCGTCTATGAATGAAATGAGGACAAGAAAGGGAAAACCAAAGACACTGGTTAACTACAATTATAGCAGTTAATAAACCAACAATAATCATTAGTAGTTACAATTCTATGAGAAACAATCACAGCCAATAGGGGTATTGAAAATACGGAGTTTATCAATCATTATCCTCAATGACACAACTGATGACGGAGGATCCTGTAAGTTTTGTAGTTTCAAATATATTTTTAGAAGCGAAGAAATTCGTGCAAAATAGAAAAAGAACAATTAGCAATATTCTATCTAGATGCTTGCACCGGTAAAGCAATGGTCTATAACTATCGTATGTACAGACTCGTAGAGATCGAACACACCTAAAATAGATCTATTAGACCTAAGATGCTGGGTTTCTAAAAGCCCTTCACTTGTGTCAAAAAGCTAAGGGTACCAGAAGGTAAGTTATCAAACGGTAACAACGTGGCTAACTTCACTCCCCTTGTTAAAAGGAAAAGACAAAGATAACACTTCCTTT
The DNA here is from genome assembly GCA_025413025.1 of Ficus hispida. Classification (NCBI taxonomy): domain Eukaryota; kingdom Viridiplantae; phylum Streptophyta; class Magnoliopsida; order Rosales; family Moraceae; genus Ficus; species Ficus hispida. The sequence goes on from CM046372.1 coordinate 27,874,417, forward strand.
ACAGCAAATTTTGTGTAAGGGTATCCACAGACACTAAACTCAAAGTGAAATAGAATTAACTTCAACGTAAATATATGCCAATGGGATCCCTTAAAAGTCGATACAAGATTGTAGCCTCCAACAAATACTTATCCAAATAAATAAGCTAAGAAATGATGTAAAATAAATAAACAGAAACAATCACATCCTAGTATAAGAACGGTGAATAAGAGCAGTGATAGAAACTGGAAAATTGGGATAGAAAGAACCAATTATGTGTTGGAAATCTGTTAAAACAAAAAATTTGGATTCAACAAATAAAACATACAGGAAATATAGTTACTTGTTATTATCTATACTGTATGAAACTTGCACAACCTAAATCAGCTTAAGACACAATCACACGAACATCAACTTTATTTCACTAACCTTGACGAACAAACAGAAAGGTCATTAGATGATCTACATTTCCCCTATTAAGAACCAACCAAAGAAATAGAAACAGTCATTTCTTTTTTTGGATCTATCTTATCACGTCTAGCACAATCCAAATATGCCTCTTGTGAGCTTGGAATTTATAGTTGAACAAGAACGCACAAAACCTATAGTGGTTCAAGCTCGTAACATTGGTCCCAATTTATTAAATCCCTTCTCTCCCACTTCACACCTCGGAACATACCGTTCTTATATAGAGAATGGAGCTTTCACATCTTCTTAACCTGAAACGGCTGGGAAGAGGAAAGTTACCATTTCAGCCGGTGCAGGTTTTCACAGTGATCAAAACGAAGATAACAACGGAACGACACATTTCACGCTCGCAATCACACTGACCTAGTACCCAAAACCGGCATTCCCTGACATATGTACCATTCGGGCAATCGAAGCATTTGTGCAAAAATAATTAGAGGCTACACACAGCCAACAAACCCTTTCTTGCTTGTTTGATGTATTTCCTGTTTCTCACTTTTCTAACGACAAATCACAAACCTAAAAGCCACCCCAATCCCAAACAAACCCTCCACCACCTCCCACTACCAAAAACCAGCTATAAAATGGGACAAAATCCCAAAACCCATTACTAAGAATCTAACTATAAGATATAAGAAAACCCATTTAACATATTTATCCGCCATTGTCAAATTTTTTTTAAGCAGCCAAAAACGCAGTCCTCATCAAACCCGAAGAAGAATCAGAAAATCAAGCAAACAACTTCAAGAAGCTATTAAAGGGCAATGAATTCACAAATAAAACAAAATAACCAAACGAACGAACGAAAAAAGAAGAAGTACCTATGAAGAAATTGACGAATCCTAGGATGTTCGGGGCTAATGAGGCGTCGCTGAATCCTTAAAGCCAGTTTGTAGGTGCGCTTCAGGCCCAGAAAATACGCCGTGCCCAACGTGATCTCCCATAGAACCATATTATCTTTCTCTTTCCCCTTCTTCTGTTATGCCCAGAAGGTGTTTGTGTTTTTGTCTGATGGATAAATGGGATTTTGTTTCTGTTTATTTATATTTTCGTCAACTTTGCGGTTTCGTTTGGCGCAAGGCAAATGAAGAAGGATTCATTTCTTGCCGTTTTGAGTTTTGGAGCCGCCAGAATTTTCCTACAACTTCAAGCGCGAGTGGGCAGAGAGTGACGTCGTTTTGATTTTTGTCTGGGTTTTTATTTTATTTATTTATTTATTTATTCCCTTTAAGAAGCTAGTTTCTGATCAGAAAGTAAAAAGAGGAACAAAGTCATAGACAGAAATAGATTTCAAACGTTGGATTTTCTATTTGGTCGATCCTAACCGTCTGTTGCACTTTCGTAGAACTTTCGTGGTTTAATTGGGCTGGGCATTATGGGACACAAGTTAATGGGCTTTTTGAGATAAATGGGCAAAAGAGAAACAGTCCAAGAACCCATCATCATAATGAGGGTAACCCGAAGTTCACCCTCTGATAATATTCTAGTATATTATTAAAATATTCCACTAGAATACTTTCTAACTACTAGTGTTGATGATCGAAACTAGAGACGTCTAACCATCTATGTTGAAATGAAAGATTATCGAAAATATTACATTAGAATACTCACCAACTATCAACGATCGAAGCTGTTACTGATCATTATTGGTTCTAATGATATCTTGTAAAATTCTCGTGCTATTATAGTGTGTGTGTGTGTATTTTTTTTTTTTTTTTTTTTTTTTGAGATATGGTACATTATGTTTTTGATTGATAGGAACAATTTGGGTAAACTATAACTACGTTGATCTTTAATCAGACTTCTTCTATGGTAGAAATCTTAAGTTCCAAAATCGATGCATAAATGTTAGTTTTTGGAAAAAATTGTCTTTCATGAATCATTATCTCATTCTAAGTTTATCTGAGAACTAAAATTATTTAATTAGAATAATATCCTTTTGTAGGAAACTATAATGTTTTGATAAAGCTCAGTGGTAATTTTACATATGACTTTATCATAACGTGTAGAGTTCAAATTCCCTCATCTTTAATTTAAAAAAAATATATTAATAAAATAAAGTGTTTTTTTTTTTTTTTAAGAGTAAAAACTAAAATGTTTTGATGTGTCTAATTCTTAAAAGATTCATTAAGCTTTATGCTCTCTCAAGCTCTTCATTCGAGCTACTATGAGATGACTACTCATTCGCCGGGCAAGGCATGGTGAACCTGAGTTGGGGCAAATCTCTCTTGTTCATCGATCTTGTTGGATTGGGATCATTGCTCCATTCATTTATCAAATTTAAGTTAAACCAGGATTAGTTTTGGTGGATTATTATAATTACTCCAGGATTTAGATTGAGATGATTATGACATATGTTTGTGTGTCTATATATATATATATATATATGTATATCTTTTTCTTTTTCTTTTTCTTTTTCTTTTTTCTTTTTGGCTAAAGACATGTTTGTATTTGGTTAAGTAGTTTTTGTTTGTGTAATTTGAACTTGAACGTAACTTGTAAGGAAACCAACTGGAGGAATTGATTCAATGTTCAATTTCGGTTATTTCAACTGCCATATTAGTTGAATCTGGCAATTGCTCAAGCTTGGCTGTTGTTGTTGTTGTTTTTTTTTTTCTTTTTTCCAATTTTCATTTTTAATGAGTTTCAAAAAAATGGATTTGCGGTTAATAAATTAGAAATTTTTTTTAAAAAAATATTATATGTTCATATGTCAAATCGATCTTATAAGATTATTTCATTTTTGATATTGATGTTTGTATCTTATTTTAATTTGAATGAATATTTTCCTTAAAAAAAATACGGAGTATCTATAGAGATACTGCCCGCATATAATATTTTGCTGATATAGATTGCACACATCAACAAGCAAAAGATATGGGAGAAAGATGAAAGAATGTGTTAGAATATTTATATACTTAGTTATTTGATATTGCTCATATTGAGAAGAAATAAGTATAAAATTTTATATTTTTCTCATTTTGTTCTCATTAAAAATTAAATCTCCTATATAAGTCCCGAAAACCAATATCTTTTAACGTACATCCTTATTAAAATAATAAGTTGACTCTACTATTTATTGCATAGACAGAGACATGAAGGCTTAAGTCCCCCCTCAACTTTTTATTAATTATGTTTTTATATACGTAGTTGATAAAAATTTACATATAGTCTCCCCAAAAAAAATAAATACTTTTATTTTATTTTATTTCTCTAAAAATTATAACTTCTTGTTACCAGCCCTCGATCATCAAAGAGTTTGGCTTCGTCACTAAATGGTTGGGCCGACCTAGAATCATTTACATCTTCATCTCCAATGGCTTGCTGCTGTCCTGAACCCATCCACTAGAAGGTTCTGGAAACTGCTCATCTTTTGTAACTTCAATCCAACCATGACTAGAGTACAGAACGGAGTAATTGGCCGTTTTGGTTTTAACTTGTGATCATTAAAAAAACAAAACAAAACAAAATGTTAAAAAGGAAGTAACATGTGTGATTTTTACAAAACTAGCACTTAGTATGAAGAAGTTTAATTCTGACATGATTCTGCGTAAAACCATGTATTATATGGCTTCTTTTAAAGTTTTGAAAACTTGACATCTTTATGTGAAAGTTCCCGGAATAAGTAAATTCCGACAAAATGGCCATCCTCGATCATCAGAAATTAGTTTGGTTCTGGTTGTGTGGATCCATTTAGCTAGTTATGGTCAAGGGCGGAACCGTTTCCGATCAAGTGAAGGCGGGAATGGTTGTCCTTCCACACCTTTTTTTTTTTTTTTTAACCAAAAGAAAAAAGTACGAGTTAGCTGGTGGGGTTAAAAGAGTCATCCCTCGAGGAAAGTGAAGTTCGTGAAACGTTAAACATGTAGACAAGGCGATCGAAGAAGAAACTTGTGGTTCCCCCTTTCTACAGCAAGAAAAAGAGAAGTTGAATTTGTCTCACATCGTCAAGTTTCTAGGTTATAATTGTATTTATACGTGGATTGAACATCTCTCTCCTCTTGATCTAACTTTAGGATGAGTTATATATCTAAGCTCATTTAACATCATATCATGTTTGCATGATACACTACACGTGAACGAGGGTGTTAGAAGTTCACTACTCCTGAGAATGACCATATTGAGGATAAAATCTCTTTGTTTCCTTTCTAAAATCTTCAACTTCACAACTCCTACCACTTCTTGTAAGGCCGTGTATTAAGACATTGTACATGCCTAATGAAGAAGGAAACCCTTTCCTCTGCATGGTTTTGAAAATTTCGAGTCCTTTAACAAAATTAGCGGTATAAATCGCGGTGCACTTTAAAAATCTTAGCAGCATGTTTGGGCTTTCTAGCGCGCAGAAACTTGTATATCAGAACAGAAGCTAAGTGCATTCCTAACTGAATGTCCATCCTTTGATCATTGCCTCAACAGCTTCAACCGCTTTCGGAAATAAATATGATCAGATTAAAGCTCCTATCACGGTTACTTATGGGTTTCTCGGAACAGTTGTGTTCGTTTTCCGGCCGTGTTCAAAGGCCAGTAGAGCACCACTATGCCTGCAATGGTCGCGGTTTACCTCGACGATGGTTGAGACGATTGGTGGTTAAGTTGGATATTTTTATCTGAAATTCCAGCGAGTAAGGAATCAACAGCAACAAGATTTCCCTTTTCTAAGAGGAGGAATATGACCCCCTCATCTGCAGTTTAAAGATTATCAGTTTGAGTTGTTCCACCCGAGTCTTTGCTGACAGATTCAATTGAACGATGAGGATCGACTTGTGTAAGAAGGAAATCACTCTGCCCTGCGTCAATGAAGACGGGACAACGGAGGAAAATAAATCTCATCATTCACGGCATGTTTATCAATGTACAAATAACAGATTGTATGTTCCAACGATACTGATTGGTCAAGAATGTGATTAATCTATTAATCTATTGCTAATCATAAATGTCAAAAAATTCTTTTAGGTGACATTTAACATTATGTTTCTAAAATCTTGAGAGTGAATCGACTGCTACGTAGCTGATGATTGAAAGAACAAACAAACTGAATTCAAGATATATGGCAGATATGTCATGCCATATATAATCTATATCATGAGACACATCCCGATATATATTTATGCGTGTGTGTGTATATATATGTTGATCTAAAGCCTAACTTTTGCACTTAGAATGAAGAAACAAAAACCTTAGAGAGAGTGAAATTCAGCCACGGTATGCATAACAGGTTACCTAAATTTTTCATATTTCTCTTGCTTCCTTGGTAGTGTTAAACACTCAAAACGTAATCAGTTACATACATACGTATATATACATATATATTAAGTCACTAATAACCCAGAGAAAAATTGCATACATTCAATAAAGACTAAGTAAACATGAAAACAAGGATTACAGGTGGAATTAGTTTAAACCCTAAAACGGTGATTTGAAGGTTGAAAATATGAGAGAGTAGATTTAGACAACACATGAAACGAAAAACGGGAATAGGCATTTGGAGTGAACTTGCACTCACCTGAGTCAATAAGGTATTCCATTAGAACAGTCTAAGCATGGCAATTAGGAGAAAGCCCTAGTTGAACCATTTCCCTGTAAGCCGCATGGAAACACCTTTGTGTCTACATCTTCCTTTTCTTTTGATTTGAAATACTTCCAATTATTTTTTCGGCTGAAAGCGTCAACTGGCCTTATCTCGCTTTAATTGGTGAAAAGAGTGAACAGATTTAAAAGAAAATTTCAGGTAATTATGACCACTGCTAGCCGAAGAAACCAAAACTTTCAGAGAATTCCGTTGAAACCGCAAAAGCTGCGGAAAGAACGGATGGTAAGCAACTTTTCTTTTTCATCACCAACAATAAGCAAGAAAGCAGCGTCTAGTTAGGGGGGGAAAAAAGTAAACAAGCAAATAAAAGATGTCACACATTCAAGGACAAACAGATTCGAACCAACATTTTGTAATTTGGATTTTTATTGGGAGAAACATACTTAGCTCAAGCTTGATCCATAATGACACTCTTAATTGCATTACATAGTACTTGTTAGACCACTTTCCTTCAGCTTGTAATAGCATGACATGTGTCCATTACACTTTAATATCGACTAATCGTCGATATTCCGCCAAGGTCACGCAACAACACCTGCGATATATCACGATCCCGTATTCGAGTTCGAAACCCTCGAGACTCGAATCCAATATGCTTCCACTCTCGCATTTCTTCTCTATGTTTAAGGTAGACTAACCCACGACTCATCCTACGGGTTCGAGCGTTCGCGTGCCCGTGACATGTACCTTGAGGTCGAGGTACGAGTATGTACGATAGTTAGGATATCGCTACAGTCCCATGCGCATACGGGTGATCTCAGGTACAATCCCGACAACCTACTGCATCAGTGCACGAGCAGGATGTAAGAGGACGACCACTTGGTGCCAAAAGGATGAACTGACACGTCCGAGGTACAAACCCCAAAGGGTCCTCATGATAAGTCTAGGGTTTCAAAGCCCAAGCATCAATTCCACTATAAATAGGGAAGGGGTCATGACCAGACGCACGTTGCACTCCACGGTAGCATTCGACACCAGCGATCGAGAATCCGACATACGACAAGGTGGAAGACGAGAACCAACGGTGGAGGTGACGGGATACAGATTGGTGTTAGGACTATCTCTCCAACATCTGGCACTCCAACATTGGTGTTAGGCCTCCGCCTCAAGGTCCCCACACGGGGTCTCGACCTTGAGGTCCCCCACGAGGGGCCTTGGCCCTTAGGCCCCCGAACAAGGCCTCAGTACCGAGACCCCGAGCAGGGTCTCAACCTCCAGGTCCCGAATGAGGGGCATCGATCTTAAGGCACCTGGTCAATGCCTAGGCCTCAAAGCAAATTGTTACTGCACATGACTACAAGTTTCCTCTCAGACATTCTATCAAACATATGGCGTGCGTAGTTGTAAAAATACAAAGAAAACCATACACCACAATCTACATGTGATCCAAATTAAAAATCCTATCATCTAACAAGAAAATCGAGACATTAACAAATTTTCTAACCAAAACACATGTCTTAATGGATCAAACCACTCACATAACTAAAAAACTAACTTTGAGTTTTGAAGAACAAAGAAGAATATTAAAAAACATTCGAAAGACAATTAAAATTTTTGAAAATTTAAAGATTTTTACTACTTATGGTAGCTAACCTTGAAGGGTTGTAGAGCTTGAAGATCAAATGTGTCGTAGAAGGAACTCAAGGATGGAAGGAAAGTTCGAGAGAATTTGAGGGGGGGTGTGGGTGGGAGAGACTTAAACTTTGAAAGGTGATTTTAAAAGTTTGGTATAGAAGGAAGTCCCTATTTATAGTACTATAAAAAAATAATAATCATAAAAAATGGAGACCGAATGTCGCAACCACAAGGATGTAAAGCAAGTTTGGTCTCAAGGCCACCGCGAGAGCTCGGCCTCGAGGCTGCCATAAAGTACCTACTTCGAGTTCCGGGCATGTGTGGACACTAAAGTTGCCCGCCAACTAAATCTCGCAAATCATAATTAATTGTCCAACAAAGATAGTTCATCATAGTTTCCCATGACAAGTACGACAACGTTCGAAGCAACTTACTCTTATCATGGGAAAGGGATAGATGTTAGATCACTTTCCTTCAGCTTATAATAGCATGATATGTATCTATCACACTTTAATATCGACCAAACGTCGATATTCCGCCAAGGCCGTGTAGCAACGCCTGTGATACATCGTGATCCCGTACTCGAATTCGGAACCCTCGAGGCTCGAATCTAACATGCTTCCACCCTCGCGTTCCATCTCTATGTTTGAGGTAGACGAACCCACGATTCATCCTACGAGTTCTAGCATTCGCGTGCCCGTGACACGTATGTCGAGGTCAAGGTACTAGTATGCATGATAGCTAGGACATCGCTACAGTCTCATGCGCATATGGGTGATCCTAGGTACGATCCCAACAACCAGTTGCATTAGTGTACGAGATACAAAATGTAGAAGGATGACCACTTGTTGTCAAAAGGACGAACTAACACATCCGAGGTACAAATTCGAAAGGGTCCCCGTGGAAAGTGTAGGGTTTCGGAGTCCAAGTATCAATTCTACTATAAATAGAGAAGGGGTCATAATCAGACGCACGTTGCACTCCACGGTAGCATGCGACACCGGCGATTGAGAATCCGATGTACGACAAGGTGGAAGATGAGGACCAACGGTGAAGGCGACGGGATATGGATTGGTGTTAGGACTATCGCTCCAACAGTACTCACATTTCTATAGTTTAAAAACTTGTTGCATGCATAGAGTTAGAAGCATAATCAAGTTTTTCCGAAAGGAAGGTCTCGAAAGCGTAACAAAAATGAAACACAAATTATACTGTCTCTCTATTTAATAAACATCTTATGTATTCTTGTTAAAAAATTGTGCTATAATATAGTATACATGATATAACCTCGAAATTGTGCTGATAGCAGCTGAAGTTCCGCAATGATCTGAAGCAACTGCACACGAATAAAAGTTGCCGATGTAACACAATAAATAATCGCTCGGTTTGCACAACATGTCAAGGCCAACCAACATGTGAAGTACTATAAACAATAATAAAAAGATACCCTTTGACCATTAAATGAAAAATGATATACATATACACACAGACACATGTATTAGCAGCAATGGAACAAATGCTAGAAAAATGAAATGACGAATGATTTTATTATTAGATAGCGAATGCCTTGGTGAGAAGCACATGCTCACTCTACCTATTTGACATTGATTTGAACCACCCCACTTCAAATAAACATTTTTAACAAACACTTTACGGACAAAAAAAAAAAAAAAACTTTGGATTAAACCCACTTCATGGAAACTGCCATAGAACAGGATTCAAGGTTCCTACCTTCCTATTTTCCTTGGAAAATCACATCCAGAACATTGTAAACTTCAAACCAACTTTCTGTTTTTTCTTGTTCATTTCTCGGAGTTTCCAACGTTACAATCCTTCGAACAACTAGTTTATCGACAGATATTAACAAGAAAGCTTACCAGAATTGGAATATGAAGACGAAGTTCTTCAATGTCGCCCAACAAGAAGCCCATGAAAGGAATTAAAACATCAGCCCATTTTGCACGTGCCGGGCACGTGACGGCAGCCAATTCGCCCAACAAAATATTGGGAAAATCTAAACACCATTAGTTTTCACTAAATACTACGTTTTATCCCTAAATTTTTTTTATCCAAAAAATACCCTTGAATTTTTAAAATATTCCAAAATTATCTCCCAAGATATTTGTAATAAATAAATAAATAAAATTAACTCATTAATCGATTAAAGTTTTTGAAATATCAAAGACATCCTCAACAAATACCATTTAAATATTGATTTAAGCATTAACTATAAAAAAAAATACTCATGACACAAATTCTTCTCAATTTTTGAGTACTGATTTCTGATATATAGGTTATTATTTCTTTTATTGATAGGTATTTAAAATGATTATCACATTAATTGATTGTATAAGCTAATAAAAAGATGACAACTCACTGTCGCATAAGTTGATATTTAAAAATTAATAATATAATTGGTATTAATAGAATTATTCATAAATATAATTACAATAAGCAAAAATAATATTCAAAATTTTAAAAACTGAAGGGAAAAAGGAAAAAAAGAAAGAAAAAAAAAAAGATCTTTCTCCCTATATCAATTAGATGATAACTTTGTGAAGACAAAGCTAGTCTGATAGTTAAGTACAAATTGAGGAAGGATCCAAAATATGATAAAAGTCATCAATAAAAAAAATTATCAAAAGCACAATTTCAAGGTTATCCCAAACATGTATGTTTTGTTTCATTTTTATAAATCCATCTTTTCTAAAATAATTGTCAAATATCATATGTTCTTTTGAGAATAAGTGAGATTCTTTTTTTTTTTTTTTTTCCTTCTTCTTCTTACATTTGGAAACACAACTCTAAAAATTAAAAACAGAAAACATGACAAAACATATCCTTGGAAACCAAAAGCAAACTTATACTAGAGACTAGAGTCTACATTAGACATTGTAAAGTTTGCTAAAATATTGTACTATTAATTTAAAGATTTAAAAATTATATTGATCTATTAAAATTCTTTGAAAAATATGCCAACCGATAATTAACGGATTTTTTTTCTATTAATAAAAAGCAAAACAATAACTATGTCAAACAGATTTAATATAACTTTATAATAAACTCTTATATTGAGTCAAACCTCTGTCAAAATCATTTTCACTTGGTAAGTTAATTAACTCTAACTAAACTGTACTTTTTTATATTAATTTTTATCTTTTTCTGAAAAATCAATATAATTTATAATTAATTTTTGAAAAATCAACTAACTCTTACTTAAAAATTTCATCTTCAATAAACTTATTAAACAGAAGCTTAAAATTTCAGAGAATGGATCCAAACGCACGAAAGTAACTTCCAAAAGCCACATTAATGGACCCAATTTGTTGATTTCTCAAAAAAAAAAATAATAATAATAAGATTAGTTTTAAATAAGACTTCAAAACTTTAATACAACAAGTTTATTGCTTATTAGAATCTTTAAATGTTATCTCATTTTACTATATAAAAATAAAATTAAAAAAAATATAGTTACATGGGTAGTTTAGTGATAATATCACGCATGACTCCACGTAAAATAAAATATGTAAAACTCGAATTCCCCACTATCAAGTTCAAAAAGAAAATATAAAAACTATGGTAAATAGTATTTTTACTAAAATAATTAACATAATAACATGATTTTAAAATATTTATGATTTAGTCTAGTGATAATATTACATATTACTCTATGTAAATATATAAAACTCGAATTCCTCACCACCAAGTATAAAATGAAATAGAAAAACTATAATAAATAGCATTTTTACTAAAATAATTAATATAATAACAAGGTTTTAAAATATCTAAAGTGAATCATAAATTTATTGTAAAAACAGAATAATAACTAATATAATAACAAGGTTTTAAAAAATATTTAAAGTGAATAATAAATTTATTATAAAAAGATAATATTTACTATACAAACAATATATTAATAAGATTTAAATAAATTATTAATGAGATAAATTTATTATTTATTGATATTTATTTTAGTAATGTGGAAAGCTTTTTGGACAAAATTATTTTGTATAGAAAATTTTTCTTTTACCTTTTTCTTTTGGGTTATTTTCACGATTGGTTTATATTATTAATCTAATGGTAGTATCTAATTTTAAGTTTTATATGTTACAGTATCTTAAATTTTTGCATTACTATGAAAACAACTTCTATATAGGTATTTTGTCAAAAATTGAATGGAAAATAAATACTTTCATACAATGTGAGCTTCAAATAAGACTAAAATTAAAGTTAAATTTTTTTTTGTAAGAAAATCGTATCTCCAAAATAGCTCTATAACGTAAAGTTTGCATTATATATCTTTGATTCAAGTAAAGTTTGCTTCTAAATATCTATGATCATGTATTATTTTCTTTCAAAATATTTTTGATTAAAACTTTTCATATAAATAAAGCTGATGTGATCATAATATGTAATATATCTGGATAATTGTTTTTTTTTAAATATTGACAGCAAAAGTTTAGAGGAGTGTGGTCTTTAATATCAAAAGTCGTAGTCCAACACATGATGTATAATTTAGGAATGGTAGGGCTAGAAATATTAACTCTAATATAAATTTTTTGAATACCAAATTAAGTGTCATATTTTTAATGATAAATATAATTAATTCATATAATAATATCTTAAATAGTTACTAATAAAAAATTACAACATAAATATCACGTGTAGATTAAGTCTATATTTGGTGAATGAGTTTAACTCAAACTCAACTCAAATTTTTCATTTTAATTTTTATTTTTTTCTAAAAAGTCAACAAAATTTAAAATTAATTTTTAAAAAATAAACTCAATTCAAACTTAAAAATTTTATCTAATTTCAAACCCAACTTAAACACCAAACGGATCATAAGTTTAATTTTTTAATTTAAGTGCTATTTATGTAATTAATTCTTTTTTTGCTCTGATGGGACCCACAATCCACAATTACCGAAAGGTAGTGCGTAACCTAACCGAACACATGACACATCCCCGCAGTCAGAAGGGAGCGCCCCACGTAAAAACCATAAAATTAAAATTAAAAAATAAAAAAAAAAGGCCGGAGCTAAAACAAAAAAGAAATATTCTATTGCCATTAACAACTGCACTCCACACTACTCTCTCTCTGTCTCTATCTCTATCCTCTCCTTTCTCTCTCTCTCTAAAACCCACAATGCAACGGCAGTCCCTCGGCTCGCCGGTCTCCAAGCTCCACGGCCATGGCGGACTGAAGGAGGAGTCGCTTATAGTCGAGGACGACCCCAAGCGCAAGGATATTCTCTTTGCCTCCTCTTCCTCCTCCTCCTCCTCCTCCTCCTCCGCCGCCGCCTCTTCCTCTTCCGCCTCCTACGAAGACGACCGCAGAGCCGCGAAGCCTCGCCGCTTGTCGTCGTCGTCGTCGTCGTCGCTGTCGCATCCTCCTCTCAGGCCCGACAGGTTTATCCACCTCATCCCCCTCCTCACTCTCCTCTGCTTCCTCGTCCTCTTCCTTTTCTCCCACACTCCCTCCCAGTCCGGTACGTCTCTCATCTCCGCCGTTAAACACACACACACGCGCGCGCGCGCGTAATTTTCTCGTCCGTACTTTTGCTTCACGTTTCTTTTTAACATTCCGTTTCTTGTAATTTCCAGATATGGCTCAGTTTAAAGGATTCAAATGGCCTGCGAATCGTATAGGTAAAATAGCCAGAGCAATACGGATTTATGGTTTTTGAAGTTTCTTTTGCCGTTTCTGAAAGCGTTTCTTTCTTGCTTTGTAGATTCAGCTGAGAACGAAATCGGCGATATTGGCCGGTTCACGGAGCTCCGGAAGAGCGACGTTCTGGCGATTCGGAGCCTCAGAAATCTTCAGGAGATCCAAAAACAAGCTCCGAAATCTCGCTACCACCGAAAATTCGCTGATTTCTAAGCCACATTTTCTTCTGGTTCTTTTCTTCTTCCTCTTCTTCTTCTTCCTTTCTCTGTACTCTTCTTCTTCTTCCACAAGTGAGTTCGCACGTACGAAGGCTTCACACGTGGGAACACGCACTTGCACGACCCCCTATTGCCACCCCTCTCACCTTTACCCTAATTTTTTTCGCACGTGTATATCGAATTTGTTTTGTTTTTGTGAGAAAAATTCCCTTAAAAATAACACAGGGATACATACTATCATTTCAATTTTCATTCAAGAGTTTTTTTATTATTATTTTTTATTTTTTGTTTTTGCGGCGTACGTTAGAGTGAGGCCTCGGGGGAGGCGCTAAGTTGCGCCGTTTCGGTGACGTTTATTGCAATGCTTGCCAATGCAAAAACAGCTGGAATTTTTTATCGTACGACTTTACCGTTAATTAGTGCATACCTCGATTCGCGAGTTTGGGGTTCTGTTTTTTTTTGTCTTTTTTTTTTTTGCCTCTGCCAGCCTGGAGAGGGGGAATCAGGTGCTTGTAGTACCCATGACTGTTACCGTGGACCGCTCGATTCTTTGGCGAACAGAGTGCATAGATTTTCCGTGATGCTGATCTTGACTCCTTACACGTCACCCGAAAGATACTCGTCATTACACATTGCTATATTCATTCCGCAGGACAAATCGTAGTCTTATTTATATATATATATATATAGTGAATAAATTCTAGAAATTGAATTATAATTGTTATTGTTGCCGTTATTGATTTGGCTATGATCAAGAGTTGAGATACGCCAAATATTGTCATTTCAAAATCTATTATTATTGGTTTTTTTTTTTTTATATTGGTCTAAAGGGGCATATTTTAATTTTAAATCTAACATACAAAAATATTCAAAAAAAAAAAAAAAGTCAAGCAGGTAAAAGCGGACATATCTTGTGGTTGTACTCATAATCCACCACAATTTATGTTTTTGTCTCCACCACAATTTAACATTGACTCCACCACAAGTAATAAACTCCAATTCAAAAAAGAAAAAAAAATTAAAATTAAAAACGTCTTTCCAATTTGGTCTTGATTTGTGTTACCCATCATCTTAAATGTGGCAACTATCTATAATAAATGGATTATTCATTTACTTAACGTAATTTTTTTTTTGGCGCTGACAGCCTGACAACATGAACTGTAATTTTGCTAACTGGGATACCTCTAGGAATAGCAGCTAAAGGAGATTGAGTCATTGAATAGAATCATTGGCAAATTTATGATTTTTTTTTCCTAATACATTACTAACTGTTTTTAGAATTTAAAAGAAATCTTTACTTAAACGTATCCATCCTAATTGGCTTAGTCGTTGGCACCGGTTAGTAAATTTATCATTAAATTATATATGTAATTAAAGTAGAGGTACGGATGAATGCTTAAAATGCATATAAGCTATCCCTTAAAATAAAAAAAGACACACGTGTCACGATATTTAGGTATGTTACACGAAGAAATTTATGCTGCCGAAAGTGTCGGTGGGTCAGCGGAAAGCCGACTCTCTCTTCACCGTTTAAGTAGTGGGAAGAAAAATTTGAAAATGAGTGAATGAGCTGTTCGATGGTCATGATCACGTGAATCGTGACAGGTGTCACGATCCTACGCTGTACGACAGAACTATGTGGGTACCTCACGGGCTTACAGCCAAAAAGCGTCCTTATCAGTTATCCCATTATAATATTTTGACGTGGAAGGTATTTTGATGATTAGCAGATTAGCTCGTTTTTAATTTCTATATATATATATATTTTTTTTTGCTTTATGCTGGAAGGTGAAATGGTTACACTTGGGTGGGCCCAGCTTGTTTGTATCATTATTGGACCATCATGGGCCCCTCCTGCAGAAGGGTCCCACAATCTTAGGCCCAAATAGCTAACGGTTGGATTGTCTTTGCTCTGCTGGCAAATTTGTTTTTTTATTTTTTTATTTTTTTTAATAACAAGTTCTTTCGGTTAGCTAATCATTATCAGAGTGGCAAAAGTAAAGGTCATGGCTATACACAACCACTTTCAATGTCACGGTTTAGAACTCAATTTTTATTATGAAAAAATACCAAAAGTTGGGACATCAAGAATATTAAATATGAGAATGATTTATAAACAAATATTACGGTTCTCTAATTGGAATATTAGAAGAGCCTTTTACTGCCATTAGGTAAATACCAAATTCCATTATTCTAGACGACTCTTGTACCCCAAGCATTCAAATAAAGACACGTAATGATTTCACACGCCTAATTATAAATTTATTAATTACTTGATGAGGACCAGTTCTTGATTATTTTTGTTCCTTATGTCATGAATAACAATAAGTCCAAGTTTTATTTTCCATGCAAGTTATCTTCTTCTTCTTTTTTATTTAGTATATTTACTTGTCTATTAATCTTGCTCGGAAGTTTTCTTTCTAGATTTTTTTTTTCTTTTTTCGGCTGATGAATCTTCCAATATAATTTTTTGTAATCATATCTTAAAATGCTATTTTAGTTTTTAAGATAACCCAAATTGGCCAATACCCTTCTTTTGCTTTTCTTTCTTTTCCTTTCCTATCTTTCTTTCTTTTTTTTTTTTTTGGTACATCATTTCTTAGCCACTAAGTTTGGGCTACAAACTCGTTTATATTGATTGAATGCAGACAAAATGGACTCTGCATAATCTCAATCCAGTTTCTTCTTGAAAACTTTTGCATTATTTTCTTAATTCATTTCATCTTTTATTTATTTATTTTTTCTCCCTAATCTAACTGACTTTTCACGTGCTTTTTTTTTTATTTTTTTTTAATTTTCCTAATCTTGTATTTTTTGGATAGGTCGATGTTATTTACCCAAGATGTGTGGGTACTTTCTCCAAAAATGATAATAACAATGTGGGGTCCCACATTGAACAGACACACACGGTGGTCCCTACATTCACAGGTAAGGAGCCTAAGAACATCATCTCGTGAATTAACTCCACAGTTTCTCCAAAAAAATAAAAAAAAAATACAATAAAGTCACACTTCACGGTTCTCTGGCAGGCTGCTTTCTGTGGTGGGTCCCTTTAAGGTCACAAGTGGATGCCATAATACTTCCATTAATACCTATATAAAATGAAACAAAAACAATATCGAAGTTGCAAAAGAGATTATTTATGTTTAGAAGAGGAGGGGGGTGGGCGGGCGGCGGAAAAACTATATATATTAGCCAAAAATTGTCATTGCATCATCTGAATTGACTTGGAGAATGAAAAATGTGTTAGTTGTCGAGATGTATTCGTAAAAATTTCTAATCAAGGTCCTAATTTTCATGTGACAAAATTTTTTCGTATAATTGATTATGTTTTTAAGTTAGTCATTTGATCTCAATTGACGTATGCAGAAAAACAACGAGACGTACCTATTATCTTATACCTTTTTACATGAAATTTTATAGTGTGAGGGTAAGTTTGGTTTACAAACTCAAACTCAAATTTTTCAATTTAATTTTTATCTTTTTCTGAAATTTTTTTTTATCTTTTCTGAAAAAGTCGACAAAAATTACTATTAAAATTTAAAAATCTTAACTCAAACTTAAATACTAAACACGCCTAAGAGTCTTTTTTTTTTTGTTTAGTTTGGAATTTGAATATTTTTTGTTTAAATTAAAATATCCTATCTCTCTCTCTCTCCTTTTTTTTTTTTTTATTAATTTACTGGGGCAGATGTGGCTCAAATCACCAAATTAGGAGGAGGGAGATCCGAAAAATGAATTTAATCCAGATTTTTCAATTCGAATAATTTTTGTTTTCTTGAACAAGGATTTGGATGGTGGGTGTGATTCAAATTGATAATTTTGATAAGAATCAACCAACCGAAGACCTCTGGACATGCATAGGGCGGAGGACGGAAGGAAGGTTGGCAGGAGATCTTGGTTGCGCAAGGTAAGAAATTCTTTGCAGCGAAGATTGTGACGAGGATGGGGACGACAATGGAGATTTGGGGAATGGTTGACGTCCAAAGCAAGAGCACATGGGGATGTTTGCTGTCTCCAGATTCAAATGAGGGTGTCAAGGAACCAAGGGATGGAGGGAAGGCGTGTCGAAGTTGGCTTTTTTTTTTTTTTTTTTTTTTCAGAGATGGAGGGTTGCCGTCTCCTTTGCTTGTTTTTTTTACAAAAATGCCCTAAATTTCCCTATCATGTGAGAGTTATGTGAGTTTGTTCGTCAAAAAACTAATGATAGGGGGCAAATTGTTACAATTTCAAAGTTGGGGGAACTGATGTATGTTTTAAAATTTTTCTTCTTCTTCTTCTTTTTTTTTGGGGGGGGGGGGGGGGGGGGGTGGTGTTGGTGGAGGGTGGGAAAGGGTTACAAGTGCTATAATTCAAGATGAAATTTTGTAATTAATCCATTTTTTATATACATAAATATATTTTTCCCAATTATTAATTGAAAGATTTTTGAAATAATAATAATAAATTAATTAACCATAAAAATATACTAAACAGAGAAAAAATATTCATAACACCTACTAGGGAAAACAAATGCCGGAAATGAATAATAGGGAAGTAAGAAAGGGTTATTTATATTTTTATACCCTAAATTTTATTTTTATTCATAAAATATATCCTGTATTTTAAATTTTTAAATTTACATATTATCAGATTATCTTTAATATACAAATCTATACCTTTTGTTGGTCAACACATAATTTTGACTTAACAATACCAAAAAAACTCTTAAAAATAAAAATATAATTTGGATTATTTACCTTTTTACACTATGTATTTTGTTTTTATTCATAAAATATACCATATATTCAAAGTTATACATTTTATTTCATTATATTACAATTAATATTAAATCAATACGTACTCTCAATCAACACTTTATTTTGACTTAAAAAATACCTAAAATACCCTTTAAAAGAAATTATAAAATTGAAAAACTTTAATTTTCTTAACAAAAATTCAAACTTCTTAACCCACCCTCATAATCATCAAGTCCTTCCCAACCCTCTGCCACGTACCCCTTTCGATACCCGCCTCAGTCATTTTATTTACCTTTTAAGGGTAGTTTGGCAAACAAGTTTAAACTCATATTTTTCATATCAGTTTTTATCTTTTTTTGAAAAGTCAGCAAAAATTATAACTAATTTTTAAAAAGTCAACCAACTAAAACTTAAAAATCTTAACTCAAACTCATTCACTAAATATCCTCTTAGTTTATTTTAAAATTTTCAAGTATCTTTTTTTTTTTTTCCAATTTCAAGGGTATTTTATGTATTTTTAATATTAAAATTAATTATTAATCGAGAAAATTTATAGAAAACTAAATGTAATATAATATAAAAATATAGAACTTTAAAAGACACAATATATATATTTTAAATAAAAATAAAATGTATTGTATAAAAATATAAATAGTGTTTAGCTTTAATTTTTCTTTTTAAAAATAATTTAGACATTTTAAGATTAAAATTAAATATTAACCGGTATATGATATAAATTTACATATTACACATAATAGGATGATATGAAAAAATAAAACGTATAATATATTTTATAAATAAAAACAAATTTCTTGATACAAAAATGTAAATAACCCAATATGAAAAAAAATGTAGCCCGGACAGTACTTGTGAAAACACGACAAGTCAGATTGCAAAGGACTTCATACAGTCATTACTTTCCTTATCTGAACTCAAACTCACAGCCACCACCGAAAAGAAAGCGAGACAACTGAAGAGATTAAAGAAAAGCAATGAAACTTTAGGAAACTCAACATGAATTTCCGCTAATGCTATAACCTTAAAACTTGACCCAGATGTCTTCTTTCAGGTTTGTACCCTTCTCTTAATCTTTATCAGTGATTTTTGACTATTTGTGTACTGGGTTTAAAAAGTGTTTTTCTGGGTCTGCTTGTAGATAACATTTGCAGTCACGTTAATGGCAGCCACATTCTGTAATCTGAGTCCCGGGTCTGGTTTGAAGATACTGGACCAGAACTTCCCTTGCCAGAGATTCTTCAAGAGGCAAGTTCTTTCTTTTTTGTAAATTTGTGGACTTTTGTGAAGTTTTTCTGTTCGGTTCAAAGTTGCAGATTTGTCTGTTTTTAGATTAAGTTTATTGATCAATTACGAGAAAGTTTAACTGCATTTTTTTTTTTGCAGCTTTTCGTAGACTTTAGTATGCATCTGGTAGTATGTAGAATTTGGATTTGAATTAATTGTGCACACTGATGTATTTAAATTATTGAAGTTAAAACGTGTAAAAACTTGAAATGTGTTCGGAAAAAAAAAAAATCAACACGGAGTTTGTTTCGTTCGTCTCGAAATTTTATGTAATTTAAAAAAAATCATCTCATTTGGACTTGTCTATGCAAAGTTATGGATTTTTAAAGTTTAAGTTACAAAACCGTATTAATAGTGAAGTCCAGGGAATAGATAAAAATTGGATTGTAATTATAGGATTTAAACCCTATTACCAAACAGCCCCTAAATAGCACAAATATGTGGGAAAATAGCCTTTTTTAAAAGCATTTTGTTAATGAATGTTTCAAGTTTTGTTAAATTAGAAAAACTATCATTGCTCTAAAATAATCAATCAATCTTGACCACTTGGTGAATGGTCAAAGACTGATTCACCGATATCAATGTGTGTTTTACCGATCAATTAGTTCGGATTAAAAAAAAAATGTTAATCAACTTTTTGAAATAACTATCATGTGATGTAATTTGTCTCTCACTCAAAACGATAAAAGCTGCCTTAAACAAGTAAGCAAGCACTAATTTTTTCATATAGCAGTAAAATAAAATGTTATATCTTCGTGATAATGACTCAATGTCCTGGTTAACTTTGATCAAATGGACAAAATTTTGGCCATGCTTGTACAATTCTGATGTTACACATCTCTCAGGTCTTATCCGGGCTCGAAGAGTTCATCATGCTGTTATGCTGAAATCTTTCGCCATAGGACTTGTTTGAAAACAAAGAAATGGAATCACAGTCCACGGGCTTCCGTCGATAATCAGGAAGATCGATCCAATGCCATCCGTGAAGAGGATAAAGAAGAGAACATTTCTAAGGCAACCCTGCTATGGAGGGCAATAAAGTTACCAATGTACTCGGTCGCAATAGTTCCTCTCACAGTGAGTGCTTTAGACATCTTGTTCATGAAATTTGAATGTTCGTCTTATGAAATGCATGACGAACCAAGTCAATTTTGTTTTTGTTTTGAAACCGAATTCTCTTTTCTTTCGTTTATATGTTATTACTGGACTACTGTTTCGACAACTCTTTGCATTTCATGCTAAATTTTCATTTAACAGGTAGGCAGTGCGGCTGCTCTTTTTCAGACAGGCATATTTTCCGCTCAGCGCTATTTTCTTCTCTTGGTTTCCTCCGTTTTTGTCATCGCATGGTTGAATTTAAGGTAAAAACTATACTGAATAGCAAATTGATTCTTTCTTTTCCTTCGGCAGAATCCATTTCCAATTTAGTCTTTTTCAAGTATGTGTATGATAAATTCACATTCGAGGAGAAAAAATTGTCATGGTGATGACATTTTGTTAGCCCTTTCTCGTGAGACTCGAATAAAAGCCTTTTTCTTGTTGTTCATTTGCAGCAATGATGTTTACGATTTCGATACAGGAGCAGATAAGAACAAAAAAGAATCTGTTGTTAACCTCATTGGCAGGTAAGTTTCGTTCTTCACTTCATTTTCATTTTTTTATGGATATGTGTTTTTTGTTACCAAACAACGATTTAAATTGGCCACCTGTGTGATATAACGTTTTCGGTTAGCCGTACAGGAACCCTTGTAACTGCTAGCTCATTACTTGTTCTTGGCTTCGTGTTGCTGACTTGGACATCGATTCAGGCAGGAAATGATCGTGCGATATTGTTACTAGCATGTGCAATCACATGCGGTTATGTATATCAGGTAAATAAAATGATTTGAAATAACTTGAAAAAAAAATTGGATAGTTCCATTTCTTTAGCGTATGTTGAATGTTGAGCAAATTTTTGGGGGTATTTTAAGTAGTTTGTCCTAATTCTCGTACTATATGAGGGACGTTTAGGGCAACCGTTTTCTATAGGGAAGAACAAAGTGACTCAGAGAGGTATTTTGAGAGTGGATTGTACCTCGTACATCTTCTTCTGATTAGAGTAAAATTCAGCAGCAGCAAGTGGAAATTCATTTTTTTAAAAACATGTTTCTAACGATGAGTGCAGTGTCCACCATTTCGATTAAGTTACCAAGGACTCGGAGAGCCTTTGTGCTTTTCTGCATTCGGGCCGTTTGCTACTTCGGCCTTTTACTTGCTGCAGGGCAGCACAAGGTTGTACAGCTTGAATAATCTCATTACAATAGTCTAAAATTTGTGCGCGTGCGTGTGTCTCTAATTCTATAACATTCAACTCTTGCGGTTTTGACAGCAGTATCAGTAACCCCTTGACCGGTTCTATCCTTGCTGCCTCACTCCTTGTCGGCTTCACAACAACTTTAATCCTATTCTGTAGTCACTTTCATCAGGTAGTTTCCCTTTTCCCTTTCTAATAATAGCTTGTGCGAACTCACGGACCTTAATTTAATCCTTCCGGGGGCTATAAAAGTGTTTGAACTAACAAGAACATGTGCAAACTCAGATCGAAGGAGACTTGGCTGTTGGGAAACTGTCTCCTCTGGTGAGCATACTTTTTTGATCTTTCAAGCAAGAAAAATGGAATAAAGTCTGGGCAAAATTTCACTTGTATTCAACTTCAATGGCAAAATAACCACGATAATTTTAACATTTATCTGTCTCTCTGTCGGCAGGTTAGAATTGGAACTGAAAGAGGTGCACGGGTAGTTAAGCTGGCCATCACCGCGCTTTATCTTCTTGTGTTTGCTTTTGGCCTAAGCGGCGCTCTTCCTTTTACTTGTATTGTAAGTAACAAGACCATGACTACTTGTTTTATGTTATTGTCTCATTTTGACCACTTCTGAATATGGACCATGGTCTTTTCCAGCTTCTCTGTGCCTTTACCTTACCCATGGCGAGATCAGTGGTTAGATATGTTGAAGAGAACCACCAGGTGAGAATATTTTCGAACTCGTATTTGACGAGATGGCTCAAGTCATGTTTTTCAAATCTCTTCTTGTTCTGATCACTTCATGTTCTTGCTTCAAAAGCGAAACAAATTTATTGAAATACTTCCCTCTCAAGAAAGTGATACAATCATAGCTAAAATATGGCGGCCGGATATAGGACGTGAGAGCTACATCACTCAGTGCTAAGTTGTAGGTTAAATGCTTGGGTTGGTAGGGCGTTCGTTTTTCTTATTGAATGCTTGGGTTCGAGTCGTAAATACCGCGTTGGCCGGGCTATATGGGCAATCTACTTCGTGAGGGATCCATATATAACGCGGGGGGCATCCACCTCTCTAGGGTTATTTGGGCATTCCAACCTGTACCACCCCTATAACCCATTTTAAGATCTAAAAAAAAAAATTTTTTGTGGGTTAAATGCAATCAAATGGTACAACCTAACATACTTTTGGAGTGGAGTTTCTCCGTCGAGGGGGGCGCTAGGGTTGTACCTGCAAATGGGACTCCGACGCTCAAGTTAGACATATTTATAGAAGTGACCAATCCGATTGATACTGGTAGTCCATTTTGAATAGGCCACGTCAACAATTACCCATATAACCATAGTCCAATCCAGTTGAGAAACTCCGTTCTAGGTGAAGACTTAAGCTCCTGTTTGACACCCTGTTGTAGACCTACTTTCCAATCTCCTTTTATACTGTTTTCTCTCACAAAATTTAGAATTTACTGTTCAAATTGTGGATTTGAATTTATGATCCAAACGGACCATCAGTCCCCATCCGTTTTGATCCAGACAATGCTGTGCGGCACGCCTAGGAGACTTGGTCTAAAATTAACCTGTTCTTAGTCTGGTTATTACTAATTTTGTTTTAATAGTTTTACTAATGAAAGTGAAGTTTGACAGGACAAAGAGAAAATTTTCATGGCAAAGTATTACTGCGTGCGACTGCATACGGTATTCGGGGCTGCATTGGCTGCTGGCCTTGTGTTGGCTCGACTGCTCCGGCGGAGACAGATCCCAGCCGCAATTATTCTTTCTTAAAAACAGTTTTTAAGGCTTAAAATATTTTTATATTTCCCATCCATTTTGTGAAAACAAAAATGGTTTTGTAACGTGGGATTACACAGAATTAGCAACTCTTTGGCTTTAATCTATATACAAGAAAGGTGCATACTTGTATTTG
Organism: Ficus hispida; assembly: GCA_025413025.1. Taxonomy (NCBI): domain Eukaryota; kingdom Viridiplantae; phylum Streptophyta; class Magnoliopsida; order Rosales; family Moraceae; genus Ficus; species Ficus hispida. The sequence continues at coordinate 27,898,162 of CM046372.1, forward strand.
TTAAATATAAGCTTTTACTTCAACTAAGTAATTTATTAAAAGGGCGTTTGGTTCATCATATCAAACTTAAATATTCAACTCTTTTTTGTTTTTGTTTTTTTTTTTTTTTGCTAAAAATTAAAAAAATTTTAATTGGTTTTTGAAAATTCAAACAACTTAAATTTGAAAAGCTCAACTTCAATCAGTGCACCAATTGCCAGCTAAAAGTTTTACAGGGGTTAAAAAAAGCTGAAACCTTGATATCAGAATTCGAATGGTGGGGCTGTAACTCTCAAGAATCAAATGTGAATGCTATATAAATAAATACCTAACTTTCATTTCATATTTTTATCGAAACACCACGTCTTGCTCTGTATTTTAATGTCAAGATCATTCTTTAAATTAATTTCACGTTATAAACCTCCATTAAGTTTACCTTAAGGCAACTTCATATTATCTTAAGTTTGATGAATTTGTTTTTTCCGGGCCAAAAGATTTGGTTGGATTTTGTCAAAAGAGAGATTTTTAACATGAAATTTAGAACTCATTAAATAATTGCGACATTCATGAGAATACAAGGTAAAACCTAACATATAGATATTAAAAATAACTAATTTAGCTACTCATCCCATTTTTATAATAATCTCTTTTGAAATTCATATTTTCATGGTAAAGATGAGAACAAAGTTATGGTTCATTATTACATATAGGTTTCTTTAAAGGTGACACATCTCTGATTCCTGTGAGTTCTTTTACATCAATAATGTAGATGTAAACTTATCATAATTTAATATCTAAGTTCATGGTACTACCTTTGGATACAGAGTTCAATCCTCATTTCCAAGTTCAAAAATTGAAGTCCTTTAAATGCAATAATACACAAGCTAGGAAATGGACAAAGGGGCCTTAAACAAAAGTTGACCGGACTTGCAACATTTGTTATTTTAATATTCAAAAATAAAATTTATAAGGAGAAAAACTTTTTATTTCACTTTCCACATTGACAGCCCATAATTCATGTAAATTACTTTTTTTTTTAATTATTGCTTTTATGCCCATACTATAGTGTAAACTCAAGTACATCCTATCCTGTTAATATAATAATCAAATAACACACAGTATTTTTATGCTCAAGATAAACAAACAAATAGATACCGACACAAATGTTACACAAATTATCCATCTGAATTTGACTCGTATATTCTTAATTTCAATCATCTTTTGTATCTTTTTAATAACATCATAACGTATCGATTAAAATTCTTAACTTATATAAAATAAGATTAAAAAAAAAAGGAATCGAGTCAAATTCAACGTACATGACACAGAGAAAGGTTAAGATAAAGTTTTCATTAGGTAACAAAAAAATCTTAAGGTTGTTGCTGAATTGTTTTCCTTTATCAGGAGCGTCAATGCTTTTCATAAAGATAAAAGAAAAAGAAGACGTCTCTTTTCTGGAAGATAAGTATAGTCTTTTTATGCAACAGCAACTAAAAGTTTTTTTTTTTTTTTTTTTTAACCCTTTCGTTTTCTAGTTTGAATTTTTTCTACTCGAAGTGGAACTTAAAAACAAAATTTCCTTTTTTCTTGTACGAAAAGATTTCCATTTTCAAATTTTGAGATATATTTCTTTCTTTCTTTCTTTGTTTTTTTTTTTTTTTGACAGGATATTTACTATATAAAAAAATTGAGTGTATGAAAAGAGTACTGTTTTTCCAAAATATACTGTACTTTTTAAATTTTCTTAAAATTGTAAATGTTAAATTGGTATTTTCTCAAAAAGAAAAGGATAAATTGGTATCTTTATTAAAAATTGTAAATGTTAAATTGGTATTTTCTCAAGAAGAAGATGATAAATTGGTATCTTTATTAGGTAAACAGTCTCTTTTCTCTCATGAGAATACTCAAGAGAAGTGTTCTGCATTGTCAACTAAATTAACAGTTTCTTCTTCCTAGGGGATTTGAACTTTATATCTTATTATGGGATAAAATGTGAAATTACAGTTAAATTATACATACACTCACAATTGAATAATCTATTTTATGGGTTGTTTAAATGGCTTCTCTATAGTTGACTCTATTGGGACTAAGTGTAACTGATGAGAGATAAGAGATTTAAGTAGAAACTCCCAGACTCAATCTAAAAATATTTTATTTCTCTTTAATGAATAGGAATCAAAAACCTTATATCGACTTTTTAATTAAAAAAAAAAGTTTGCTTAATGAAAGATGTATCACTTTATTTTTTAAATTTAGAAAAGGATAAAGAAGTAAATAGCGATTTCAAGAAATAATAAGTAAAAAGTAGGTTTTCAAAATACTTTGGGTAAATAATAATAGATAGCAAATTTACCATTTACCTAATAAATTAGGTGTTAATCTAATAAAATTTTTATTTACTTAATTAATTTGTTATTTATTATAATGTCACTGTCTCAATGTATTATCTTATTTCCACAGCATCGTTTCACACAGAAAGAAAGAGCACAGAGTCCCATACCAACCTATACGTAAAGTGAGGAGTTGAGTTTGAACTGCCGAACCGAAATCATTTTCGGAACCATACTCCTTATAGCTAAAAACTACTATTTATCACAATTTCCGTTTGAAAAATTATATAGATCGGGAGTGACACATTAATTTTATGTAATATCATAAAATATTGGGGATATTGAAGTAGTTTCCACTTTTCAGACGCGCAAAGTGGGCCAGGGCCCACAAATGTCAATCATAGCGTGGACAAACTCCCCGACAGTTTCGGGATGGACTGGGCCTAGCCACGGCCCATCTTTATCCCTTACATCTCTAAAACGACGTCGTACCAAACCTAGCACAGTGATTCCCGAAACGTCTTCGACAAGCTAATCTGGATATATAAGTGAAACAGGGAAGCGCAATTCAAATTGGGGTTTCCTCCATTGGAAAGCTTCCAAAAATCCTCTCTGTTCTCACAACTTCAATCTGATATTTTACCAGATTTCTATCCAAGCCGTTTGTCGTTTCTGACAGGTATTTTTCTCTTCTCTTGTTCCTCAATCTTTGTCCTCTGATTTTTTCTTCGGAAATTTTTAAGGTTTTTCGGTTGTTCGTTAGGGTTGTTTCTGATTAGGGGTTTTCGGATTGGAATGTGAAATTTTCACCGTAATTCCGATTTTCAGATTTAAAGTTGGGGTTTTTGATTGCCAATCTTTGTTGAATTTTGATGTTGCAGAATTTATCGAACAAAAACCCTAGTTTTCCTTCAAATTGGATATTATCTTTTGTGGATTGAGTTTGTTCTCCCTCTTTCTTTCTCTCTCTAGAATTTTTCTTTGTTGTTGTTAATTTTCTGCTGCTTAATTTTTACCAGGCTTTAATTCCGACCTCTTTGTCCTCCTCTCTCTTTTTTTTTTTTTTGGATTTATTGCCATTCTTCTAATGAAACTTTTTGTTTTTTTATTTCTTTTTATTTCAGTTTAAGAGGTTTTACAGTAAAGACATTTGTGTATTGTTTTTACGGTGTTCCTTGTTTTGTACTATATCATATCCTTGTTTTGTACTATGACTGTGATATAACTTTTCTTGTATCTATTTCATTATCCTTAATGTGTAAACTCTTTTATTAAGGTTTAGAGAATAAAAACAAACAAGTTGTGAGGTATACTAATAGTGTTTGGTTGGGTTAAGGTGTGCTAAATTAGTTTGGATTTTCAGGAGGCAATTTGCAAAATGACTTAACCACTTTCTTAAAAGTTATCAAAAAAATTTTATTATTAAATAGCCTCGAACAACCAGGAACGACCATGTTCCTGTGTTAAAATCAGAGAAGGTTATTTTGCTAATTTCAACTTTTGAGGTTGTCATTTTGGCAAATACCTACCATTTTTTTTTTTCAGTGTTATGGATTACGGAATTTATATTAAATGCGACCAAGTAGAATACTAGGTTTTAGCCAAATTGAATTTTAAGTTTTGTTTTGTGTTTCAGTCGGTGTTTAAGAAATTTGGTTAATGTGTTTCTTGATTTGATATTTTTGTTCGAATTTTAGGATGCCGGCTACAGCAGGAAGGGTTCGCATGCCTGCGAACAACAGGGTGCACAGTAGTGCTGCCCTGCAGACGCATGGTATATGGCAGAGTGCAATTGGGTACGATCCATACGCACCCAACAAGGATGATGACAAGAAGTCTTCACAGCAGAAATCCTCAAACTCGGAGCCAGAGGGCGAGAATGCGTATGCAAGCTTCCAGGGCCTCCTTGCACTTGCTCGCATTACTGGGTCAAATGCTGATGAGGCTCGTGGAGCCTGCAAGAAGTGTGGCCGTGTTGGGCACCTGAAGTTTCAGTGCAGGAACTTTCTGAGTGTTAAGGATGACAAGGAGAAAGACCCGGCTTCTATTCAGGCTGATGTTATGTCCGAGTTGGATAAGCTGAAAGGGAGTGCTGGCAAGGTGAAAGGGAAAGCCGCTCCTGAGAGCGAGGAGAGTGAGGAGGAGGACGAAGAGAGTGAGATTTCGGACTCTGATTATGACTCAGAGATTGAGAGGGTTATTGCTGAAAGAAATGGGAAGAGAGTGTCAAGAAAGGATAGGCCAATAAAGAAGAAGAAAAGGAGCTCAGATGACGATGATGATGATAGCTCGGATACAGATTCGGAGAAGAGGAAAAAGAGAGGGCGGTCGAAGAAGAGGAGTGGAAGAAGGGACAGTGATGATTCGGATAGTTCTGATGATGGTAGGAGGAAGAGAAGGAAGGAGAAGCGGAGAAAGAGGGATGAGTCTTCGGACGAGGAAGCTGAGCGTCGCCGTCGACGACACAGGAAGAGTAGGAAGGAGAAGAGGAGGAGGAGAAGTCATCACTATTCAGATGATTCGTCAGATTCATCTGATTATTCTGATAGGCACCGCAAGAGGAAAAGCAAGCGATCGTCAACACCATCGTATTCTGATGCTAGCGACTCTGACGATTCTCGTGCAGCTCGGAGGAGTGTGAAACGATCTGAGAAGAGTCGGAAGCGTCATTAAAATATAGTGAGCTTTGGTATTTTAACTACATGGGTACTGAGTCGCTGTTAGTTTCGGTTGTATGCAACTATATACCGTTGCAGAACTGTGTTTGTATGGTATTTGGCCATTTGCCATGTTCATTTGTTTGGATTTGATTTGGTTTGCTTCGTGTGTTCGAATTCTGCTATGGATGTGACGAAATTATTGCTGGTTTGTTAATGGAGTTTGAATTTTGCTAATTTCTCTTGTTTGATCTCGGGAATTCTTTTTCCCAGTTTGTAGATTTTTCGTCGCTACTCTCAGATGAATTCTATATTGCCATCATATTGATTCGTCTTAGTTATCTATGGACATTGGTCCATTTCAAATTTAAATCTATTTGGCTCGAAATACGAGTGAGCTTATTTATTTATTTTTTTTCAGACGTCTATTAATTTTAGATTTTAATTTCAAAATGATTTTTTTTTTTTTTTTTTCAATCGGTGCGTCAAACGGGGGAATAATATTGAGGAAAATAGAAGCATATGTGGAGCTTGCTTTCATGAATAAGGTTATAACTTAAACCTAGTTACATTTCTATTTCATGGTCATTTCTTGGGTTAAATCCATCTTTTTCAGCCTATTGAACTCTTCTAATAAACATTTACGAATCGAACAATTGGACGGAAAAACATGCTCAATAGTCAATCCCATCTGGTTGAGTTGGGTTTTTCAATCAAGCGTGGAATCTATCTCGTGGGTATCACTAGGTAGGCCTGTACTTTGTGAGAGAACCCGTTTCAACTCTTTCGGGTTTAATGGAGTTGCTCATAATGTTCTGACCCTTCTTTTTTTTTTTTTCTTTTTTCGTTGGACATGAAATGGAACTTTCTTTTTAAGCCTTTGACAAGATTAAGATATATGGTGAGCGAAATGACTCAAATATTTTTTTATTTCTCTCTCTCTCTCTCTTTTTTAAGCACTTGTTGTCGCTTAAACCTAAAGCTTCATAGTGGGTCGGATTGCAGAGATGATGGGTAACGATTCTGAGTTACTGCCAAATCACAATAATTCAGAACTTTTGCTATTGTAATCGTAAAAGCAAAATAACATATATATATATATATATATATATATACACACACAAATCGACTTGAGGGGAAATTTCAACAAACTTGGTTGAGTCATAGGCATGATCATCACAAATATAATATACCACAATTTGAAATTTTTCGAATAGAGTTTCATCTCATAAAATTTAAAATTTCTATACAAATGTTATGTTCAAATATATAAACCACACGAACGAAAAATCCCCAAATACTAGTTATCTTTATTTTCACTTTAATCAAATCAAGTAATTCGCTATCAGAAATTTTTTTACCGTGAATCTCATGCCGTGCTTCTTATTTCTCCAAATCGTTTCTAATTCAGTCGATCAAGATTCGCCATCAAGAGACGGAAGAATCTTTACTTTAGGTTAGATTAGTCTCGTTATTCACGCAATTCGTCCATTCTTTGATCGATCGCGCCAATTGTCATGTAAAGAATAGAAAGGACAGACTTTTCTGGCTATATGTATAGCATCTGATTTTTCCACCACTATCATTGAACTAGTACCGTACTTTTCATTAACTAAATAACTAACTCAAAAGCAAGAGATATAGCTTGATCGGACCTCTCTCTTGTTGCTGACTTCCTTCATTCATGCTGGTTACAAAGACAGAGACTCATTAGAAGGAATCTGGCCCTCAGCTTTTGCTTAACCGGCCAAAAATGGAGGAAAAGGTTTCACATGTTCAGAGTGAGTAGTCTCTATAATAATTAGTCAGAGTCAAGAATAATAATAAATTGGAGGAGCCTGCTAGTATTGCTTGGTAAGCAAACAACCAGTCATATAGGCGACAACTCCCATTTCTTTCTTTCTATTTTATTTGGTCAGAGATTTTAGAAAGATTCTCCTATGGGCCCGTTTAGGGGGGATTTTTAGAGACGGAATTTTAAAAATATTTTGTTTGAAGTGAAGTTGAGTTTTGGAAATATGGATTTAAGATAAACACCTTTAGAAAATTGTTGTTTTGGATTTGTGTTTGACGAAGAATAATTGAAAAAAAATAATATTTTAGGGATATATGTGTTGTTGATTTAATAATAAAAAAATGAAAGATTAAATTTCTTATTTAAAAAAAATTGTGAAATAATAGTTTTTTTTTTTAAATATACTTGGAAACCAAATCTACCTCAAACGCTTGGAAAAGAGACGGGTAAAACACCGTCTCCAATAGCGTCCCCAAACGGCCTCTAAATCTCTCATCTCTTACTACATAATAAAAGTACAATTGACATGATAATAGTGTCTTTTGTCCTTCTTTACTAGACGTCATGTGACAGTTCTAATACCCGTCATATAATAATTTTTTATGAAACTATTTTGCTTTTGCTTTTGCTTGTACTAGTTTGTTTTGCGCTTCGTACATGCTGTCCAACTAGTATCCCCAAAAAGCTGTCTTTTTCCTTTACTGGCCCTTGAATATTTGCGGTGATTCTTCTCAAAATCTCAACTCATCAGCCGCTCTCCAAAAGCTCAACATCCATGCGAGGAAAGAAGCTTTATTATCAAAACTTTCATTGAAGCTGAGCCACTCTCTTATTCGGTTTTCGACCTTGGTTATGGACACGCTCTCATCAAACCACTGATATTACTTTAACTCCTCATCTTAAGAAAAATAGTAATCTCAAAAAAGAGGAAAAAAAAAAAAAAGAACGGGGGGGTGGTTGTAAAACAGAACTAAAAACTAGCTCGGTATCAAGAAGTGCAATGCTATCAATATTATCATCTTTCACCAAATTTTGAATTGAATATGACGTGATAATTATCACATCACCTGGAATCGATATCTACTACATCTAGGTCACTATTTGTACCCGATTTAACTAATCATTGAAATTCCCAAAGTGATATTCTTGAAAAGCCGTATATTCTTATTGCAGGTGAACCATTATTAAAATATTAGGTAATCTCATCATACATTTAATCTCGCGCAGATCTGTTTTGCAAGTAAGACAGTTGCCTCTTTAATGGACACCATGAATCCACCATAACTTCATGATTAGAGCACATCTTAAATTGAAATATTATTAGGGTTTCATGAAGCATGAAGGAGAAAATGCATGTTCAAGAATCCATAATAAAAGCTTGGAGAGAAACGTACTTTGGGCATTAAAAGATATAAAACAACAGCAAAAATTTTGTTTTGATACACCTGAAGTTTTGGAACCGTGACGAAAACTTACACAAAAAGAGCAACAGCAACACGGTAACAGCCTTACAAAAGTTTTGCTTATGACATTTTTTATAAAGAAAGGTAAAAATAAAAACATAAAATTGCAATTGTAATCCAACTAACTCGGGTAAATGTCCTACACTCGTCACTTCATGCTAGAAGAATAAACCTATGAAAAGACAATTGAATATCGAAATGTTTGAAAGGAATTTACACAAGTGCAATGCAAATCAGAGGATCAAACCTTGAGCAGGTTCAGGCTTGGACTTCTGCTGCTCGCTGGGAGCAGATGCTTTGGTGGGAGAGTCGGAGAGATGAACTTGAGCGTAATCATCCACAACTTTCCTTTTCTGTTCCTCCTCAACGATTCCCACTTTCTCTTTTGTCTTCTGGCCAACTTCTCCAGCAGCTTTCGCAACCTTGCTGAAAGCACCCGTAACCCAAGAGGCCCCAGTGAAAACATACCGGTTCTTCATTATGGCGGATCCAGCATCACTTACTTTCTGTTCAGCAACCGCAAAAGCTGACTTGGTTTTTTCTGAAACTTGAAACTTCTGATCCACTTCACGAACTTTGTCACCCACCAAAGAAGTACCCGCACTTATTTTGTCGCTCAGACCAATTTTTTTGTCAAAAGAAATAACTTTAGCCGAGGCTGTTGATGTCAGTTGGTGCTTTTCGTCAAGGGTCTTTGCCTTGTTGACAGCATCTTTGCCTAGTATAAAGCCCTTCGCAAGCATGCCCGTAACCACGTCCTCTGCTTTCCGAAGTGCAGACTCACCACCTTCAGGAGTCTTGTTTACTGTCAACTGCAGAGACAGGAGCAAATCAACAGGCGTGACACTTACAGTAGACAAGTGGATCAATCGATTAGTAACACATTATAGCAGCAAAGTTCAGTTTGGGATTTTACCATTGTTTAAAATTGTGCAATTTGAGGCGGGCACTGAAGCGCGCCTCAGTGAATTGTGGAAAAAAATAGTAATGAGGCCTAAGCCTAATCGCCCTCTAAATTGCGTACGCCTTTATGAATTAAGGCGTACTCAGAAACGCACGCAATTGCGTAATATTGAGGCTGTAGCCTCAATTTTTCTGAAGTTTTTTCCAGTCCAAAGAAATCGCTTGGCTACCATAAAGATGAACACATTGGTTTACATGATGTTCAACAAGAGGCTGAAAGATAGACATTCGAAGAAAAAAATTTTGATGTTATGTTATAATTTCTACCTAATATATGATTTTTCATATTTTTTTGATTTATTTTATGGTTTCATTTTGAGGCTTATGCCTCAAACCGCATTAAGGCGTACACCTTAACTCGCAAACAAAAAATGCCTTAATAACCGATTGCGCAATTTTAAACCTTGGATTTTACAAAAGAAGATACTTACAGGAGGTGCTGAAGCTTCTGGTGGTAGCTCATAATCAGGAGCTAGAGTAATTGTCACGGACATATCAACAATTGTAGCTCCCTGACAATAGCACCGACAGCAAAGATCCACTACGTTAAAAGGAGAAACTATGATACAAAATTGGATTTTAAAGACTGGTACGAATGAAGATTTACACTAGATAGACTATGATATACAGGTTTTGATTTGCACTTTGCAGCAGATTTTTCCTTCTTATATCATGCAATCTGATTTCAAATAGAAGTTTTGATATTCCTAGTGCTTGAGAAAGGAATCATTTGCACAAGTAGATCATTCTTGCGTGCTATTTTATTTGTTCATATCTTTTTGTTCGAGGTAAACTATTCATATTGCAATTAATCACACAGATGTCACTCTCTCCACATGTTTCTTTACAAAAAAAAGAAGGGCAAATCAAGCTGCTATCATATTTCCAGGTATAATGAAATGTTTTAAAAATATATCAAACCAATTTTCACAAGATAATCAAGATACAAAAATCCCTTTTACCTATCATGCGATAATATCAAGAATCGCAAGTTCTCTCTATCTCAAACATGCTCTCAACCACAGAAATGCAGTTTGGGATACACACTTCGCAGGATATCAGTTATCAGCTTGACATAACATAGTGCACGGTTCGTTTCAAGAAGAAAATTAATTTTCTTATGAGACTCTTACAGGAGGGACAAATAATTATTTAAAAAAAAAAAAAGAACTTCCATAAATGACCATGATTTATTTATTTATTTATTTAAGTTATGTCCCTTTCTAGGAGGGAGAAGATTTGTTGCAACTAATAGTCGTGATGTGTGCAGTAAATGAGCTAGAATTAAAACAAGAGTGTAGTAACATGATATGATGTGATAAGTCTCCTTTTTCTTTTCGTAAGATTAAACTGAGAAGTCACATACCGAGAGGAGGACTGCAGTCTCCGCTCCTTGCGCATCCTTGAAGGTAACATATGCAATTTGAGACCGTTCATTATCACTGCAAGAGCAAGAGCAAAACATGATAAGCTCGAGATATATACAAAATACATAAAGGGAGTCATCAAACCAGATAAAAACAATACATACCTCATCATTTCAACATATTCAATATCACCAGAGAAAGAAAAGAACTCCTTGAGGTCTCTCTCATTTGCTCCCAAGGAAACATCGCAGACCTTCACAGTTTTAACCTGAAGAACAACGGTTGTTTAATTTCCACGATAAGAAAAGACAACGGTAACACATAGAACCTTTCGGTGGAAAGCATAATTAAAGTTGCAATAAACGAAGACTCTAAATGAAATCGAAATTAGAATTGTCTATTCATTGCCAAATCAAAATGTCACCAAAAAAAAGTTCTTCTAGAAGCTTCCTACAGCTGGGTAAGTATTCACTTCACATATCCTAACCTTAAATAAACTTTCTATCCAAATCCTTATACAGACATTCCGAATCCGAATCCGAATCCCTTTTTTAAAGCTTAACCCCCTGATAACATAAGTAAAATCAAGGTTGAGAAAAACTGTCCAAATATAAAAGAAGGTTAAAGAATCTATCTTTTTTTTTTTTTGGATTTCTTTTAATTTCTTTGATAATCCGAATCCATTTTTAAAGCTTAACCCCCTGATAACATATGTAAAATCATGGTTAAGAAAAACTGTCCAGATATAAAAAGAAGGTTAAAGAATCTGTCTTCTTCTTTTTTTTTTTTTTTGGATTTCTTTTAATTTCTTTGATGAGTCCCCCCAACAAAATTCTCAAGATGCTTAAAATTTGCTTCTTCTTTCATTTAATTCTCGTCATTTGGTTTAATTTCAATTTCATTTCACGAATTAGGAAAAAAAAAAAAATCTCAATATCGCATTAATTCGAGTTACAATTTTTGCACAAGAAAAAGCTCAAAAACAGATCTATCTCCACCACTAAATCCATTAACAAGAATCCAAAATCCACAGATAAACTGATCAACAACGAAAACCCTAGAAATTCATACTCAGAATCAACATAATCACAAGAAAGTGAGCACTAACCGACATGGCGAGCTGCTACAAAAGAAAGATCAAAGGAAAAAGATCGAAAGCCGATATCCGAGATTGACCAAGAAGTCGCCGGAAAATCGAGGACAAATGAAATGTCAAAGTCGTTTGGTCTTCGAGAAAATGAAAGAAAGCTTTGTTTTAGAGAGAGAGAGAGAGAGAGAGAGAGGAGATTTTTATGCAGCGGAGAATAGGAGAGGGATGGAGAGCCTTGCAGGGGAAGAGATTAAGGACGGCACGTGCGAGAGAGAGATTTCGCACGTGCGATTTCTCGGTTTTTTGAAACGCGGAGTGCGTATTTACTCCAACAAGGAGTTCGAGTTTCTAGGCTGGGCCCCACTGTCTTTATTTACCACTCGTCAATATCCCACGTGGGATTCTGTACGTCGACCACGTATAATGGAATTGATCGGACGGTAGTTATGAGTCCTTTGAAGTTTGGAAAAATATCATAATTATATTTTTGTCGAAAATCCATGGCTATATAATAATTATTTTTTGTTGAAAACATTATTTTATGCCCTTGGTTTTGTAATATTGGCACGGAAATTAATATCTGTAAGGAGAAAAAAAAAAAAAAAAACAAGATCCGCCATATATTTTTAAGAGCACATATATTTTGTTTGGAATTTCGTAGTTATTTTAAGAGCACATATATTTTTTTTCCCGTGAACTTCACATATTGTCCCGAAATGTCATTTAAATTTCAATGGATAATATTCTTTTTTCCTTAAATATTAGAAAAGCTTGTGAATTTCCTCCTTAATTAAATTTTAGATAAATTATTAGATTGGTCTTTAAATTTCAATTTTATCCAATTTTGATTCATGAATTTTTTTTCGTAATTGGAATACCGCCAAACTATTAAAATATTATTATAATAGCCCTTCACGTTAATTTTTGGATGAAATTTATTGGTTAGCAGTATTTTTTAATCAAATTACTACTGAATTCTACTTATAAATTAACATAAACGACTATTATAATAACAATGTAATAGTTTAGAGGCATTCTTTGTTCTTTTTGTCGCAGCTAAAATGACCATAAACTATTAAAAACGTTGCTACAGTTATCCTTTTTGCTAATTTTTGGACAGAATCAGTAATTAGCACTACTTTTTGACCAAATTACTAACATATTTCATCCAAAAATTAACGAAAATGACTATCGTAGCAACATTTTAAAAGTTTTAGGGCATTCCAGTTATGAAAAAAAGTTCAGGGACTAAAGTTACACAAGAATAAAAGTTTAGGAACTAAATGAGTTATTTTTCCTTAAATTATTAACTAAAAATTTACATGACACTCATTGAAAGTATAAGTTACAAATACCCCATCTCATGCTTTCAACTAGTGTTATATGCATTTTTTTTATCAAAAATTTATTTGACGTGGAAAATTCACAAATTTGTTCAAAATTTAGGAGGAAAGATTGTTACAAGTTGAAGTTTGAAGGGGAAGGGGGGAAGGGGGTGTGGAGGGGTGCATTGGGTCCATTTGAGAGAGGTTTTAAAGATCTAGTTTTAGAGGTATTTGAACTAGAGTTCTGAAAATGTGTATAATGTAGGAAGAATATTATTATTAGCTTGTTTTGTTATTTTTGTTAAAATTTTGTTATTTTATTTCAGTGTCGTTTCTTTGTTTTAGTGTCGTTTTGGTTATTGTTAGTAAAGCTATATAAGTCTAAGGCAAAAGATGTAATGGACGGTTACTGAATATTAAATATTGAAATCAAAATATTGGTTTTTCCTCTCCATTTTGGGGGTTTCTCCTTCGGCCATGGATTTGACTTGAGTTCTTCCCAGTTCTGCTGCATTATTTGGTATTAGAGCCCTCGGTTGTTCCTAGGGAAGTACGGTAGCCATGGTCGATGATTGGAGTTACTTCGACACCGATGAGCGTGAAGTGAAGGCTTTCTGGGTGAATCGAGAACTGCAATGGAACGGAACTGGAGATTCATACTACTGGAGTTATGGATCTCATCGGTGGAGTGCCCACCAATGGACCTGTTCTCCACCACCCACTCACGGGTATCCTCATTCCCCACCTTCTTGTGAGTTTACAAAAGGGTGTTCCATGAGCAATGGTCAAAACCAGTGTAAGCTTTGTAAGGAGCTTGTGATAATGTGGAAGGTGTCTTTACTGGCTTTGTGGATTTAGGATGATTTACGGAGAGACTTATCAGTCGGGGTCTACCACTCCCACAAGACAAATAGGATTACCCTCTTCGTCAACTTTTCAGAGCTTCCTTCATTGCTCATTTTCGCTGGCCATGTCACTTGCTGCCTGATTTTCCTTTCCATGTGCTTTAGCAGAACTCGAGGTCGAGTTCTTTTCAAAGAAGGGGTGAATTGATGTAGGAAGAATATTACTATTAGTTTGTTTTGTTATTTTTGTTAAAGTTTTGTTATTTTATTCAGGTGTCGTTTCTTTGTTTTAATGTCGTTTTGGTTATTGTTAGTAAGGCTATATAAGCTTAAGACAAAAAGTGTAATGAACGGTTATTGAATATTGAATATTGAAATCATAATATTGGTTTTCCTCTCCATTTTAGGGGTTTCCCCTTTAGCCATGGATTTGGCTTGAGTTCTTCCCAATTTCACTGCATCAATGTGTTTGATTGAAAAAAAATTATTTGAAGTAAAAATGTGTGAAATCTTAAAATATGATTGGAAAAAAATATCAATAAGGATCTTGTTTCATTTCTCTAAAAATTATATGCAATTTAAATAAAAAATATATCACTTGAACTTGAAATAATAAATTATAGACTCTTTTTTTTTAATTGTTTACTCTAAATATTTAGAAATGTAAATAATAAAAAATAGTTTTGAGTTGAGAAAAAAGACCAAAAAAAAAAAATCTAATATGTGCTTTGAAAAAAATCCTTAAATTAGAGTTGTTGATTTTTTAAAAATTAGTTATAAATTAGTTTATGTTAACTTTCAAAAAAAATACAAAAACTAAATTAAAAATTTTAGATAAGAAATAGTGTACCAAACGTGCATTTAGTTTTGATTTGTCGTTCTTGATATGCAAATTTGATCAATCCAGGCTTACCTGAACTTGATAATGGCATGCTACTTGCAGGCCACTATCACCATGTCACAACCGCAACTTGTGAGAGTCCTTGTTTGCATCTTTATAATAATAATAATAATAATAATGATAATTCATCATCATTATTTGGTTTATATATGAGAGTGCTTTATTTTATTATGTGTTTGGATTTTGTATATACCATGTCCGCATAATGCTAAAACGCATGCGATGCTTAATTGAATGTCTAATGAATTGGGATTATGAATAAAAATTTCTTCAATATTTCTTAAATATGTCTAATGAGTTTGAATTAAGATTTTTAAGTTTGAGTTGGTTAACTTTTTAAAAGTTAGTTCTAATTTTTGTTAATTTTTCAGAAAAAAACAAAAACTGATATGAAAAATATGAGTTTAAGTTGTGTTGTCAAACTCCCTCGTAATTTCAATGGTCTTGAAATATCTTCTATGTGCGACATCAATAAAATATTGAATTCAATAAAATAATAGCATTTTTTTAATATATAAAAACAAATCAAATCAAATCATTCAGGTGTAAAATAAAAAAACGCTTTCCATAAGAGAGAAGGAAATTTTTAAGCTCCAGTAACATTTCGAATAACAAGTTATTGCATTGAATTGGAATAAACGAGCCAAAAAATAATAGAGTTTAATTCTCTTCATTTGCAATATGGTTTTCAAATCGAAAGATACGTAAAAAGGATTTGGACAGATTTTATTTGTGTCCATAGGATTTTTCTTTGATAACTTTACCTTCCAAACTTTAAAAATTGATATTTATACTTCTAAGACCTTAAATCGGTAGTAAAAAATGTCTTTCAAACTTTAAATCATTAACAAAACCCACCTCATTTTGACATTTTTTGACCACTTAGAATTTAAACAAATTTTATTTTTACATCCTTAAATTTAGTATATGTGTAAACCTCTTGAACTTTGAATTATTAGTAAAAATACTCAGTATTCTATGTTTCATCCACTTTTAAAGCTGGTAGTGAAAAGTTAAATGGAACTAAAATCTTTATTAAAATTAAAACAAAAAAAAAAACCTTATTTTAAAATACAAATGTTCTTTGTTATTTAATAAAATTTGAATTGCGTCATTTTGTTAACATGACTACGAACTATAAAATGTATTTGTTGTGCCCTTGATATGTCTTTAGATAACTAAATTTGAAACATGCTTATTTTTAATGGAATAGCTCATGTGATGTATGTGAAGAGGATAAATTCATCAATTTCTTTGCATCATTGACTATCGAAATTGAATTAAAATTTGTTCTCCACACGTTTTTCTTTTTTATATATTTCTTTCAATTTTTTAATGGTTTATTTTGATATTTCTAAGCAACTACATTTAAGAGAGAATTTGGATTAGCACAGATAAAATTATAATTCCCGTCATTAATTAAGGAATCATGTGAAGGTCACATCTCAAATTTTGAAAAGGAACTAACACCACTTGGGATGTTTTGCTACACATTTTCAAATTCAAGGAACAAATCATCAAAACTAAAAGTTTAGAAGACAAATTACAATTATACGTTAAATCCAGGACTAACAGTGAAAAAAAAAAAGCCTTTATTGGAATTTTTATAGTAGGACATTCTATCTTACCCATGGTAAGAACTGTTATTTTAGTTATTTGATCAAATTTTTGAAGGTTAGTGATTTATTGTACAATGTAAATTTTTAATATGGATATTTACATATTAAATCTTTGAATATTTTAAAATGATTGTTATCATCTATAATTCATGAGTTTTAGGATCATTCATATTTTATTTTTAAATTTCAAAAAGTCACATTTTATTCCACTAAAATCTGAATTTAATCTTACTTTATTTATTTATCATGATCTTAGTAAAAAAAAAAAAAAAAAAACAAATGGAAAAAACAGTTCCCAGTGCTTAAATCAAATAAAAGGTCGTACCTCAAAAAGTCCATTAATTTATGGTGCGTTTAAAATACCAGTTTGAGTTTAAATTTTTTAGTTAAAGTTGATTGAACATTTTAAAAACTAATCAAGAAATTTATTGACTTTTCAGAAAAAAAGACAAAAACTGAGTTGAAAATTTTAAATTAGAACCTGAGTTTTAAACAAAGCATTAATTTATTTTTATTTCGTCCTTATCTTATGATTTATTTAACATTTAAGTTTAACTCTTATTAAACCGTATTTTTTATCTTATTTTTTATCTTTTTATAAAAAATCAACAAAATTTATAAAGTTAAAATTTTTTTTGGGGTGTCCGAATCAAATAAAATTTTAAAATCTTCACCGGACTACCACATGAGTTTTCTGCATCACAAAAATAATTAATAAAAAAAACAAAAAACAAACTCCTGAAAAAAAAAGGGAGAGACTGTGGTAGAGTCTCTCCCAGATACCCTATCGGTAGAGCTCTTTTTTTAACCGTTAGATTTTAATCGAACGGTTGATATATCATTGTTATCATAGACATTACCTCATATAAACTTTCCCACACCAAGTCTTCTCCGCCGTCAGCGACCTGTCCACCGCTGGCAACCGACGCCGGTGACCCACCCCGACGCCTGCGACTCACCCCGATGCCGACGACCCACATCCGGCACTTTTTCCTGCCGTCGGCGACCCAATTTCTCTCTCTTTCCCTTTCTCTCTCTTCTCTTCTCTCTCTTCCCCTCTCTCTCTCCTCCCCACCCCGGCGAAAATCACGAAATCGCAAGGGGCGAGGGGCGGGGGGTGGGGGGAGGCCGAGGGAGGCCGGTGCCGGAGGTGGGGGCTCATCGGGTTGGGGGCCGGCGGGGGAGGGGGGGACTGGGGGCAGCCGGGGTGGGGAAAAGAGAGAGGGGGAAGAGAGAGAGAAAGGGGGGTCACCGGCGGCCGGAGTTGGGGCCGGAGGTGGGTCACCGGGGCTGGGGGGGCCGGGGGTGGGGAAGAGAGAGAGAGGGGAAGAGAGATAGAGAGGGGAAGAGAGAAGAGAAGAGAGAGAAAGGGGCGTCGGCGGTGGGGTAGGGAAGAGAGAGAGAGGGGAAGAGAGAGAAGAGAAGAGAGAGAAAGGGGAAGAGAGAGAAATTGGGTCCCGCGGCCGGAAAAAGTGTCGGAGGTGGGTCGCCGGTGTCGGTCGCTGACGGCGGAAAGGTCACCGGCGGCGGAGATGACTTGAGGTGGGAAAATTTATATGAGATAAGGTCTATGATAATAATGATATACGTATAATATATCAACCGTTCGATTAAAATCTAACGGTTAAAAAAAGAACTCTACCGATAGAGTCTCTGAAAGAGACCTTACCACAATCTCTCCAAAAAAAAAAAAATGAAAAGGGTAATTATGAAGTAGGGAGGGAAAAGGATGGCATAAATAAAGTTTAATAGATCAATCAATGAACAGCCACACCATATTAGCACCATGGTCCCATTACAACGCATAGAAAGAAGACACATCATTGAACTTTCCAGTAATATCTTCACACGTGCCCTTCAAGTGGTCCAACTCAACGTGCCGGCGAGTTTGTTGATTAAATAATGAATTAATACTTAAATTATATTAATTAAATAAAAATTAATTGCCAAAAGTTCCTCATGTATTATAGTTATTGAAATATTTTACCCCCCGAATTTCAAATGTATTGTCATGACCCCTGCCCTACGTTTTGTTAACAAAATAAGTCAATCTGTTAGTTCAGAAGACGGAGATTCCACAGGCCAAGTCACAAGTTGTGATTTGAGACATTATGCGTCGTATGGCAATCCAACTCAAGTTAGTGTTCTTAAAATGTTTTTTTCAATCTTTCTTTTTTCTTAATAGTAAATCAATTTCCAAAACACATCTCTAGATACCTATAATTCATTTTTAAAAACTCAAACTGAAGTTTATAATTTTTTATTTCAAGTTAAAATAATACGGTTCTTACATCAAAGTACTTACAAAGATAAGAAAAATAAAATTATTTAACTATCATAATTCATTTTTAACTAAACACATATTACCAAATGTTCACTCATTTTTAATAAACAAAAAACTCCAAAACTCTAATTGGAATTAAAGTGCTAAACACACTCACCCAAAGTACACAATTATCATTCTACCTAACTATTTTGTTGCCCATTTAAGTTCTTGATCAACACTATTTCTTAAGAAAAATCTAAAACTGAAACTCAAGATGAAGTTGGGATGGGAATGAAAATGAAGATGAATTCTTCTTTTCTTTAATCTAAGTTTGTGTTTGATTTGCTGGTTGAAGATGAAATTTTTAAGTTGGAGTTGATTGACTTTTCAAAAACTAATTATAAATTTTATTGATTTTTCAGAAAAAAAATAAAAACTAAAATTAAAAAAGTATAATTTAGTTGGAATTAAACTGAAACACCTAACAAAGCCTAAGCCATTGTTTAGTTCTCTGATTTAAATTAAAATATTTCAACTCATTTTTGAGTTTCTCTAAAAAATCAACAAAAATTTTTAATTAACTTTTAAAACATCAAATAATTCCAATCCAAATAACTCAACTTTAACTTATGTACAAAACGCAAATTAAATTAGCTTTTATAAAACATCATGAGCCATAAACTTCTATTGTCATAAGGCCTAAATTTATGAACATAACATAATTTGGGAAACGATATCACAATTTTGAAATTTAAAGGATAAAGTATCACAAATATTATAATTCAGCTGGAGTTTTTGTAATTAATATTTATATTAAATTAAATTAAATTTTAAATAAGTCGACCGTCTCCTGGCCGGTGACCCCACCTTCCACTGCCCCCGAACCACACTTCCACCCAAAATTGTTTTCCTCTCTCTCTCTCTCTCTCTAAAAGTTCGTTTCTCTCTCTGCCATCGAAATTGAAATCGAATTAGGAATCTGTTTCCTTCTCTCTCCTTAATCATCGCCTCGATTCTCTCTCTCTCTCTTCCCTTTTCGTTTAGCCCTAGCTCATCCCCAACCAGCCTGTCGCGGCTGGGGTTTTAACAAAGCCTCGTACCCAAACAGTTGGGTTTCAGAGGGAGTTTCTTTCTCGGAATCCTCGAATCCGAATTTTCTCGGGGAAATTTTTTTATATTTTATATTTTTATTTTTTGTGGGGGAGCGAGATGAGCTTTCAGGATCTGGAAGCTGGGCGGGGTGCGGGCAAGTCCTCGGGGCGGGAGATCTCAAATGGCAGCAGGCAGGACCCCACCCAGGCCGTGGCTTCTGGAATCTTCCAGATCAACACCGCCGTTTCTACCTTCCAGAGGCTCGTCAACACCCTCGGTACCCCCAAAGACACCCCCGAGCTACGCGAGAAGCTGTGGGTCTCCCCGATTTCCTTTTTGATTTTCATGGTTTCTTGGATGATTTTTTTTATTTTTTTTATTTTATTTCCCTTTTTTAAGGTTTCAGTGTTTTTATGATATGATTGCCCATTGTCGTCTTTTTGTCGTTCTTGTTGCTGTAAGAGCTGAATTCAATAGTTTTTGTTTGGTGTTAAATATTGTTCTTGTTTGCTAGGATTTTGGAGATACTTTGGTGAATTTTCGTTGGAAATGCGCTTCTGAGAAGCAATATTGTTGTGTTTTTGGTAAATAATATCATCGGTTATGATAATTGATTTGCTGAATTAGAAATGTGAGATTTATTTTTATTTATTACTTCTGATATATTGGCATGTTGCTAGATTCTTTTTCCTCCTTATTAGAACCGAATTTTGGGAATTCCGCTTTCGAATGATTGAAGATATGGTTATGTGAGTTTGTGAGCATGGCCATAATAGCTTGCTCAATATTAGCTCCTTCTTTGAAGAAGCAGAAACTTGTAACTTCGTTGATATTTAGTGGTATTAAGCTGTTAGCCTGCATTGATTTGTTTACAGCATTTGCAACAAATTTGTTACCGAAACCAAACCTGATTTGTGAAAAAAAAAAAAAGGGGAAGTTAGATTCAAATTCTTATACTACTTAGTTCTTACACATGAAACAAATCTTTGGTATAGCAGACTTCCTATGTAAGTGAAGAAAAGTTGATGGATTTTGGAGAATTGCACAAAGTGCGCTCGTTATAGCAGACACACTGCATCATTTGACTTCAGTGAAGCTGGGTTAGTTTGACACGTTAATTGGCTTTGTGAAATCCCCCTGTAAATTTTTAAGGATAATATTATTATTCAGAATTCCAAGAGCCATGGTAGGAACTAGAAACTACCTACATCTCTTGTTGGCGATGAGTTTATGGTTATCAGTAGGAAGTAGCGAATGGTTCAACATATGATATGGGCTTCTAAGTACTACAGTATAAAGCTGCATACTGCTGGCGCTGATCGAAAAGGAAGATTTTATGGTTTTTTAAAGGACTTCCAGTTGTTGAGTGGACCAAATGATTATTGAATATTGGTTTGGTTTGGTTTGGTTTGGATTTGACAATGGATTGTGCATTTGACAAAAGATTAGTAAATTGACTGTCTCGACTTTAGCTAAGGCGATAGAGTGCACAACTTTGACTACCACTTGTTTGTACTTCATTCAATTGATATATACATGCGTATTGCTTAGTAAAATAGAAGTTGAACCATTGGGGCTTCAAACCTCTCCTTTCCTTACTCCTGCTTGGTCCTGTTAGTAAGTGGTTGGCTTAGCCTTGCAATAATTTTTTCTAATTTTGTTGCCTAAAATTTTTTGTACCGTGTGCATCCTACTTTCTACTGGCAATCAACTAAAGGGTTATTTTCCAAGTGATTACTGCCCTTTCCTTTCGTCCCTTATTACTGTGCTTTGACCCTGTGTGAAATGCCGTTCTTTTTCCCTAGGAGGTGAACTGTATTAGTAGAGTGTATTTGTTCCATGCATGTTTCTCTTCTTTCTTTTGAATGAATTGTGGTCGTCTCTTTTTTTGTCAAAGTGAGAAGTTCATTTTTTTTTCAAGTACAAGCTACTGTAGCCACAAATATAGGTCAGATATAAACACGAATATGCCTGGTTTAAACCTTCTATCTTCTAATTCTTGTTGTGAATCTTGGACACTGTTATGAAAGCTTTTACCTGTGAGGTATTTCATAGGCTACAATTTTATTTGATATTGTTTTTTTCGTATGAATATTGGCTTATTGTTCTTTGTTGGAAGTTATTAGACACTAGATTCATTTGTATTTTTATCCTTCGGTGGTTTAAATTTGACTTTTGCTGACTTGCAGGCACAAGACAAGGCTACACATTGGGCAATTGGTGAAGGATACATCAGAGAAACTTAAACAAGCTAGCGAAAGAGATCATCATGTTGAAATTAATGTAAGAATACACACGCACAAATTTGCACATATGTATGTATTACATGGACACACATTCTTCACAAGACGCAGTAGTTCTTCGATCAAGGAATTTAATTGTCTTTAAATCTTATTCCAGGCTAGCAAGAAGATTGCAGATGCTAAACTTGCAAAAGATTTTCAAGCTGTTTTACGAGAGTTTCAGAAGGCCCAACGACTTGCAGCTGAAAGGGAAACCGCATACACTCCTTTTGTTCCCCAAGCAGTTCTTCCTTCCAGGTAAATTTGGTTAAAGGCTTTTTTCTCTCCCTCCTGAATAGAAGGTAAAAAGCTTTTAACTGTATAATCCTTCTCTGTTGTTTCTTTGTTGAATGTAGTGAATTATGAAGGAAACAGTTTTCCTTGCACCTTGTTAGTTGTTCCCGAATGTATTTAACTATTTATATATTTATGTTTTAACTTGTGTCAATGTTTTAATAATTTACAGTTACACTGCTAGCGAGCTTGATTTAAATTCAGATAAAAATGCAGAACAGCGTGCTGTCCTTGTGGAATCAAGGAGGTGAGTTGTAAGGGTATTTTATCTGTTACCAAGTAGTATGAAGACTTGTCCTGCAGCTGCATGCTTTAACTCGGTTCTGATGAGAGCAATTCTTCGTTATTGGATTTTTTGTGGTACCAAAAATTGTACGGCATTCAGAGTCCTACTCCTATTAACATTGGAGAATCAAGAAAAAAGAAGAGTGAAATTTACCGTCTTTTTAGCAACTTAGTTTGTTGTTCTTATTGAGAATGGATGCTAAATTGTGCATTATTTTTTAAATTATTTGTGTTGCAGACAGGAGGTTTTGCTGTTGGACAATGAAATCGTGTTCAATGAGGCTATAATTGAGGAAAGAGAACAGGGAATACAAGAAATTCAGCAGCAAATTGGGGAAGTGAATGAAATTTTCAAAGATCTTGCTGTGCTAGTTCATGAGCAGGGTGCGATGATTGGTAAGTCATTTCTGTTACTCTTCTGATGTCAATATTATTTATCATGGTCATGTTTTCTTACTTAAAGCGTGTCCATTTTGCAGATGATGTTGGATCCAATATTGAGGGTGCTCAGGCTGCAACCGCACAAGGGAAATCTCAACTTGTAAAGGCTGCGAAGACCCAAAGATCAAATTCGTCTCTGGTAATTCATTACTCTCTAGTTACTTAACCGGAGGAGGGGGAAGAAAAAGACCCATGTGATTTTGGTAGATAGCATCAGTACATACTTCTTATACGTGTATACAGCACATACATATATATATATATATAGAGAGAGAGAGAGAGAGAGATAGAGAGATGTTTTTGTTTCTTGTATATTACGTAGGTAGATCATAAGACTAATAGTAGGACACGATGTCACAATGGTGGAATACAACCTTTCGAACCCGTCTTTGATCTTGCATTTTTAAAGATTTTGTGCAAATCCAGTACAATGCTGCACAACACATGCACGCGGGACTAACACACACACACACACACACACACACACACTCAGATATTCAGGGTTATATATCTTATGAGTTTGAATGAAGTACTTCGTTTTAATTTTGATAGTCTGAAAATGTTTTCGTTGTATGTGTTTTAATGCAGACCTGCTTGCTCTTGGTGATATTTGGAATCGTGCTTCTCATAGTAATTATAATACTTGCAGCATAAGATTGATTGTGAATTCAACCGGATAGAAAATCCATAATCTTCCAGAGCCACAGTACGAGGTTTTTGCTAATCTGTCTGACGTATTGTCTAGGGGTTGGACGAGCTTGATTGAAGTTTGTCACTCTAGTCCAAGTTTAGTATATAGTATGGTCTGGTGAATCTTCTGGGAATGGTTGTTCTTGTGGGGTGGTGTGTCCAGTTCTTTTTATGTTATGTTGGTGTTTCTGGGATTTGAGGTTGTGTTACGGGGGCTTGTTACATAAGTTGTGTTTTACTTGAGCATTATGATGAAATTCATAATTCTTTTGGTTTCTCATGTCTCGTGTATGTGCAATAATTCATTGTCATTAAAAGCTTTCTCATGTTTAGTTCTTACCTTATGGAACCGGAGTTGCATCTCTTTTGAATGGAATTTGAGCAAGAGTTTGTATTCGTTTCCACACCCCTCTCAATCTGAAAAATTGACAAATTCTTTTTCTTGGGAACACATGCAAGATTCGTCACTACTTCATTATGGATTTCTAGAAACTCCATGGAAATATGCTCTCTTGATTAGCAGTCGTTTCCGAAATAGCACCTCGGTCCGACTTTCATTCTAAGGTAGGATCGAACTCTTTATGAGATAATCTTCGATTTTGAGTGACATTTGATAACGTCGAGATTGTTAAGGACGCTGATTGCTGTTTTCCTAACCAATGACAGCTTGACTCTTAATTTGTGTTACCAAAAACTGTTAAACTAGATGACAAAAATGATTTGGTTCATGAATTCCTTTCTATAGCCAAAAGAAACACGTCACAAGCAAAACTAGTCAAGCGAGTGATAAAAAAAACGTTTCATAACTTTAAGATTGTTTTGAACTTTTGCAACTGTTGATGCTAAAATGGCATGTAGATGTCAAAACAATTAGAAGAGCCGCTAAAGAGGCTGAAACAAAAGTAAAAACATATACAACTCCAGCATGTGCCTTTACCCCAGAAGGTATTTTCCAAACAATGGTGCCATAACGCGATTCATTTTCAACGTTTTCTATCGTGTACAAGCAGCTCTGATTGTGTGTCTCTCTTTCAGCACTGCAGCGCAAGAACAAATTGGGTGCGCTGAATCTTACTTCTGAATAGCCGGTTTCATTTAGAGGCTGCACCACAAATATCAAATCTTATTGAGGTTCAAGTAAATAAAGAGCAATACCAGTTCTCTTTCTTGTTACCATCCAATTGTTCCCAAAGAATCAATGTCGTATTCTACAAAAGCTATGTGGTCCGGATTTTGTGAGCGGAAGTCTATGCCACACTGGCAAATTTTACTCTATTTATCAAGTATTTAAGCAAAGCTATCCCTTTTCAAGGCTTGCAAAAACCGCATTTGTTAAACTGTACTAAAGATGACCTATATCGATGCCTGCTTTCCAAAAGATGGTCCATTTCGAAGCATAGTTCTCCCTTTTCAGTGCTGTAGCTAGTATGAACGAGCGGTTTTATTCAGGACATTCTAGATGGTTTATTTCACTTACCTGGTATCTTGCGTGTAACGGAAGATCTAACTTGATGTCGATTTCATTCTTTTCCGTCAAATTATTGAAATCAATGTCCATGTGAATCTCAACAGCAGAACGATTCGAAAGGAATGAAGGTGATTCCAAATTTGTATCTCCAAATACAGCAATGTCATTAAAAACTGCATCAAATATATCAATCCAATTAATGATGAAGGAAGACAATTTTATATCCCTAAATGGCATAGCATGAGTAGTTTTCATGTTTGTTAGAAGAAAGAAAAAGCACAATCACCGCCACGCTGAAGGAGATGTTGAAGCTCGAATGGGTCGGCGAAAACTCCCGAAGGTAGCCTCTCAATAATTATGACCGCACAATTGCAATGAGACGGTTCAGATATGGACCCGTGTTCAATGTTGATTCTAATAGATGAGAATAGACGGCGATGAGAACCTTCACCTATCAGTTTGCGCTCCAAAACCGACAGCCTTGGCACAAGATTCAGATTATCTGACGGAGCATCACACAAGGCAAAGGGAAGTTCTTGTGTTATAAAAACTTTATAATCTGAATCGTCAAGATATCCATATCTGTCAAAGTAAGAACTTGCAATATACGTGGAATGACCGAAAGAGCTACTTTCTGAGTTATACGGATCAAGATTTTGATCACTCGTTCGAACCTGAAAATAAAGAGCCCTTTAACTCGCATCAAAAGAAAAACGGGAAAATAGAATCCTAAATATGTAGAAAATGAAAGAACACGAATTAGGATTCAGTCATATAAAACACAAAAGAGTAAAACTATAAACCAACAATTCGTCATTGTAGCAGATAGCAACAACCATTTCATCTCGGAAAACCAATCTTTTCCTTAACAATGACTTTGTCATTTGATCCATTAGCGTTCCATTAGATACGAACAACTTTGATAAGTAATGATAACAATCTAGAACGGAAAAATCTATTAGATAACGAACTATTGGTTTTAAGCCATCTACCGCAATAAACACACAAGAACAACAAGAAATGAAAAACCAATGAAAAAAAAAAAATTGAAAAACCAATAGCAAGGGAAATTGAAAACAGCTTCCAATTCCATTAATTGAAAAGCAAAACATGAAAAAGGACTGACCTTGCATGGAAATGAAGAGTAATCAAAGCAGGATCCAAAACCAGAGAAACCCATCAGAGAAATCCCAACAAACAAGCAAACGAACAGTTTAACTTGTCCCTGGTTTTCCATATTAGAGGTAACTGAAACACAACCCCAGAAAATAAAAAAATTAAAAAACAAAAAACAAAAAAGAGAAATTTCTTTGGTCATTGGAGTCAAATCTGGGGATTCTTACATAAACTTGAATATGACTTGATAACAAAAGTACTAAAAAGCACGACATTAATGAATTCAGAAAAAAGAACTTCTGGGTTTCCTTACAAACAACTGAAAACGGAAAACAAAAGGAAGATGATAAAAGGGTACAGAGTAACTGACCGGAAAAACCCATTGCTAGTGCAGATCGTCCAATCCTAAACGAAAATGTTTCTCATTTTCTTCTTCTTTAATAACTGAGAAAACCGGAGATTAATTGATTTATTGGTTCTGGTCTTCTGGAGGAAACAGATGAAGAGAAGTCGCACGGTTGGATTTGAGAGGATGAGCGCGGTGGACGAGAGAGATCGAGCTTGCCAGAGTAGCGGGTCTTGCTCGGAAAAGAACTGCACCGGCGAGGGTCGTCGGAGTAACGGCCGGACGGTGAGGGCAGGAGGGAGGAGGCGTCGCGGTGGTGAGGAACTGATGATATTCAAAATACAAAATGAAAATAAAAGGGCAGCTTTGGAAAAAAGAATTAGGCTTAGTTTTTAGATCTGAGTACTCTAATTAAACTGTATATTTTTCATTTCAATTTTATTTTTATATGAAATATTAATAAAGGAGAGGTTATACAACAGTTTTTTCCAATACCTTATCGTAAAATTCTTTTTTAATCGTTAGATTTTAATCGAACGGTTGATATATCATTGTTATCATAGACCTTACCTCATATAAACTTTCCTATCCCAAGTCTTCTCCGCCACCGGTGACCTGTCCACTGCCGCGATCGACGCTGGCAATTTCACGATTGGGCGAGGGGCGGGGATGCGGGGCAGTGGCGGGGAGTGGGGGGAGGCTGGGGGAGGGGGGTGCCGGAGGTGGGGGGCTACCGGGCTGGGGGCCGGGGGGGAGGGGGGGGGGGGATGGGGAAGCCGGGGTGGGGAAGAGAGAGAGAGGGGAAGAGAGAGAAGGGAAGAGAGAGAAATTGGGTCGCCGGCGGCTGGAAAAAGTGCCGGAAGTGGGTTGTCGGCAGCGGAAAGGTCGCCGGCGGCGGAGAAGACTTGGGGTGGGAAAGTTTATATGAGTTAAGGTCTATGATAACAATGGTATACCTATAATATATCAACCATTCGATTAAAATCTAACGGTTAAAAAAAGAGCTCTACCGATAGGGTCTCTAGGAGAGACTCTACCACAGCTCTCCCATTAATAAAATTTATAACTAATTTTTAAAAAATTGACTAATTATAATTTTAAAAATATTATTTATAATTAACAAATCAAACTCAAATTAAACCGAACTTTTAAAATATTATTTCTAATGTCCTCCGACCAAAAGTGATTGGAATTGTCATTCTTTTCGCACAAGGAATGATGATTCAACCAAAGTGGGTGAATAGTCATTCCTTGAGAATGGATATTCTTTATTGTTAAGCCAACCAAACATAAGAATTTAGATATAACGAGTTTAATACCCGTGCAATACACGGGAAAGGAAGAAAAAAAATAAATAAAATAAGTATTATATGATAAAAACAGTTACACTATTACAAAATATGGATACCACGACGGTTTTCAACCGTCGTGGTAACATTTCCACGACGGTTTTTTAACTGTCGTGGAATCTAGGGTCGTGGAATCTTTTCAGATTCCACGACGGTTTTTTAACCGTCGTCGAATAGACAAAAATAGGGCATAAATGTGGACATTTAAGAACATACCACGACGGTTTCCTTGAGAAACCATCGTGGTTAGTTGGCCTACCATGACGGTTTCTCAAGGAAACCGTAGTGGTAGGAACCCCTACCACGACGGTTTTTCTAAAAAACCGTCGTGGTAGGTAACAATGAAAAAAAAAAAAATTTACGAATTCATTTCATTTCTCTAAACACATTTAAATCACAAAATCATCATTTTTTCCCAGAAAATTCTCAAATTCATGCCTTACCCAACCAATTTAATTCAATCTAAAACACAACCACAATGAACAATCACCGAAAATGTAGGGCATGGATTTTGGCCATTTCGGACGGAATATTTCCAACTCAACAACCTACAAAATCGACATTTTGGATTTTAGATGGAAAATTCACAATCAACAACCATAATCAACAAAATCAATATTTTGGACAAAAATTTCCCAAATTCATTCATTACCCAAGCAATATACACTACAACTTACCGGCTTGTCGAGTGTGGGTACAGGCAGAGTGCGGCGAGAGAGAGAGGGAAAGTTGTGTTAGTTCCTTGGTAGACCCGTCAGAGAATGGAGGAGCCGCGTGAGTGGTGGAGGAGGCCGTCGGAGAATGGAGCAAGAGAAAAATTTGAGAGGTGAGATAAGAGAGGAGACGCAGTGAGATAAAGAGAGTTTTTGGAGATTTTAAGTAAGGAGGGAGCGGAGAGAGAGAAATGGAGAGAGGAAATTGAACGGCTTTGAGTATGGAGTTAGAGTGTGTATTAGAGAGTGAAAAATAAAAAATACTCGAAATGTAATGGGGTGGGAAAGAGGGTCTTTTTTTTGGGTTTTAATACACCTCCAAATAATTGAATTTAATTCAAAAATTTTTAAAACTCCCGCCTTAATACCTACACGATGGTTATTTGGGAAAACCGTCGTGATATGTGAACATATCACGACGGTTTTCCCCAAAAACCGTCGTGGTAGGGTCCAAAAATTAAAAAAAAAATTTTGGACCCTACCACGACATACCACGACGGTTTTCCCCAAAAACCGTCGTGGTAGGGTTCAAAAATTAAAAAAAAAATTTTAGACCCTACCACGACGGTTGACAAAAACCGTCGTGGAAGCTCAACCGTTGTGGAAGTCAAAAATTTTTAAAACTCCCGCCTTAATACCTACCACGAAGGTTATTTGGGAAAACCGTCGTGATATGTGAAAACGATTTTCCCAAAACGTGTTAGGTCCAAAAAAAAAAAATTGAAACATACCACGACGGTTTTCCCCAAAAACCGTCGTGGTAGGGTCCAAAAATTAAAAAAAAATTTTGGACCCTACCACGACGGTTGACAAAAACCGTCGTGGAAGCAGTGGAAGCATGAAGCAACAAAAAAAAGTACAGGAAAAGCAACAAAAATTAAAAAAAAAAACAAAAACAAAAATCACTGTTATTAAACGGTGAAATATTGCACAGTAGCAAAGCAGCAAAAGTAAAAAAAAAAAAAAAAACCGTAGCATAGCAGCAAAAGGAAAAAAAACACTGTCCAGTGAACAGTAAAAAGCAACCCTCCTTTAGTATATTAAGTAATTTTATTTCTATAATTAGTATAATTTGATTGTAAAGAGAGAGAGAGAGACACGAAGAAGATTCAAAAGAGAAAGAAAAGAGAGAGAGAGAGAGAGACGTGCGCAGAAGAGAGAGAGAGAGAGGGAAAAAAAAGGTAGAAAGAGAAAGAGAAAAAGACAAAGAAACCGGCAATCATTCTTAGAGGGGTAAAATGTGATTTTACTGTTCATACCTCCTTTTAGTATTATAGAACCTCATCCGGCAACCAGGGGAAGGAGGGCAAAAAGGTAATTGCACTGTGCAACACTGTTTGCACTGTTCAAGGCTGTGCGTCACTGTAGCATCAGCGTGAAAAATGGGGTAT
Source organism: Ficus hispida (assembly GCA_025413025.1). NCBI lineage: Eukaryota > Viridiplantae > Streptophyta > Magnoliopsida > Rosales > Moraceae > Ficus > Ficus hispida. The sequence goes on from CM046372.1 coordinate 27,928,229, forward strand.
TATGCACTGTTGAACACTGTGGGGAACTGTAGCGTGAGCGCGAAATCCGGGGTGGTGCACTGTTCAACACTGTGCGGCACTGTAGCTTTAACGCGAAAATGAGGGGGGAGGGGGGAAAAATTACTGTGCAATACTGGTACGATAACAGTAAAAACCCCCTTCACTTTAGTATATGTATATAATTCCTTTCCATTCCATTCCATTCCATTATCCCTAACGGTATGTTTGCAAAAGATTTTGAAGATGTAATTTTAGATTGAAAATGAATGTACTTTTTAAAAATGTGTATTTGAAAAAAAAAAAAAAACTGTTTGGAGTGGAAAAAATATAAAATTTTAATACATATTAAAAAAAAAGATATGGATATTGTTTTATTGCTCTCGAAATTTTATGCAATTTAAAAAAATAATAATCTTATTTGAACTTGAATAATAAAGTTATGGACTTTTAAAATTTTAGTTTACTATAAATGTTTGGAAATCTGAATACTGAAAATTGGTTATGAGTTGAAGAAAAACAAAAAATAAAAAATAAAAAATAATAATAAGTGGAAACCAAATGCCAAATGTATCTCCAAACAGGCCTTAATTTTTTTCCTGTGGTAAATGGAAGTGGCATTTGTTTGTTTATTTATTTTTGGAACAAAAGTGATTTTAATTATTATTTAGGTTAATTGCTTGTTTAGTTCGTAAAATTTTAATAATAATCTCATTTGAACTTGAATAATGAAGTTATGGACTTTTAAAATTTTAATTTATTGCAAACGTTTGGAAATCTGAAAGTTGAAAATTATTTATGAGTTGAAGAAAAACACAAAAATAAATAAATGGAAACCAAATGCCAAATGTATCTCCAAACAGGCCTTAATTTTTTTTCCTGTGGTAAATGGAAGTGGTATTTATTTGTTTATTTATTTTTGGAACAAAAGTGATTTTAATTATTATTTAGATTAATTGCTTGTTTAGTTCTTAAAATTTTAAATTAACTTTAGATATGTTCTATTTTTCATAATTAGAATGATCCTAAATTATTTAAATATTATTATAATAGTTAATTCTGTTAATTTTTATATAAAATCTGTCAATCATTTAATCAAAAAATGATACTAATTAATAATTTTATTAAAAATAAAATAAAAATTATTATTATAATAATATTTTTAATAATTCAGGATCACTCTATCTATAAAATAGATAATATGAATCAAATTTACACAAATTTAAACATTTATAAGTCAACCTAATGATTTTCGTACTGGGGGAAGATAAATGTAAGACAGAGGGATACTTTTGACTTTTGTAATTATATCTTCATTATATTATTCTACCAGATTAATTTATATTTGTCCTTAAATTTTGGTTATTCTTGCTTCAATCAACTTTAAAAACTCTTATTTTACCTCTTTAATTTTAAAACAGTCTTACTTATTTTTTTTTTAATAAAGATTTTCCAAAAAAACAGTGGAAAAAAAGGAGGAATTATTCTCAATTAATTAATCTCTTACGTTATAATTTATGTTAGACATAAAAATAAAAGACGATTTGATTGTATGAACTCCCTATTTTTTTTTGGTTGTCTTGACAAAAATTCTAACATAGATAATTAAGTTGAATTAATTCAAAAATTTATGAAACAAAATGAGATTAAAAATACAAATGACTCTATCAAGGGACATATATATACATATGTATATTTATATTTTTCACATTTGAAGAAGAGTTTGAAACGTCAAGCAAAATAGGGAGTTCAAAAAATAAAAAAGGGAGTTCAAAAAGGACATGCCAATTCAACTATTCCTTGCTATTAGGCCAATGACGTAATAATAAAACAATGGGAACAAATAATGTAAAGATCAAGTATATATAGGCTCTTTTTGTACTGATGCACTTTAATTTATAATACAATATCTTAAATTTTTAATTTTGATAATTTACACTCTCAATTTATAAATCTATGACAATTTAACCTGCATTGATAATAATGTTAATTTTTATTTTAAGGAAAGTGACATGTTATTTGTTTATGAGTGGTAAATTAAGGACATGAAGAATCAACTTTATTTATTTTAACCTAAATTTATTTAGATTAAAATAATTTATTAAGAATTATTGAAAAAGTAAATTTGTATTAACTTTCTTTTAAATATAAATTTGGGGTGATATTGGTTAAAAATAACTTTTTATGCACTTAGTTAACAACTTAAATGTAAGTTAGGTGTCGATTTTCATTAAAAATATCATCATTATTATCAATAATGAGTAGATTGCTAAAGATTTGTAATTTCAAGATTTAAATTATTAAAATTAAAAATTTAAATAAAGTGTATCTGTAAATTCAAGATGCACCGATAAAAAAAAAACTTAAAATATCTCCCTTTTTTCTATCGCTCTTCCTTCTTCTCTATATTTCCTACTCTTTCGTATTCTCTACACTCTCTGTTTTGTATGTTTCAAGCTTCAATTACATATCTATTTAGAGGCATACTAGCTTCTCAATAAGCTTCATGTAAATACTTCGAATTTCCACTCAATTTGTCAACAATACGAAAGGTCTTTAGTAGGTCAAAATTAAGTACCCTTTCATGAATTATTAAATACCACTTGGAAGCCTTGTTTTAACTTTCATAAATTGTTAAATATAAAAACATTCAAATAAGCTATGTTACATAGCATATTCAACGATCACGAGACAGATAATTATACCTTTAAAATATAATATCAATTTATCCACCAAATGTTGGATGACACGAAAGTAGTATCAAAGCATTCCCTCAAAAAAGGGAAAAAAGAAATCGAATAACATGTGCCTCCTTACTGCCTTTTGGAACATGGAAGCTATACTGTTTCTGCATGCGCAATGTGAAAATAGGAACAAGTAGGAGAAATATCTTATATTTTTATTTTCCTTTAATGACTTTATAATTAATTAGTTTAAGGAGGTAAAGCTATCAGATCTCATATCACCCTCTTTTTAAATTACGTTTCAACCTAAGTTTCATTGGAGTTCTATTCAAAAACTTATGTTATAAAAGATAAGGAGTTCTATTTATGTCACTCGCGACTGTTTTTAATATTGGTCAATTTAAGATGAAGTTATATTCAAGAAGGAAAAAAGAATAGTTTTTTTTTTCTTTTTTTTTTTTTCCGGGTGCTTGTGAGTCAAATTTGATGAGTAGCCTAGAAAGATAAAGTGCCCTAGTGAGAGTGACTAGCAACTTCCACCATTGATGTCTTGTTTGAATGGCAAATGAGTACTAAGAACTTGGGAACAATGTCAACATGAACAAATTGGGTGTCTTTGGATTCTTAGACCCCATTTGAATCTATAACACACGATTCAAATAGTAAAACTGCTTTAGAAAAAAAAATTTAAAAGTGAGTTTAAAACGGGTTGTTAAACAAGAGCTTAATGATATCACTATTGATCAATGCATAGCAGAAATATCCCCTTTGTAAAAATAACTAGAGGCTCATATATCATCATGAATCTGATAAGTGTTTTTATTTTAGCTACTTCTAAACTGTTGTCATTAGAGTAGAATTGGAGATTACCTCTTCTGATAGAAGTTTTCTGCTTAAATAAACCTTCATAGTTCATCCCTTCTTGAAATGCATAGAAATAATAAAATAGACTACAAGACCAATATTATACATAGAAAATTTCCATCCCCATTACATATTGTTCCAGACCAAAAAAAAAAAAAAAAAAAAAACAATAAAGAATTCACCACACCAAACCTAACCTGGAAAGCCTATAAACAGACCCCAAAACATCTAAAGACAAAAGCTAACAAGCTCAAATAACAGGCTCTAGAGGACAGCCACTACTCAATGTTCTAAACTATTATGCACCGGCCTCCTCCGGCGGGGCCGCGAGTAATCCTCGGACCACCACGAAGGCGCTCTCTCTTGACCGAACACCCGTGATTGCGATCTTCTTCCCACTTGCTGCTGTCCTCCATGGCCATCTTCTGACCCCATTACACCTGCAAACCAATAGGTTTAAAGCCAAAGAAAAACCAATTAGTACAAGGTACTATAATTCCCTACCTATATATTCACTAAAAAAAGTGCACTTTATTTTTACCTGGGAAATGAGTTCTAGTTGCAAATGTGTGGTTTTGAAAAAGAAACAAGAGAAAAAGTATCACCTTAAGCACCACCCTGACCTTCATATATGTCAATATTTCCCCCTACCCTCTACTCCTCTCCCCAAGTAGATTGTTCAAACTTGATAATGGTCCTTTTTATATGCAAGATTTAGATAGAGCGGATAAAGGGTATCTAGGAGGCAGATGTTGGAGATTATTATTCTGTTAGGAATAGGTGAACTATAGGTAACGCGGAAATCTAAAAAGAAGGGTGGTAGCATGTAAGTTTAATAGCAGTTTTATAATAATCGGTAGTGGTGGTATGATGATAAAGAAATCTTATTTAGAGTTTTCGTTTCTACTAATTTTCAGGTTTGAGTTTTGGTATGCATGCTTTTTTAACTTTTGACAAAAAGACTTGTGTAGTCGCTCTTAAAATCTAATCAATACCAAAGATCAGGATCTATGTCATCTTACATGTGATCTCAATAGACTTTAATATGATACTAAAAACAGATATAAAAATATCACCAATATCTTAACTCGATTATATAATATAAAATTCACATTTCCTGCCTCAGTTTATAAAAAGAAAAAGAAATCTGAAAAGAAGCGAATGTTTTTTGGGATGTGCAAATAGCATGTGTAAGGCGGTTTCTTTTTGTTTCTTTCTGCGGACTAGGAGGACTAATCGTAGTGTCAAATTTCAAATAGGAGAAGAAAAATAAAGGAATAAAAGAGAATTGCTTCCGACTGCGCACCGCCTTCCACAACTTTTGCATGTCTCCATAACACAAAAGGGAAAATTGCTAAATAGAATATTCTGAAAAAGTACACATATCTGATCTTCCAGAAATGAGAAAGGCCTTGCTAGTTGCTCCCAAAAAGCATTAAAAAAATGTTTTGTTTGTTCACTTCTACCCTTCCAATCCTCAATAAGTTAGGAAGTTTAGAACAAAGGCGAAAAGATTCAAACTTTATGCATTATGATGAAATCATATATAAAATTATTATTAAAATATACCAGCAATCACGACAAATGTGATCGTTTGTTACTTGTCCATAATCACTTTTTTGATCGGCTGATCAAACACCCTGATTCAATCCAATAAAATTAAGTGAAATTTCACGCAAGAGAAATTCAAATTTTCCCAATATGACTGGAATTGCCAACGCTGGTACTCCGAAAAATAACTACTTGTGTATGAAAAGCCATCTGGCTCTTGCACAAAGTTCACTGCGACCAAATTTGTTCTAAGAGATGACATATTTTTCTGTTCTATGCTGAAAGAGCACTGTCACACATCCTGACTCGAGTGAACCGTGAACCCCACCAGCATTTTTCTTGCTGAAGAGATTATATGTGGAGGAAAATGATCAGACACCATGGGATCGACATCGTATCACATGGATTACTGTTGTTTGCGGGACTAATAACTAGAAATTCTTCAGTAATAATAATAATAATAATAATAAATTATTATTCTGAAAAAATCAACTTGTAGAGAATTCTAGTTATCAATCTTTGACCTAGGAAAAAATGATATTAATGACCAGTGTACAATGAGCATGACGCTTAAAAATGGTCAATTATGAGAAAAATGGAGCAAAATTTTTTGAATACAAAAAATTCGTCAAAGACACCACCAAATAGCAGAATATTTGTTGCTGCAACTGGTTTGGCATCAAAAAGCTGGTGAATTTTATACTCTACGGAGCTCTGTCGAAGGGTTTTGTATCGTTGTAACAAATATCCCAGACAGCTTCCATGGCGTCCTTCGCAGCTGCCTCTGAGCAATAAGGATTAGCAATCACGGATTTCAAAACTCTTCGTCTCACACACTCCTTCAAAAATCAAAACGAGAATCCAATTTCAGACTCAGTTATGAATAACAGAAAATGTTAAGTAAACAAAAAGTATACAGAGAACTTCATGTCTGAGCATATTGAGCACGAAAAGGGACAAGATACTATTTCATTCAACATGTTTCAGCATACCATTCACAATGAGCAAACATATGATACATTAAAAAGGGGAAGGATACAAAATGACTCATTTCTAATTTCTTTATTGTGATAAATGGCCTATTTACTGAAACTTAAAATAAGTGGCTCAGTTAGGCTTAAATGCATGCGATTTTAATTTTTGCACTTGTTTTAGTTTTATTTGTTTATTTTTTTATTTTTTATTTTTTCCCTTTTCCCTTTCTCTCCTCCTCTCCTCTGATACGTTTACTCTCTCCTCGTTCCACGGTCATCTTCGACACCTCTCCCTAACCTAAACCCTCTCTCTCTCCTCACTCCGGTATTGACTTTGGTGACAAGATTTGGATATGCCCCTTCTACTTCCTGCGCAACACCTTGCCTCCTCATGACTCCTCCATATCCAACAGCAACGCCCCACAAAACTCTTACCTGAGTACAGCACCGTCTTTGGGAGGAGTTTCTATGGCTTCTTTGCATCACTTACTGTTATCCGAGTGAAAAAATATCTGGGACGAAAAAAAAAAAAGGCCTAGCTTTTGGAGCATTTTTTGAAGAGGATAAGGTAAATAGCTAATGGGGTAATTTCGGTATTTTGGCTTGGGATAAAGTATAAACACATGATGTGACCTCAAAAGAAATCCATTTACACTTTCAATGAATGTGACTATTATACCTATTGATAACAAGATCCAAAAATGGCCCAAGAGTATGGTGACGAATGGACCACACTGATTTATGCAATCCAAACAACCGTAGACATAAACTTAATTTGGAAAAGATCATGAAATGAAGGTATTCAAGGATATAAAGTTGTAAAATGCCTCGTTACACCTCCCCGAATGCCTTTAACCTTTAAACTCATAATATGATGAGGAGCAAGTCTGAAAGATATGGGTGTGCTTCTTGTCATCTAGTCTAGGTCACGATAAAAGTCAAATCAAGTATTCTCTATTCTCTATTATTTTCTAGCCCACTTCCCTTGATTTCACCAGCATTCTTGTTAGAGAGTAGGAGAGTACAAATACAATTATATTTGAAAGATCTCAAATAATGTGCAAGAACTTAACAGGGGAGAATTATATCCAGGACTGAACATGCTAATGTCTCTAAGTTTTCAGTCAGAAGAAGAAGAAAGAGAGCACTCACTTGTTCATGACTTCGTATCTTTAGGAAACCGCGCAGTAGTTCCCTTTTGTAGTGACAATCACCACTTAAATGGCCAGCACGAATCTGTTCCATATAGACATAAATGACTTAACGGAAACAAGTTTGAGAATAAACACAAATACACATTTATCAAAAGGAGTCTATTGTTCACAATGACAACCACCTCGCTACAAGCATGATGCGCACAATTAGCCCAATCCAAGTTTGCTGCGCGACAATCATCGTAAGCATGAATTAACTCATGTATCACCACTTGGTTAACATCGTCTTGCAAATTCATGTGATTACTACACACCATAATCTACGATAAATTCACAATCACAAGACAAACAAAGGTTAAAATACTTAAATCTATAACAAGCTCGTTCCGAGAATCCCAATTAAACATAAACTAAACCAGACCAACAAAGCAGCTTTAAAACAAATCGAAGCTCACAAAATCACAAGGTACAAATTTTGTCCTGAAAGTACAAATTTTGACCTGAAGCTTACCTTTTTCTTCCAAAATCTAAATTCAAACAACTAAAAATGAAATCTTTTTATCAAACCGGATTAGAATGAAAAATATTAATTACAAAAAATAATAACAATAAGCAACACACTTCCAACTCAAAATATTCCTCAACCATTAAAGGCTATGATTACATTTACCCAATTTCACTGATAGCGTAAAGTTCTGTTCTTGGAAGAGAGAGAGAGAGAGAAAGAGAGAGATTGAATCTGACCCCTCCACCGCGGACATAGCCACCGGCAATCTGCTTATTGCAATGAACGGCCCTTATGAACCTATCTCCAATAGTACATCCAGATTTCTCCATATGCTCCAACAGAAACTTCACCATCGGAGCTGCAAATCAAACACCAATTAGAGATTCGAGTAACTCCATGTTTGGTTACCAAGAAAAAAATAAAAAGGAAGGGGCAAAAAAAAAAAAAAAAGAAACAGAACAAGAAGAAGAATTCGAAGTAAAAAACACCGAAGCCATTGGATTCCTAAAACCCTACAAAAACCCTACAACATTTCTAGATTTCAAGTGTTTTGCTCAAAGAAATCGAAAGAAGAAAAGGAAGAATAGTTTACTTCGGAGACTTCTGCGGATCATGTCTTCGCATTCCTCAATGGTTTTGCCGGAGCGATTGTCGCCGGGAGAGATGACGGCGCTGGTTCCGGGTTCCGGGGTCTCTGCCATGCTCACCCTTCGCAGCTACTAAAAACTGGGACTCTGCTTTTTTGTCAAACCAAATTAGATTTTTAGGGATTTTCTTTTCTTTTCTTTTTTCTTTTTTAAATAAAATAAAAAAAAAATTGTTTTAGGGGTGTTTGAGACATGGATATTCATCGGATTTAATCAACTGATCTATCTAATTTATTTTTTTATGGATAATCGATTTATATGAGATTGGATTGGATGTTATTATTAAAAATCGATTTAGATTGAATCGATTGTATTTTTTTTTACTTTCAAAACACCGATCCAATCTAATACAATATTTTTATATATTTTATGTAAAATTTTATGATTTATATAATTGGTTCAAATTTTAGTATTTTTTTTTTATTACACCTTCACCCGTCCTATGATTATTGCTTGTTTTGTTTAAAATTTCGTATTTTGATTACTTTGTTTTGCATGTCAAAAAGACTTAATAAATTTTCTATTTTAGATAGATCAACAAGAAAATGAGAAAAAAAGAAGAAGAAGAAGAAAAAAAAAAACAAAATCCAGTGGAAAAGTCCAAGCACAATCGACCAATCTAATACAATCCAAACAAACCTTAAATGAAATTAGATATTACACTACTAAAATATGACATATCCTATCTAATGAATGCTCCTAGTTGGAGGTGATAATTAGACTTCGAGTTTTAGAGATTGGTTTGAAAATGCATGTTTGATTGAAATAAAAATTAAGAATGAACTATGATATATAAGATAATCTAAAATTTTTGAATTGTTTTTGGAAAAGATATGTAATATGAATCTTATTTCATTTATCTCGTAGCTATGAGTATTTTTGACATAATAATCATATCATTTCGATTTGAAATAAGAAAACTATAAACTTTTAAAGTTTAAGCATTTTGAAAATAACAGAGAGAGAAAAAATAAGATGTAAGATTGAAAGTTTTGTAGCTGAGTAATCAAAATTCTATCAGGAAACATCACCTCAAACACTCCCTAAAAAGAATATATTTAATTTTTTTGAAAATTTTTTACAAATTCACTAGATTATTTGTATCAACATGCACCTAAACTTTTGATCCATTTGGATTGTATATTACATTTAAATGTTTATTGAAACTGAATGTTTGTATTTAAATATAGAATTTAAATTATATATTTAAATTAAATGTATATTTAAATAATTTTTATTAAATATAATATTTGAATAATATAATTATAAAAAAAGAAAGGTGTAATACATTTCTTAAAAAAGAAATGAAAATTTTAATTTTAATTTTAATTGAATTGTTATAAAATAGTTAAACATTTAAATGAATTCATTTTAATAATTAACTAATTAAACATTTATATATTTGATATAATAATAATTAGTACAATAATTCATTCAAACAAGATATTGATATTTTTTTAAAAACATATCTAAAAGATTTACTATTTTTCACTCTAAACGAGTTTTTTAACTAAAAATATATTTTTAAATCTCAACTCAAATTCGTTCAAAATATATACAAAAACTCTTGATCCCTAAAAAAATAGCCCCTAAGTGCCCGTTTGGGGCATGAGTTTAGACTGATGACGGATAGTTCAAACTGAACTTATTCAGTTTGGTGTGTGAGTCCATCTTGGACTAATGTTTGAACCGTTATAGAGTGACTATGTAATATCTGAAAATTTACATGGACTCATGATTTCCTTATACATAAGAAATCTATGTTCATATTATGTGTTTTTGTGATGTTTCATGAAAATTGTGAATATCAATGCGAAATTCATAATTTTATCAGTAAATGTTTGAGTTCTCATTTAATTAGCTATGAGACTCAATAAGCAGTTTGCTTAGCCAAGCATGCGACCTGTGAGCAAAAAGGGAAGAAAAATCCTATGATTTCATGTTGGTCAAAGCTTGACAAAAAAAGTCAAAGGTTGACCAGAGAGGTCAAATAGATGAAGGTACTGAGAGATAATAAGCAGTATAGGAAATATACTGCGAAAACCGTCTTTACAAATGAGATAGCATGAGTAAGATTTAAAACCGCCATAGAAAAATCAAGCACACCAAGTGGGATATTAAGGGCAAGAAAGGTTTAAAGAAATAAGAAAAATTTTATACAGTTCATTTTTACACAGATAAATTTTGGACTACAATACAGTATAAAATACTGTTATTAGTTAATAACAGTATTGGAATATCTGTGTAGCATAAAAGTGGACTGCATTTTAAAGGAAAGGCCAAACAAGGCCTTATGATGACATCACCTTGATGACATCACCCTATCTTGGATTTATGACATCATTCTTCCTTAAAGAAAAATTGAAAAATCCTTGGATGACACCTAGCTAGATATGGCCGGCCATTTTGGAGGGTATTTGTGCAAAATTTGTGCAAATATTCTTGTTCCAAGGACATCTAAGCAAATTTTGGATTAAAAATAAATCCAAAAATTAAATGAATTTTCAGCTATAAATAGGGTGAGGGGAAGGGGGGGGGGGGTTTTTTGCTTCAAAAAAATCAGAAAAATCAGCAAAACCATGCCAAAAAAAATTCTCCACCCATTTCCTCTAAAAATCCGAACTTTAGGAAGAAAAAAAAAAGTAGAGCAAGAGATTTTGGGTGCAAGGGTGAGTCAGATTTTGAGGTAGAAACAGCAAGCAAGATTCAAAAAAATTTTTGGAGCCTCATTAGAGGAGAGGGCCGGTTGTGGTGGTGCTAGGAAAAAGGGGAAAAAGTTGAGCAAGCCACTTAAATTGACTGAGGTAAGCCTCGTTGATCTTAGGCTTTTCAATTCAAGCTTCAATTTGGAGATTTAAGTGTATTTCAATGTTGGAATTGTAGAGCATAAGCTCAATTTAATTTTCTGCCCTAGTTTAGAAATTTTAGGGTTGTGCTTGATCATGGTGCCTAGGTGGTTTTAAATTCCAAGATATGCATGTTTATGTGTGATTGATTGCATGTTTGCAAGTATGCTTACCACATGTTTGTTATATGTCCCCATAGGTTTAAGATTGAATGTATGATTATGTGTATGATGGATTGGAACATTAGAAACGATTGCATGTGTGACTTTAGGCTCCCGCTGTGGTCGGTTGAGGTAGTGTGCGCGTTTTAGGACGAGAAACGGATTTAAGAACCGAAACTGCCAGTCTCGGGTCAAGACTGGGCAGCGTTCTGGAAATGGTAATTTGAGGCCCTTAGAGGCCGAATTTGAAGAAACTCAAAACTACAAAGTTGTAGATAATGATTTTTTCCTAGAGGACAACGTCGACCGTTTTTCAAAATAAGGCTCCAAAGGCCTCGGTTTTTATGAAAATCCGAGTCTGACCGTGCCCAGGAATTAAGCACGGCCAGGTGAGTTCAACAAGGAATAAGGGCATGATTAAGTCCGAACTGGGTTTTCCTCAAAACATGAAAGTTGTAGTATTATCCGAGATCTACAACTTTTATGAAGAAAGTTTTATCAAATTCTAAACAGATTTTAAAGTAAAAATTGGATTCTAAAAACTGTGCAGGAAACAGAAATTTCAGTACATGATTTTCAGAAAAACAGTACATAAGCAGGAAAATCCTGTGCAAACAGTACATAAGCAGGAAATTCCTGCTCATGCACAGGATTTTCTAAAATAAGGCAGAAAACTGTATTTTTTCACCAACCCCAATGTTTTAACTGTGAGAACTGTTCCAATGACAGTTTTCAGCCCTTAACAATTTTATAAGACCCCACTTTAAGAACCATGAATATTTATAAGTTAAGCAAAGTATTTTTAACTGAATTCACCAAATTTTCCAAGACAAAGGAAAATTGGATTTTTCAAAGCTAAAGATAAGTAACACGACAGTAACGAACGGTAATCTGGAAGGATACCAGGTTATTGGACTGGGCCAAAGCCCAGGGTTACCCAATGTAGCCCAACAAGATACCAAGTTTAACTATTGACTAAGGCCAGTAAGATATCATATAGAGAGGGGACATATAACTATGGTTATGCATGTTGGTTGGATCCCCAACATTTTTAAACCCTTACCTATGTCCTTTTTATAGCAGGAGATAACCTGCTGTTGTGTCCGGACTTGGAGCGACACATTAGTGGACATAATAGACGAGGTAAGTACAAACCTCACCTACAGTATGGAAAATAATAATCTATTTTCAAGTATATGACATGTTTACACGTTATGCCATGTTATGCTATGTCATGCTATGTTATGCTATGCCATGTTATGTTATGTCATGTTATGATACGATAAGCCATGTTAAGTCATGTTAAGCCAGGATACATTAAGTATGCCATGTCTAGTTCATGTACATCATGACTATTAAGATCACATGTAAAGACTTTTAGTCTTGGAAATTTAACAAGACTAAGACTAAACCAAGACAAGTAAGGTGTCGTACCAACCTCCCGTTGATGCGAGAGGATCATTATGTTACAAGTTTATGATTATTAACCTTCCGTTGATACGTGAAGGGTCATGTTCATGTTTTCCAGAATGGTTAAGGGCCTTGCAAACCCTGACGTTCTGAGGCTTGCACGCTTTTGGTACGTACACTAGGGGCCCACATGTTAAGCAAGATAATAAGTTCAAGTCAATAATTGGTTATAAAAGACTCATAATTGATTCATGCATGAGTTGCACGACATTGTTACATTTTGTGAGATTATGTTTGTACTTGCTGAGTGAAAGCTCATCAGTATATTTCATACTGTAGGTAAGAGGCCTGCAGCTTAATTGGTGGGCCAGGTGGATGATGCGGCGGGTGAAGGGCGGTGTGGGATACCACTACGCAAAATTTTTCGTAAAATCGATTAAGTTTAAAATATATACACTTATATTTTAAAGTAAGCTATGTTGTACAAAAATATGAGGATTTAAAGACTCAAGCAAGTTGTAAGAATTATGTATGCCTGATAAGTTTCTATACAAGCAACCCTATTTTATATGTAAGCTTGAAAAAAAAATTTATTCTCAATTTTCCAAGAAAGTTTAAGCAGTTATATAAGTTCATGTATGTATGGTAACGGCCCTACGTAGGTTGGGGCGTTACAGACTAAGCTTGGTTCACTGTTGGGAGTAGACACCCACGTGGTTTGATTCGCCCCCTCGTTCGCTGCGCTCGGCAGAGAAGAAGTTCGCCCCACTGTGGCAATGCAGGGCAAGGAAGCAACTCAGACTGAGCATACCCCACATCTTCTTCTTCAAGGTAGCTACCCTTCCCTTTACCATATCCCCCCCCCCCCCCACCTTCAAGCTTCTGCTCTCTCATTCTCAATAACCAATTTCTTTCCTCAGCCCATCCGGTTAACAAATCCGTCCCCTACCCATCGACGACGTGTTTCCCCCAATAGCCGGCAACTACCCCCTCCGGTGAGCCAGTCAACGGTGCCCGTTGCACAATCGGCTACCAACCCAAGTTGTGAGTAAAAAATTTTTGCTTTCTCTCTCTAGTTGATCTTCTCTCCCCAGCACAATCGGTATTAAACTTCTCCTCTCCTCTCTTGGGTTTTGGTTTTGGTTTTGGTTTCTCTTCTGGAAGATTAACGAGTAAAAATAGAATGGGAAATATGCCTACAAACTACCAGATTGGCAGCCAAATTTTTTTTTAAAATTAAACACAAACTGGTTTCTGAAGGAAGCCGGTTTCAATGGCTGCCGTGTACCTGCAAGTATATTCAAACACCCAAATTGCTCCAATAAAATAAAAGGAACAGCTGTTCATTTTCTTTAATTTTCGGTTTCCATCTTTTTGCCCACACGGTAAGCATGACAGCTAGCTAAAATAAAGTATGATGGAATGGAATTCTCTCTCTCCCCTGTCTCTCTCTCTCGTTTCTCTCTGTAAAAGCAAAAAAAATTGTCTCTCGTTGTCCCTCTATTTCTTTTGTTTATTTTTTAATACTTTTTTTTTGTTAGAATGTTTTCAATTATACGTTGTGGAGCCTCCCTAAAAATTAATGCCTTACACACAAGACAAAACTATTAACCTTTGAGTTGATTAACAGAGCCTCTAATGTGGGTGTTTTTCCTATCTAGGTGTTTTTCCTTGTGGGAGATACATATGATGTGTCTATTAAAATGTGGATGCGACTGAATAGTGAGAATCCAATTTTGTAAAAATATTCAAATTAAGGAAAAGAAATATCAGATTATTTAACAAAATGCGAAAAATAAATTAAGATCAAAATCTTGTGAGAGAAAATAGTACTTGAACATTTTTTATTTACAATTTTTCCCTCTTTATGCTATCTTGTTATTTGTCTTTTTAATCCTGTTTTTAGTTCCAACTGTCGGATTTGATATCGTAGGTGGCACATGCGGCAAAGATTGAGGTCCGCAAAGCAGAATCGGACAAAAGGTTTGATTACCCACTATTTTCGCGTTCGGAAAGCATTGGTGCGACCCATTGCTTCCTGCCCTGATCCGCCGTCCTCCACCGTTTTTTCTTCCTCTGCCTCGAACTCGAATACCCTGGTAGGCTTCCTTAAACGTATTGAAAAATGATTCATTTTTTAAATGCACGATGGTATGATGGGAGTCTGGGTTGTTTGTAATTTGTGCTAAATTAGTTTCGATACTTATACTCAGCAATGTTTCGGTTTTTTGTTGATTATTATGTGTTGAATTTGTTGTTGAAGTTAATTTTGCATTTTTGTTACCCATAACTCGTTTCCGTATCGTACACATTTAAATTATTGTATCTTCTTTCTTTTTTTGTATTCACTATATTAAGGAAATGTCCCGTAAATCTTCGGGTGAGACGTTTGTTTGGAACCTCGTCAAGGAGAAACGGTTACTCGAGAAATTAGATGACTTCTTGTCATGCAATTCCGGTAGGCAGCCCACCTCACAGATATATGACGTATGGGCCCAGGAGTTTAACGCCGAGTTTGGTGGCGTTCCAGCGTTGGGCCGCACTTTATATAAAAAAAAAAAGAGCGGATGAAAAAGGTTTATAAGGGTTGGAAGGTCTTGCAAGCTAACACCGGCCTAGGGTATGATCCGACTATGAGGCGTGGCAGAGCTTCATCAAAGTAATTCTAATTTTCTAATATAAGACCTGCTTATTATGCTTTATTAACATATAGAGTATTACAGTCGGATGTTCATCATATTCTATTTGTAGTTTAATCAGGAATGCAAGCATTTTCGCTACGAGGGTCTTCGCAATAAGGAATTATATTACAACGTATTTCAAAAAACCCATGCCGCAGGCGCCTCGGGGTATGGATCAGTTACGATGGGGGGTGAGAATGCTTCATCCGTTGACTACGATTTCAACTTTGACACCTCTGGAACAGATCCGGTCTTAGAGGAGGACCTATCCCCCCTCACAGGTGGGCGGCAGGCCAACACTCGGCAATTGCCCGACGTAGCCGGTCCGTCCCAATCTCGTGGAAGTGCGGGTAAGAAGAAGCAAAGGGACGCGACCGACGAGATGACTTTCTCGGCCATGCAGGAGATCGTCCACTACTTCTGAGGGCGATCACATTCTGGCGGTGATAGCGAACAATCAGTCCAAAAGGATGGCATTCTGCATTGCATAAACATAATGAAGGGGATAGGTATTCCACCACATCATCGGACGATGATGTGGCACTACTTTGATTCTCATCAGCATCTACAAGGTCTATTCTGCCAGCTTGACGATGACGATCGAAGGAACATTATTGACTCCGTTGTCAACCCCCAACCGGCCCCAGCTAATTGAGTCCAATTTTGTGTTCGGTCTTGTTTATTTCCTTCCATTTCACTTTCCGGCAACATCGACACCATGCTATTATTGTTTTTTATGCATTTATTGGTGCGTTATTTAGTAATGTAATGTAACAATTTACACTAACTTGTCTTGTTAGGGGAACTTGCTTGAACATTATGTGTGCACTTAACGTGTTTAATTATGTTTTGTTATGTTGGCATTGTCGAGATTTAAACCACTATGTAACGGATTTCAAACTAATGCAACATGTTTTGTGGAAAATTCATCTATAACAGGAAATCTAGTGTAAATATATCAACATGAACGCGCATGGTTCCAGCCCCCACCATGACGATGACGACTATAAGTAAGAAAACAGTCAACGCGACGTCGACGCTATGCTTGCAATGGCAGTGGTTGCCGCGACTATCGGTCGGCGTAACAAGCGAAGAGATCCAGTACCGATGCATAATTCAAGCCTAACTGATAGAATACAGGTTGAAGAGATATTAAATGGACATCCAAAAATAAGTCAAGTAATAATAAGTATGAAAGCAGACACATTCAGAGCACTCAATAACCTATTGAGTAGTCGGGCATTATTAACGCCAACGTATAACATGACTGTAGATGAGCAGTTGTTCATATTTTTATCCATTTGTGCACAAGGCGCTACAAACCAACAAATTTCATATTTATTCCAACATTCGAAAGAAACAACATCTCGTTAGTTCTATATAGTATTATTGGTTACTTGTTCGCTGAAAGACGAATTCATCAAACCCCTCGACTACACATCCATTCAACCATTGATTATGGAGCACGGGTACAAATATCGATCATGGTTTGATGTACGTTATCCATCCCGATTACTTCATATCATCGTATGACAGATTTGGTAGAAACTTAGAAACGTTCATGATGGTATTAACATTCAAATATCTTGTTATTTTGCAGGGTTGTATTGGCGCTATAGACGACACACACGTCCCATGTGTGCCGATCCGGGAAAATACGGACGCCTGGATTAATCGAAAAGGGCTTCACTCGCAGAATATATTAGCGGCCTGTTCGTTCGATATGAAATTCACATATATGTTGGCCGGGTATGAGGGATCATGCCATGATGCTAGAATGTTGAAAGAGACAATTGCATTCCATGGTTTCCCAATACCTCCTCCAGGTAAAAAAATTGGTAACTTATGTCAGTAACATTTTCATAATTAGTGTTTTAAATAGAAAATTGGATGTGTCATTCACATTGCCATATTGTTATTTTGTAGGGAAATTTTACTTAGCAGATTCGGGCTACGCCAACAAGAATTGTTTCTTGAGCCCATATCGCTGAGAGACATATCATTTACCTGAATATCGAAGACAACGGGGTGGGCTAGGCAACCGTAGAGAGGTGTTTAACTACACACATTCATCGCTGTGGAACTGTATTGAGCGTACATTTGGTGTCTGGAAGGCAAGATTTAAAATACTAAAAGGCATCAACAGCTACCCGATGGACAAACAAGTAATGATCCCCGTGGCTTGTGCGGTTGTGCATAATTTCATACGGATGGTGCAGATTGGGGATCCTGTACTCGAAGAGTACGCTGCAGATTGTATGCCTGTAAGTGAAAATGTCGATGTGAATGCGGATTATGTGTTTGATGAAGGGATCCATGGTAATGGACCCAGTAGAGGACCGCAGCTACATGACTCGAGCAGGGATGCAATGAATCATGTGAGAGAAATGATGGCTGATGAAATGTGGGACAGATATCAATCAGCTCCGTAGTATAAAACCACGTGATAGGTGTTAATTACTTTTACAAAATATTTTGATGAAGTAAGTTGATTGGTATTATTAAATCTGGCTACCATTAATGTTGACATTTTGCGTAGACAGAACCTACAATAGAATATTAAATTGAGGTGAATTTGGGATGAGTTGGAAACAAGTAGTTCGAATAGTTTTAATTTTTCAAGATTGTAGTTATCAAATTTGCTAACTTTTGAAATAAGACACAAATTGAGGTGAAAAAATACCGTTCAGTTGGAGTTAAGATAGGTTTCCCTTCTCAAAAACCAAAAAAATTGTTTAACTCAATTCTTAACATTCAAACAGGGTTCTTGTTTTTTAAACTTTTCATCTCAAAAATTTTCACCAAACAATCAACTCAAACTAAATTTTTTATCTCAAACATTTTACCAAACACAAACATTTTAAATTAAACTTAATTTAACTCAAACTAAACTTAAAAATCTTAACTCAAACTTACACACCAAATAGGTCCTAAACTTCAAACTTGCAAGCTATCTCCAGCGCCAAAAAAAAAAAAAAAAAAAAAGAGTGCTTTGTTTGCCCCAGTTTTCTTTTACTTCGTTGTATATAAGCATAAAAAATAAAATTGGAGGAAGAGAAGAAACAGGAAGGAAAATGAACTCGTCACCGGCGAATTCGTCGATATCAACGACGGCAATTGCTGGCGGAGGAGGAGGAGGAGGAAGTGGAAGCAACGCGGCTCTCTCCTCTGACGATTTCTACTTCCCTGCTGATCTCATCTCTTTTCAAGACCGCAAAGACGATGCCTTGCGTGGTTTCCTTCCCTTCTCTCCTCCTTCTCTTCTTCTTCCTTTTTTTTTTTTTTCCTTTTCTTTTCCCTTCTAATTCACCCCATTTTTTTCTTTAATCTTTTATTTGCTTTATTGGGTTTTAGCCAGTATTCTACAGTTTTAATTTTTTTTTAAAATTTTATTTTCTGGGTTTTGTTCTATTCTGGTGAAAATTTTGCAATGCACTGAATTGTGAGGATAACGCCATTTTGGAACTAAATTTGATCTTCTCCCAGAGAAAATCTGGCCATATTCATTCTGGTTTTGGGGACAAACTGGGTATTGAAAGAGGTTAATGGGGCTTTAGAGAAAGAAACAGAGTGTGGCACACTCTCAATGTGAAAGCCATGTCGACTTTCAATTGCTGCAAAATTTCTATATTTTCTCGGTCTAAGTAATAGAAGTAAGTTGAATTTGAGTGAAGAAGAAGAGAATCGCACCCCACGAGTGCCTCAGAATCTGTGTTAAACTCTGTGTCAGGATAATAAATAGGCTCCAATCTCTCGACATATAATTATCTCTAGATTTCTGGAGATCATCTTCTTGGGGTTTAATTATGGCCTACGGGTTTCTCCAAGTAAGAATTTGGTCTGGGTTAAACCTACATTTAGTATAGATACATTGGTTCTATGATTGGTTTGTTGTGAAATGGATTAAATCTTGCTTTTTACGACGCAATAAACCCATGGAGTAGTGTAATTTCTCTTTCTTTACATTTCTTCGCTGCAAAAACTTTCTTTTCGTATATATGAAGGCTGTTTACGTTTTGTTATGCAGTTATAAAAAAGGATCTAATGGATGCGCTTAACAAGGAGGTTAAGTCTCTGGATGAAGATAACTGGATGTTTGAAGGACCTGTTTCCCGTATCAACCTTATATCAAGAAAAGGTCGGTTCAACTATAGAAGTTGTTATTTTCGTTTTGTTATGTGAACTGTTAGTTCTTTTCCAATATTTTCCTAAGTAAACGAAATATTAGCTTCACCTGTGAAGCTAGCATTGCTTTTATCTCCCTCGCTCGTGGTGGATTTGCTGTGATATATGGCTCAAAGTAGTGGTAGATATAGTAGCAGATTGGTGGAACTGGTGAAGGGTCGCTGATTGACCTTTTGTCGGGTCCTAAGGATAAGCTTACTATGTAATTAGATAAATTTTGTAATTCCTGATGCATTGTGTTGTAGAGATATATAAATAGTTCTTGTGTAGATGGTTCTTTAAAAATTCGTAACCGACTCTTTCTCCTATATGAAGTATATAAGCTATCTTTGGAAGTAGGATTGTCAAGAGGCTTGTGAGTCAGTACCATAGACAGAATAGTGGAGCCAGAAATTCTTCTCAGTGGTGGTGCTATGAAAAAAATTAGAGATAAATTTTAGTGAACGGGGACGTAGTTATACATCTCAATTATAAAATGGGGGCATGGTTATAATTCTTCTTATGAAAAGGGGGCAACTAAAATTTTTGAGAAATTTTTTGGATTGAAATCAAAGAGTTGAAATTTGAGTGAGGGCTACCATGTGTTAGTGCCACATTATAGGAGTAAGTAAGAAAGAGAGAATCGGAGATCAATATCTCTTACTCCTGAAAATTGTCTTGTTGCCCAGTTTTTGGCCTCCGGTTTTTATTTAATGAAGTGCTTGTATGGTTCTTGTCATTTGAAACTCTGAACTAGACATGGCTGCAACAAGTGCTTTTTTATTTCTATGTTTTGCACTCTAAAAAAAAAAATCGATGCTTCTCCTGCTCAGGTGGGTTTCTCCAGAAGCAGACAGAGATGGCAAGCATTAAGAATACAGCTCCACCGAAATAATTCATACCTTTCGATCTTCAACAGGGTCTTCCATTTGCAAACTGTTAATGGGCTCTCTCTTTCGACAGTTCAATTGGTGAAGACCTATGTGGAAGCATTTAGACGGATGAAAACATGACTTCCTGATGTTCTTTAAATCTTCAATGTTAGCGCACGCCAAAAAAAAAAAAAGTCGGTTTTCAATACAGACATGAATCAAATAAGATTTTAATGTTGGTTAATGTTTTGAAATGAAAGTGATAATGTAGATGAGCAAGGATTTAAGAGTTATGGTGTTTGTGTTCGTCTGTTTATCTTTGCACTTCTGTACAGGTGATCTTGATTCTTGAGGTCTATTAGAAACATATCATTAAACCACTCCATGAATTTCATTAAAAGAGAAGAAAATACAAGAATCATACCTCAGTTTTTGTTTGATGAAATGTTGAACAACTGTGTGTGTGTGTGTGTGTATTACCGTGATATACAAGATCAACTGACGACTAGTGATTTTGATTTGGGTTTGACAGATCTCCTATTCCTGTCATACTTTTACTTATATTTTGAATTTTAGATGGGACACGAATTTTATAACTTGTGGTAGAGTCAGGTTTGGAATTAACGCTAGACAATGCTTGCATCCATATTCTTGTCATTTCCTTTCAAGCAGTTTCTGTTCAACTGTCGCAACAAAACTTATTCCAAAAAAAAAAAAAAAAAGGAAGGAAGGAAGAAGAAGAAAATGAAGGAAGAAGAAAAAATGAAACACTCTCAACTAATTCACAAAAGGGTGTTCAAGAAGCTCATCAACCGTGGCTCTCTTCCTCCAGTCCTTCTCAAGACACCTCTCCAGGAAGCACCGGAACTCAGGCGATGCTGTCGCGGGCACCTCCATTCTCTCCCCGAAGCACATCACGCACATGAGTGTCAGCCAATCCGGCCTCTGCCCCATCCCTGTTAGTGGAAACCGGCCCACATGGCACTCCAATGCCACTACTCCAAGTGACCACACATCTCCGGTGAACCCATCTCGGCGCCCCATCTCTCTGGATCAAACCTCTCAGGCTCATGTAGGCGCACGTGCCCATGCGCGAATCCGGTGACAAATTCCACGCAACACCACCACCTTCCACCAAGTGGCTCACCCGAAATCCGCAATCTTCACGTCCCCTCCGCCATTCACTAGGAGATTCGAGGGTTTGATGTCCCCATGCACAATCTGCATGCCATGGAGGTAGTGAAACCCTAGGAGGACACGTCTGGCGACCGCGATATTTCCCTCTCTGATAAAGTTTTCCGAGATTTAAGCAAATCCTGCAGCGACCCTCCTTCCATGTACTCCATCACAAAGCTCAGGTCACCGGCGGTGGTGCCGTCGTCGACGGCGGCGACTCCATTGTTGTGAAAAATGCTACAACACCTTACGACGAACGGCGAATCCACAAGCTTAAGGATCTCCGCCTCACGGGTTGCTTGTCGCCGGACTCCATCAGAACCATCGTTGAATCGGAGGACTTTCAAGGCATAGATTGAGGAGGTGCTCTTGTGAAGGACTTTATAGACCGTGCCACCATTACCATGGCCGAGAACTGCCAGCTTTTCGAGCTCGAAGAGGTTTTCAATTACCGGAGAGCCGGGGCTTGCGGCCGGAGATAATGCCGGAGCATACGTCGGGCTCCGGAACTTTGATGCCGGAATTGGCGGCGGAAGGGAGAGCTTCAATACTTGTTGGTGCCTTCTTTCTCTCACCAATGTCGTCATAATAATAATTATTTCACACTGATCAGTGATAATTAGTACTCAATTAACATTAATGAAAGTGATCTGATTTGGTGTATCTTCTCTGAAGGTTGTCACCAAAAATAGCAAAGAAAATTAATCTGAATAATACACTAACATATGCATATAGAAATATATGTATATATTTGTATATATATAAATGGTGAGAAAAGCTAGCGCAGCCTAACAGATGGATCATGTTTTGATCCAATTTTGTTGGCCTCGTAATTCATGTGCAGGGCAGTTTGTGGTACTCTTGGGCTGCTAAGTGGCAGTGTATGATGATTGAAATATATCCAAGATACAGTTTAAACCGTCAGTTTATATAATTGAGAAAAATATAATAATTTAATAAAATTTAATGATAATCTAAAGGCTCAGAATTGTATATAACAATACAGTATTTTTCATACTTTACATATAATTTTTCGTAAGACATATTTTTAGGTGTATGAAACCACTCACCTGTTTATGAAAAACTTAGCGGGCTGACACGTGTCTCTAACTATCCCTAAAACAAGGAGTCGAGATCCGTTGTTCTAAAAATAACGGAAAGTGAGGTTTTGTGGGATGATATTTCCATTTCTTTCATTTACCTTAAACTTGTAGTTAGTTTAAGAGCTTATTACTGGATTCGGATCATCTATCTTATTTTATATGTATAAACAAATATCTATGAATCATATTTCGTCAATTTTTAACTTAACGTATTTTGTCATATTTTTTTTTTAATTACTATTTTAAATTTGTGACACATATAATTGGATTTGTTAATACCCCCGGGGATGACTCATTAGTGCTTACTTTGCCACATGAGTTGTCTTTTTTTTTTTTTTTTTTTTTTTTGGCTAAAACTTGTGCCCTAAAGAAAAGGAAGAATTATTTAATAGCATTTTATCATTAGCACAAAATTTGTTAAACGTATAATTACTTAACAATACTCATAATTAGAACACAAAATTGTTAAATCTAAGTAACAGTTAGTTTTTTTTTTT